>LPNX011218987.1:24565-35808 GCA_001517045.1 Pseudotsuga menziesii
AAATAAATCAAGTCTACCTCAAGTTTCGAGCTAAAACAAATGGACTTTGAGAAACAAGATAGCAGGTGAACAAATTTGGCTTCTCTAGCAAGTTTACAAAGGATAATGGTGAATGTTAATTGTGAAATACCTCCCTAAGCTGGTTAAGATTATTAATGACAACTATATATATGCACGGGTGGCAAAGTTTGGTGATAAGTCCTGTATTTTGTTTTTACAATGATTTATGGAGTTTGAGGATATGCCCTTATCTGAAATCCTTATGGCATGCTTAGGTGGCAAGCTGGGGTGCATAACTTTTGAAGAGAAATGTTTTGACCATGTCATTTGCACCAAGCAATTCACATGAAGCCCAAGTGCATTTTTCTTTGGAGCGAGGTGTGTCTGCTGTGATTGGTGTAATGGGGACACAGCGGCTTCCTTACCCTTCCCATAGTAGGGATCAAAGCGTCAAGATTTGTGAAATCATCCAACGCATCTCTTTCTTATTTACAATTCTCCACTGCATAAATGACTACTTTCATAAATACTAGTTATTGGTAAGTTGTAATAGCAATAATTATGTAGTTTGTAGATTGATATCTATCATAAATTTGTTTGAATATCATCATTGTCAAGCAATAACAATTTCTTAAAGGGTGCTAGCTCAATGGTAGAGCGCCTGCCTAATTATAGGCAGGAGGTTGGTGGTTCAATTCCTCCGTGCCCTATCATAAATTTGAGACTACAAAAATGACTAAATTTACATATATACGACTATTAGTAGATAATTTCTTGTATCTTAGTCGTATTTAGCTTAGTCATTAATATGTTAACATCTAGTAGTTTATTTAGTCATATATTTGGTCATTAATGGTTGCAATCAGTGACTAAATCAATGATTAACTTAGTGACTAAATCAATGACTAAATCTGTGACTAAATCATCAACTGTCAATGACTAAATCATTGACTATCAATGACTAAAGCATTGTCTATCAATGACTAAATCATTGTCTATAAATGACCAAATCAATGACTAAATCAGTGACTACTAAGTCAAGCTATTAATGACTAGTGAAATATGACTAGCTATAAGATAGTGGTAATTTGCTACTATTAGTCACCGACTCAAAAATAGTCATTTATAGCCTGATTTTAGTCATTTTTTTAGTCATTAATTTCTCATTTTCTACTAGTGTATATATATACAATTTTTTACAAAGTCATGGTAAGATATTACATATGAAATGTGAATGTTAGGTTTAATAAGAGTTTTAATTTAATAAGTCACCTTTAGTTCTAGGACTTTAGAACTCATAATACCTCATCCATATCCAGCTTCAAACAAATTCAAAATGTGTTTCGTTGGTTCCCATTTAGCATACTATCCCTTTAAGTTTCTAAAATCATATATAATCAGATAAATTTAACTTAATGATAAAATTGATTATATAAAAATTGATGAAACTGACAGCTGCTAATTACAAAGTTTATGAAAATATTTTCATCAACTTCTAACATGTCATTTTACTTTTCTCCAATTGAGAGTACCTTCAGAATCAAAGATTCTGAAGGCACTCTTTTATGATTTTAAATAGGTAAATTATAAAAGAGAGCTGATCTCCGTTCATCCTAATGAGAAATGAAGGGGTTGTTGCTAACTGCCAACACTACCCCACTACCATAAGTGATAACATACTCCATTGCTTTTCATAATCTTGTTTTAACATTATTTTGCAAGTACATTATCATTGATTATGACTCAGTTTCTGTATTCTACAACCAACAGCACTATATGAATCAACTCCTAAAGACTCAGTTGCGAAGATCAAAATCGTCGATGCTGAGGATGAATATTTTACGTATATAATTATTGAATGTTGTCTCTTTAATAAATGGCATGTCCATTCAGGCTGGCTAAGGTGTGGCTGTTCAACTGTTTAATTCAACATACCAAATTTACTATGGGGATGATACCAGATAGATTCACCATATTAGAAGCAACTTTCAGGTTTCCTATAAATAGTAGAAGCAAATTGTAAATCATGTTGGACAATAGAACTCATGAGAGAACTCCAGAGTGAGGAAAGAGAAGTTGAAGCTCAAGCTTCTATGTATGTGATTCAGTCGAAGAGCCGAAGCTCTGTAAAAGGATCAGTTGGTGAGCCGACAAGTCTCGACAGATAAGTTTGTAATATCTTTGTTATTTCCGCATAGTTATATATATGAAATACTTTATGGTTGAATGCATGTTTATTTGGCCGCACATTATTTCTAGATTAACCTGTGTAAATGTCTTTTACATTTACCAGTTAAGTGAAAGATCAAGAACCCATAAATTTCTCACTCTGTGAAAGTTCTAGGTTTCACAACACATTGGTCGACTCAAGTCTTCCTACATATTTAGGCATATGTTTTAATAAGCTATTTGGATTTTTTGATGTGTCCATTTTACTTCATCTTACTCACAAGTGAAAAGCATTTGTAATTTCTTAAGTCTCTTAGACTAAGAAAAATACTTTGTAGATTTCGACCAAAGTGAACCGACAAGGTTGGTTGAGTAAGCCAACTTGACAGGCGAAGAGGTCAAACGACTTGAGAGGTCGAAGAGGTAAGCCGACTGAAGAGGTTGAAGAGTTCAGCCGACTTGGAGGTGACAAGTGGTCGAGGTAAAAATCAGTCGGTAGAACCGACAAGTAAGAACTTGTCAAAGTAAATTTAGTTGAGTCGAAAGGAAAACCAATGTTGATAGACTTGTCTAGTCGGGAGATAGACAAGTTTCACCCAACAAGTGAAAAAGTAAAAAATAGGTTAGCGTGAAAATATTTAATTTTTAATATTAACTTAGCGGTAAACTCAAGTTTAGTCGGCTCGGTTTTGGCTAGCTAGTATCAAAGCAAGGTTTAGGAAAGAAATCTTGTCTTAAAAGGTGGAAAATTAATTTTCTAAGGAAAGTTAATTAAAAATTAAAATGGCTTCCACTTCTGGTTCATTGCAAACTCCAATTTTTATAAGAAAGAATTATGAATATCGGTCATTAACTATGAAGGCTTTGTTCAAAGGTCAAGATGTCTGGGAGATAGTCCAGCATGGTTATGCAGAACCAACAGACATGACAACATATAACAATATCACACAAGCTGAGAAAGATGTGTTGAGGGAACATAGGAAGAAAGATGGAAAAGCTCTGTTTTACATACATCAAGTTATGCATGAAAGCATACTCCCAAGAGTAGTAGCAAAAACTAATGCTAAGCAAGCATGGGATACATTGGAGACTGCCTATCAAGGTTTGGATAAGGTAAGGACTTCCAAGCTAAAGATTCTGAGAAGAGACTTTGAAGCCCTATCCATGAAAGATTAAGAGACTGTAGACACATTCTACACCAGAGTTGTTGGGTTGATAAACCAACTGAAATCTAATGGAGAAGCCATAGAAGAGAGAAGGGTTGTTGAAAAAATTCTCAGAAGTCTTCCCCCAATATTTGAAAACTTTGTTATGACCTTGGAAGAACACACAGACATGTCAACATTTACCATTGATGAACTACAAGATTCACTCATCAATCATGAACACAGCCTCAGCAGAACATAGACATCATTGGAAAGTGCATTCATAGCACAGTCATCCATAAGTCATGGTAGAGACACGGGGAGAAAGAGGAAGAAGTTCTTCAAGAGGAGGACGAGGCAGAAGTCCTAGTAAATGTCGGTGGTAGAGGAGATAATTAGAACCCAAGTCAGCCAAGTGGCCAAAGGTTTGATAAATCAAAAATCCAATGTCATTATTGTAATAAGTTTGGTCATTATGCATACGAATGCAAGAAGAAACAATATGACCAAGGAAGGAAAATCCCAAGTCAGTCAACCAGCACCAACACTTCTACAAGTGCAATGTTAATGGCATCGACATCTCTACTCGAATGCAATGATGTTCAAGAAAGTCCACAGGGCATATGGTACTTAGATTCAGGCTGCAGCAATCACATGACTGGTAATTTAAATTTGTTTTCCAATCTAGATAATTCAGTTAAAACTGTTGTTACACTTGGAAACAATGTCCAAGTTACTGTCTTAGGAGAAGGCACTGTTGATATTCTAACCAAACAGGGGGAGAGTAAGTATATCCCTAATGTCTATCATGTCGAAGGTCTGAAACATAATTTGTTAAGCATTTGACAGTTGATACAAAAAGGCTACAAAGTCTACATGGAAGATGATCACTATGTGATCAAAGACAAGCGTCCAAGCGACCAACTGATAGCAAAAGTTCCAATGACAAGCAATCGCTTGTTTCCATTGAGGATAGTTTTCGACATGAAAGGGAAGACAAACACAGAAGTTGCATTCAAGGCAGAAAGTGAAGAAACAGTCAAGCTCCTCGACAAGAAAGAAAATGGCAGCGCTAATTTGCAAGCTGCATTTCAAACAGAAGTTCAAGATGAATCCTAGTTGTGGCATTTCAGATTTGGACATCTGAATTTTGGTGGGCTGAAGCTACTACACACAAAGAATATGGGGAAAGGATCACCATTGATTGACAGACCAGAGACGGTTTGTGAAGGCTGCATTTTTGGCAAGCAACACAGAGAGATTTTTCCAGTCAGAAAGTCCTATAGAGCATGCACACCACTTGAAATTGTGCACTTTGATATTTGAGGTCCAATGCAGACATCATCCATTGGTGGCTACAAGTATTTTCTAGCTTTTATTGATGACTCTTCAAGAAAAACATGGGTATATTTTTTGAAATATAAATCTGATGCATTTAGTTATTTTCAACAGTTCAAGGCACTCATGGAGAACCAAAGTGGACATCGCATCAAGATCTTAAGAACCGACAGAGGAGGTAAATATGTTTCAAATGAATTTCTGAATTTTTGCAAGACCCATGGCATATAAAAACAATTCATTGTACGGTATACACCTCAGCAGAACTGTATTTCCGAAAGAAAGAACATAACCATTATGGAGATGGAACGTAGCATGTTCGCAGCCAAGCATTTTCCAAATGAATATTGGGGTGAAGCAGTCGCAACTGTCATTTACATTATGAACCAGTGTCCGACAAAGAGTGTGAAGAACAAAGTTCCCCAAGAAGCATGGACAGGTATGAATCATAGTGTTTCTCATTTAAAAATTTTTGGTTGTGTTGCATATGCTCATGTTCCAGATGAGCTGAGAAGGAAGCTAGACAAGAAGGGGCAAAAATGTATTTTTGTCAGCTATTCTGAAGACACAAAAGCATACAAGTTGTATGATCATGTCACAAGGAAAGTGATAATCAGTCGAGATGTTCAATTTGTCGAGAATGAATCATGGGATGGAACCTTCGACATAAATGTCAAGATTGTGTCGAATGTCGACAATGATGATATGGAAGAGGAAGTGGTTCAAACACCACATGTAAGTCAACCGATCACATGGTTTAGCAAAAGGACCATCGACACAAGTAGTAGCTCAAGCTATACCAACAAGCACACCAAGAGGACAACAGACTCCATCAAGCATTTCGACAAGGTTGACATCGACAGAACCGGTGAAGACAAGACGTCTATGAGAGATATATGAAGCTGGTACACCAAATTCATTCTCTCTCTTTGCATTATTTTCTCCTATATATGATCCACTAACATTTGAAGAACAAGTATGGGCACAAGCCATGGATGAAGAAATAGAATGCATTGAGAAAAACTAGACATGGGAACTGGTTGATGTACCAAAAGACAAGGATGTAATCAGTGTCAAATGGATTTATAAGACAAGGCAAGATGCTGATGGGAATGTGTGAAAGTACAAAGCAAGAATGGTAGCAAGAGGGTTCACACATCAACCCGGCATAGACTTCAATGAAATGTTTGCACCTGTTGCACGCATGGATGCAGTCAGAACAGTTTTGGCCATTGTTGCACAAAACAAATGGCATGTTCATCAAATGGATGTCAAGTCGGCATTCTTAAATGGCTATCTAGAAGAGGAAGTATATGTGGAGAAACCACAAGGGTATAAATTTCCAGGTCAAGAACATAAAGTGTATAGGCTGAAAAAGGCATTATATGGTTTGAAGCAAGCTCCTAGAGCTTGGTACAATCGGATTGATTCCTATCTCACTAAAAATGGATTTCACAGAAGTGAAAATGAACCAATGTTGTACACCAAAGTGGATGAGCAAGGTAAGATGTTAATTGTTTGCTTGTATGTAGATGATTTAATATTTACTGGTGATTTTGGCACAGCAAATTTTAAAGCAGTCATGGAAAGTGAATTTGAAATGACTGATCTGGGGCTTATGAAGTTTTTTCTGGGCATTGAAGTTCAGCAGTCTGAAAGTGGTATTTTTATATCACAGAAAAAGTATGCAAGTGAAGTTTTAAAAATATTTAACATGTCTAATTGCAATACAACCCCAACACCAGTAATAATAGGTTTAAAATTGAGCAAGGATGATGAAGGCTCAATTGTCGATCCCATGTTGTTCAAAAGGCTTGTTGGCAACCTTATGTATTTGACAGCGACAAGACCAGACATTATGTATGGAGTAAGTATGATCTCAAGGTTCATGGAGTCACCAAAAGACTCACATTGGCAAGCAGGTAAAAGAATTCCGAGGTATGTAAGTGGCACAAAAGAACTTGGTATTATGTATTCAACCTCGGAAAATTTTAAACTCATTGGCTACACTAAGAGTGACAATGGAGGCAGCATAGATTACAGGAAAAGCACATATGGGTACACATTTCATTTCGGTACAGGTATTGTTTCATGGGCTTAAAAGAAACATCCCATTGTAACTTTGTCTTCAGCTGAAGTAGAGTATGTTGCAGCAACAAGTGCTGCATGTCAAGCTGTCTGGATGAGGAGAGTATTAAAAGACTTGTCACAAAACCATCAAGAACCGACAACCATCTTCTGTGACAACAATTTAGCCATAGCATTATTAAATAATCATGTGTTTCAAAAGAGAACCAAGAACATCGACACAAGCTTTCATTTCATAAGAGAGTTGGTGAAAAACAAATAAATTTGTTTGGAATTTTGCAGGTCTAAAGATCAACTTGCAGACATCTTTACAAAACCATTGGCAAAGGAAACATTCCAGTATTTGCGTACTTATCTTGGAATGACAAGTTTTGCACAGTGAACTCTGTCATAAACAGAGCATGTCTAAGCTTTGAAACATTTTGTAAACTCTATTTTAAAAATCCCCATCTTTTCATAATTAAGGGGGAGTGTTGGAAAAAGTAATTACTCGCAGATCCCTACCTGACTCTCAGCCGACTCTGTCAAAGTCTGTATCAGTCAAGATCTTGTTCGTCAGTCTAACAAGAGAGAAGAGTCCACAATTCGGCAATGTAATGTAGTCGAATTTATTTCTAAAGCTAAGTTGTTAGGCAGATAGTTATTACAGCCTTTAATGGTGAGTCAGTCGACTCATGTAGAAGCAATTTTTAGGTTGCCTATGAATAGTAGAAGCAAATTGTAAATCATGTTGGACAATAGAACTCACGAGAGAACTCCAGAGTGAGGAAAGAGAAGTTGAATCTCAAGCTTCTGTGTATGTGATTCAGTCGAAGAGCCGAAGCTCTGTAAAAGGATCAGTCGGTGAGACGATAAGTCTAGACAGACAAGTTTGTAATATCTTTGTTGTTTCCGCGTAGTTATATATATGAAATACTTTATGGTTGAATGCATGTTCATTTGGCCGCACGTTATTTCCAGATTTACCTGTGTAAACATTTACCAGTTAAGTGAAAGATCAAGAACCCATAAATTTCTCTCCATGAAAGTTCCAGGTTTTACGGCACATTGGTCGACTCAAGTCTTCCTACATATTTGGGCATATGTTTTTATAAGTTATTTGGATTTGTTGATGTGTCCATTTTACTTCATCTTACTCACAGGTGAAAAGCAATTGTAATCTCTTAAGTCTCTTAGACTAAGAAAAATACTCTGTAGATTTCGACCAAAGTGAACCGACAAGGTCGATTGAGTAATCTGACTTGAGAGGTCGAAGAGGTCAGTCGACTTGAGAGGTCAAAGAGGTAAGCAGACTGAAGAGGTCAAAGAGTTCAGCTGACTTGGAGGTAACAAGTGGTCGAGGTAAAAATCAGTCGGTAGAACCGACAAGTAAGAACTTGTTGAAGTAAATTTAGTCGAGTCGAAAGGTCGACCAAATTTGATAGATTTGTCTAATCCAGAAATAGACAAGTTTCACCCGACAAGTGAAAAAGTGAAAAAGAGGTTGGCGTGAAAATATTTAATTTTTAATATTAACTAAGCGATAAACTCAAGTTTAGTTGGCTTGATTTTGGCTAACAAGTATGTAGATATTTTAGATTGTAAGAAAATTGAAATATTGCCTCAGCAAGTGCAACATCAAAGGTCCCTGGTAACACTAAACGTGATGGGTACGGACAGAAAAGAATTGGTGAGTGCAATTGCAGAGCTGCGCAACTTGGAAGTTCTGAAACTAGGTAGCCGTTTCCTAGACAGGTTGTTGCCTTCCTTGGGAGACTTAAGGAACTTGAAGGAATTGACTATATGGGACTGCAAGAAATTGAAGTGTTTACCACCTTTTGTGGGCAACTTAAGCAACTTGCAGGAATTGACCATGTGGGGCAATGAGGAATTGAAATATTTACCTGCTTCCCTGGGTGACTTAAGGAACTTGAAAAAATCGACCAGGGACTGAAATTTTTGTTTGCTTCTAGACGGTTGAGTCAGTTGACTAAGTTGGTAGTATATAATTGTTTGTTAAACTAACTTACTCAAGACTCTTCCATTGTTAAATGCATGCCTCGACTCTGAGAGTTAAATTTGTCTTATAAGATAGATATACAATATAATTTATTTATTTTTAAAATTTATAAATATATAATATAAATTAATTTGTTTACAAAAAATAACTTTTGACATATATATATGAAAAAATTATATTTTTTAATAAAAAATTGAAATACAAGTTTCAAACATAATTGAAATACAAGAATTAAGTACATTTTCATAAGAAAAAATTGAAATACAATCTTCAAATATATTCACAATTAAAATGCAATCCTCAAATTTAATGTTCAAACTCAACTAAAATACAATCCTGAAATCTATGTAAAAACAACACTCAAAAAACATTGAAATATTATTTTCAAACATAATTAAAATACAACAATCAAGTGCATGGAAACACCACTGAAATACAATCCTTTAAGTCAAATAACTGAAATACAATCCTCTACAACCCTACAAAAGCCTTAAAATTCCATGCTAAGTAAAAACACAGTTATAAATAACTGCTGCTCAATTTACAAACAATAATGAACTCTGTCAATAAAAATAAAAATAAATGATTAGTTTGACCAATTAAAAACAAACCATAACAAATGCTGTCAATAAAAAATAATGATAAGTTTTGCAATTCAAAACATAATGATCAAGATTTCAAGTATTCCTTAATCCTGATTTATATGACAAACACAATATATATTTATACCACATTATATCATATACCACATTCCAAACACATTATATCATAGTGTGACCTACAAAATATAAAATTAGTGATATAAATCGAAATGGGCAAATAACGCAGAGGACACTCACTACTACTCATAAAAAAACTATAATTAAAACTTCAATATCTCATCCGTTGTTAAAGTCAATCAATATACTTGTGTCGCTTTACTGTGTCGCTTTGAACTTATATAGATAATAGTAATAAATCCCGGCTAGGACACAAGTAATAATCCCGGCTAGGACACAATTCTGAATAAATCCCCGCCTCCGGCGTAATTTGGGACATTCACGGATGTCTAAGTCATCCAACTTACAACGTTCAACACCTTCCAGCGCTTCTAACTGAGAGCACCCTAAAAAACTCAACCGTCTAAGCTTTGTACAATGCCCCAACCCGTGTATGCTCTTAAGCTTCACACATCCATATGCGTAAAGCTCCTCCAGAGACACCAATGTTTCCATGCTGGGCAGGTCTTCTAACACAGAGCACCCACCAAAATTCAGAATTCTAAGCTTTGCGCACTTTTCCAATCCCCGTATGCTATTCAGCTTGGCACAGTCGTTTGCACCAAACTCCTCTAAAGATACCAATGTTTCCATGCTGGGCAGGTCTTCTAACACAGAGCACCGGCTAACATCCAGAATTCTAAGCTTTGCGCACTTTTCCAATCCCCGTATGCTATTCACCTTGGCACAGTCGCGTGCATAAAACTCCTCTAAAGACACCAATGTTTCCATGCTGGGCAGGTCTTCTAACACAGAGCACCCACCAAAATTCAGAACTCTAAGCTTTGCGCACTTTTCCAATCCCCGTATGCTATTCAGCTTGGCACAGTCGCGTGCATAAAACTCCTCTAAAGACACCAATGTTTCCATGCTGGGCAGGTCTTCTAACACAGAGCACCGGCTAACCTTCAGAATTCTAAGCTTTGCGCACTTTTCCAATCCCCGTATGCTATTCAGCTTGGCACAGTCGTTTGCACCAAACTTCTCTAAAGATACCAATGTTTCCATGCTGGGCAGGGCTTCTAACACAGAGCACCCACCAAAATTCAGAATTCTAAGCTTTGCGCACTTTTCCAATCCCCGTATGCTATTCAGCTTGACACAGTCGTTTGCACCAAACTCCTCTAAAGACACCAATGTTTCCATGCTGGGCAGGTATTCTAACACAAAGCACCCACCAAAATTCAGAATTCTAAGCTTTGCGCACTTTTCCAATCCCCGTATGCTATTCAGCTTGGCACAGTCGTGTGCATAAAACTCCTCTAAAGACACCAATGTTTCCATGCTGGGCAGGTCTTCTAACACAGAGCACCGGCTAACATTCAGAATTCTAAGCTTTGCGCACTTTTCCAATCCCCGTATGCTATTCAGCTTGGCACAGTCGTTTGCATAAAACTCCTCTAAACACACCAATGTTTCCACGCTGGGCAGGTCTTCTAACACAGAACACCCGCTAACATTCAGAATTCTAAGCTTTGCGCACTTTTCCAATCCCCGTATGCTATTCGGCTTGGCACAGTCGCGTGCATAAAACTCCTCTAAAGACACCAATGTTTCCATGCTGGGCAGGTCTTCTAACACAGAGCACCGGCTAACACTCAGAATTCTAAGCTTTGCGCACTTTTCCAATCCCCGTATGCTATTCAACTTGGCACAGTCGGCTGCACCAAACTCCTCTAAAGACACCAATGTTTCCATGCTGGGCAGGTCTTCTAACACAGAGCACCGGCCAACATTCAGAATTCT
>LPNX011218987.1:35893-65739 GCA_001517045.1 Pseudotsuga menziesii
AAGCTTTGCGCACTTTTCCAATCCCCGTATGTTATTCAGCTTGGCACAGTCGGCTGCATAAAACTCCTCTAAAGACACCAATGTTTCCATGCTGGGCAGGTCTTCTAACACAGAACACCGGCTAACATTCAGAATTCTAAGCTTTGCGCACTTTTCCAATCCCCGTATGCTATTCAGCTTGGCACAGTCGTTTGCATAAAACTCCTCTAAACACACCAATGTTTCCACGCTGGGCAGGTCTTCTAACACAGAGCACCCGCTAACATTCAGAATTCTAAGCTTTGCGCACTTTTCCAATCCCCGTATGCTATTCGGCTTGGCACAGTCGCGTGCATAAAACTCCTCTAAAGACACCAATGTTTCCATGCTTGGCAGGTCTTCTAACACAGAGCACCGGCTAACACTCAGAATTCTAAGCTTTGCGCACTTTTCCAATCCCCGTATGCTATTCAGCTTGGCACAGTCGGCTGCACCAAACTCCTCTAAAGACACCAATGTTTCCATGCTGGGCAGGTCTTCTAACACAGAGCACCGGCCAACATTCAGAATTCTAAGCTTTGCGCACTTTTCCAATCCCCGTATGTTATTCAGCTTGGCACAGTCGGCTGCATAAAACTCCTCTAAAGACACCAATGTTTCCATGCTGGGCAGGTCTTCTAACACAGAGCACCGGCTAACATTCAGAATTCTAAGCTTTGCGCACTTTTCCAATCCCCTTATGCTATTCAGCTTGGCACAGTCGTTTGCATAAAACTCCTCTAAAGACACTAATGTTTCCACGCTGGGCAGGTCCTCTAACACAGAGCACCCGCTAACATTCAGAATTCTAAGCTTTGCGCACTTTTCAAATCCCCGTATGCTATTCGGCTTGGCACAGTCGCGTGCATAAAACTCCTCTAAAGACACCAATGTTTCCATGCTGGGCAGGTCTTCTAACACAGAGCACCGGCTAACATTCAGAATTCTAAGCTTTGCGCACTTTTCCAATCCCCGTATGCTATTCAGCTTGGCACAGTCGGCTGCACCAAACACCTCTAAAGACACCAATGTTCCCATGCTGGGCAGGTCTTCTAACACAGAGCACCGGCAAACATTCAGAATTCTAAGCTTTGCGCACTTTTCCAATCCCCGTATGTTATTCAGCTTGGCAGAGTCGCGTGCATAAAACTCCTCTAAAGACACCAATGTTTCCATGCTGGGCAGGTCTTCTAACACAGAGCACCGGCTAACATTCAGAATTCTAAGCTTTGCGCACTTTTCCAATCCCCGTATGCTATTCAGCTTGGCACAGTCGGCTGCACCAAACACCTCTAAAGACACCAATGTTTCCATGCTGGGCAGGTCTTCTAACACAGAGCACCGGCAAACATTCAGAATTCTAAGCTTTGCGCACTTTTCCAATCCCCGTATGTTATTCAGCTTGGCACAGTCGGCTGCATAAAACTCCTCTAAAGACACCAATGTTTCCATGCTGGGCATGTCTTCTAACACACAGCACCGGCTAACATTCAGAATTCTAAGCTTTGCGCACTTTTCCAATCCCCGTATGCTATTCAGCTTGGCACAGTCGTTTGCATAAAACTCCTCTAAAGACACCAATGTTTCCACGCTGGGCAGGTCTTCTAACACAGAGCACCGGCTAACATTCAGAATTCTAAGCTTTGCGCACTTTTCCAATCCCCGTATGCTATTCGGCTTGGCACAGTGGCGTGCATAAAACTCCTCTAAAGACACCAATGTTTCCATGCTGGGCAGGTCTTCTAACACAGAGCACCGGCTAACACTCAGAATTCTAAGCTTTGCGCACTTTTCCAATCCCCGTATGCTATTCAGCTTGGCACAGTCGCATGCAGAAAACTCCTCTAAAGACACCAATGTTTCCATGCTGGGCAGGTCTTCTAACACAGAGCACTGGCTAACACTCAGAGTTCTAAGCTTTGCGCACTTTTCCAATCCCTGTATGCTATTCAGCTTGGCACAGTGGTTTGCATAAAACTCCTCTAAAGACACCAATGTTTCCATGATGGGCAGGTCTTCTAACACAGAGCACCGGCTAACATTCAGAATTCTAAGCTTTTCGCACTTTTCCAATCCCCGTATGCTATTCAGCTTGGCACAGTCGTTTGCATCAAACTCCTCTAAAGACACCAATGTTTCCATGCTGGGCAGGTCTTCTAAAACAGAGCACCCACCAAAATTCAGAATTCTAAGCTTTGAGCACTTTTCCAATCCCCTTATGCTCTTTAACTTTACACAGTTTCGTGTGTCCAACACCTCCAAAAATTCCGGCAACTGCAAAGGTTCCTGCAAAATGGTCACCCCGTTCAACCGGAAAGACATTTATATATAAAAACATACCAAACATATCAAAGTTAACATTGTGGTAAGGCATTAATATCGATTAAACATACCAAAGTTAACCCAACAAATTTCGAATTACCTGCGAATCGCTTTCGCTTTCCCACAATGTGTTTAATACGTCCCCGGACACTCGCAGAAACCTTAAATTCTTCATTATCCCCTTTGAAATACAGGAATTGAACGAGGAGTATGGACAATTTATCCAGCGGAGCCATAGGATCTTTGGTAAGTCCACCCTCTCCCGAATGCGTTCGAATACAGTACCTTCGGTATCAAGGATATGCAACCTCCAAATACTAATACGGCCCAATACATCATTGTATTCATTATAATCGTTAAGATCCATCTTAATTCCCCGCACATTTATTGCCTGTCCATCCGAGAAAAACGATCGTTAATATTTTTTTTTGAAAATAATTATGAATTAAAAGATTTCTTATTAAGTAATCCATGAAGGATTGAATCACTGAACACTTACGAATGATTGATCCAACAGGTCATCAATGGCATTCTCTGTCCAACTCCATATACGACGCCGCGACGAAGACGCGGCGATATCTTTTCCCAAATCCGTCAAGTGGTCGTGCATACGGATCAGATTCCAACTATCCACTTCCACAAGAGATTTGTCCTGCAGATTTTGAAACCCCCGTCTTCCTTTCCATCCTGAGCCGTTCCAGATGCTTATCGCTGTATCCCTGTTCACCCCTATGAAAAAACAGGCAATGTCTAAAAATATCTCTTGTTCCTCTTTAGTGAGAGAATCATAACTTATTTTAAGACATTTTTTTATCTCTATGGGAAAGATCCCCAGTTGGTCTTCCCAATAAGATATGTCATCTCTTCCATAAAGAAGTGCCCCTATTACTTTCAACCATAAGGGAGATCCATCGCAAGCTTCTAAGAATTTACAAACCAGATTTGCAAATTGTGGGAGTGGATCGATTTGGTTGAAGGCATGGCAGCAGAAGAGCTCTCGGGCGTGTTGGTTAGAAAGACTAGTCAGCCTGTAAATGGATGGTTTTTCGACTAATTTTGAGGCCATGAGAACACGCTCATCTCTAGTTGTAATCAATACTAAGCTCCCTGAGCAAAGATCATGAGTTTGAACAGGCAAAAGTGCGTGCACATGATTCACATCGTTTACATCATCTAAGATGACTAAGGCCTTTGAAGATTTGAGAGAGCTTCTGAGCATCATTTTACCTTCATCAACACTGTTTACAACAATGTTTACCTGCGTATCCGATCCAGCCAAGTTCTTAAGAAGTTGAATCTGCAACGACTCTAAAGAGCTTTTAGCTGCATTATCTCTGACTTCAAATAAAAAACAGGAATTATGATAATCTGATTTCTTCGCATTGAAGAAATGTTTTAAGAAGGTTGTCTTCCCCACCCCGCCTGAACCCGAGATCCCAAAGATCTGAGGTTTCCCGCTTTTCTGCTGCGGCAACAGAACTGCATCTTCAAAATCTTTGAGCTTGTCATCTAAGTCTGTTGGATAGTCAGCAACGGGCAAGTCTGGCTTTTCCAGCATTCCGGACAGACACTTAACGAGATTATCTAGCAGCTCCATCTCCAAATCGTTGCTAGTTATTGAGAAGAAAATAAATAGAAGTAGTGAGAAACAAACGTGTATGTCTATTTATCAAAGATGAAATACTACCATATCGAGAATGAAGGTTGAGTTCTCACCCAATATTGCAATTCTCCAGCTCGAAACCGCTGATGTCTGCAACATCAGAAAGTGCCTTTCTCCAATTTTCAATGATGTTTAGGTTATATCGCTGTTTGTCTTCGTGTTTCTGTAGGTCTTGAGCATATTTTCCGATTTTGCCACGCTGAGTCCACCGAACCTCACTGGGAGCGACACCATAAAACACCGGAATGATTGGTTTCTGTGACTTCAACATGAGTACCAGCTCATCTAGGCACCAATTTGATTCAGCATAATGGGCAGATAAGATCGCCACATGTACTGAGGCGGTTTCAATAGCGTGTATTATCTGAGGCGGAAACTTGTATCCTGGTTGCAACTCCTCCTTATCCAGAAAGGCCGACAATCCAATTGAGCGCAGGCGATTGTAGAGAGATTTGGCGAAAGTTTGTTTGACATCGACTCCGCGATGGTTTATGAACACCTGATGCCACTGATTGCTGTTGTAATCAGCAGCGGTGGAAGAGGATGCAGCCATTGTAAATTGGAAACAAAAATAAAAATGGTAGTGATGGTTGATGCTATGGACGCAATTTGCAAAGGAGGAAGTGAGTTAGGATTTCAGAAACGCAGAGTAGTTGTGGGGAAGATTGATCGTTATGGTCGATTTAATGGATAGAACGAGAAGGAAATGAGTTAGGGTTTCAAAACGCAGAGAAGTTATGGCGAAGATTGGATGCTTAGTTATAAGTACATATATAACATTAAACCTGTAGCTGAAACACCGACCGCGGTTATTTCATTATTATTTTTATCAAGAACCCTTGTTTCTCACATCTACCAATCAATTTTCAACGCGGTTTCAAATATACCCTGAACATCAACCCCATCAAGATTTATCAAGTGAATGCACATTCCAAGGTACTAACCCCACCGGGCCACACGCCATGATGCAGATGAACCCATCAGAATCTCCCAGTCCAACTGTAAAGCAAAGCAACGACATAATTGAAGTTTTCCATGTGCCCGTCCATCTCAATCTTTTTATATTTTTATTTTATTATTTCACTTGACTTAACCAAAACCAAAATAATGCTAAGGGATTCAAACCATCCAACTTTTCAATCATACTCCATACTCGATGTCTGTATATGCTCGTCAATAATGGTAATTTACATTTTACACATTTTCTTCACACAATGCTGCATAGTTTTTACTGACAAATGACAAGGGGACACCTTCGTGTACATAGTTGTTTTGTTCTATTTTTTTTCTCTTGAAAAAAAACTATATTTTATCGAAGTATATGTAAAGGTAATACATGTACATAAAGGACGACCAAATGAAACATAGTTCAAAAAACTGCATGGTCCAAAATACCAAAGTATATAGAACAGACCAAAGAGATAGCGAGTGGTCTCAAAGAAAAGAATCAAGAATGATAAAAGAACAACCAACCAATGTCCAAGAGAGGCCATAATGGTGGTCCAAAAAATACGACAGCAAAAATTGATGGCCAGAGACCAAAGAGGACCATTCAATCTGAGGAGAAAATGGTCTGAATGGTTCCTTCCAAAGCAAGAGAGCCCGTAGACCAGTACTCAAAGAAAATGAAACCATCAGCAGCCAAAAGTGCCCTCTAAGACAACAGGTAAGCCTGAGTATTCTTCTCCCTGTAGATATGAGAGCGAAACATTATGGAAGCTATTGATCAACAACCTGGTCTTCTTCAACCAAGCCGAGAGATTAATGATATTTATCCCATGACTGTTTTTGGCACAGTCAATAACAACACGAGAATCCATCCGAACCAAGTCGACTATTGAGAGGAGAGAGGAGCTCCCCCTTGCTATGGAGCCAGAGCTACAACACATCCAAAATTTTATAAACACTGACCTCATGAATCCAAAGAAGAGCTCCAGCCCCACATAACGCAAAGTCCTTTTGGGAGGACCCATAAAAAAAGCCCATTAACAGGTTTGCGGAGGCCAGATCTTTTTATAAACTCTAGAGATGTGTTTTGGTGAGTTGTAAATGTCATCAACATGATCAACTTCAAAGAAAGCATTCAAGCCCTTCAAACGAATGGATAGAGCAACTCGAAGAGTATTTTCAAAAATTCTTTTATTTCTGCATTTCCCAATTTCCCATAAGATGAAACAAGGTAAGGACTGCCATGATGGTGCCTTATTTTTCCATGTAAGAAAACAGTGAGATAAGGAATCATTGTACCAATCAATGGAGCATTTTTAAATGTGTCCTACGTTCAACCATACATAAATAGCAAAATTACAAGAGACAAAATGGTGAAAAATTGATTCTTCAACCAGACTGCATCGAAAACTAAGGTTTGGACCGATCATACCTCGCTTCAAGAGATTGTCCCAAGTAAGAAGACGATTACCCAATGCAAGCCAGCAAAAAAAAACAGTAAGGAGCATGTCAAGAGCAAATAGAGTGCCACCAATGCTAAATGCAAGAGATGTCTTCAGTAAGCATCTAATAGGCCAAATTGGTTGTAATTTCGCTAGTAGAGTTGTTGTAATACCATTTCAAGGAATCAAAGCCATCATGGGAGCGCACAAGAACCTGCTACCCAAATATAATGCAATAGAAGCGCGCGAGTGGACCAAATCGACAACGCACACACACCTCCTAGATGCGTGCATGCGCTCTTGCCTCGGCAGTGGTGAACCTCCACGCTGGATTGCCAGCATGGACAATAGGAGCACGCACACACATGTGGATGTGCTCGCGTGCCTATGCGCTCATGCGCTTGTCACGACGCGCACGCGTGCTGGGCGCGATAGCAAACAGGGATGTGCACGCATCCGTGTGTTTAAAAAACAAAAACAAAAACAAAATAGTGGCCATTGTTTATTATTTTATAGCCACGTGCAAGCACACAAGGAGGAGACTACGACGCCCAAGGAGACAAAATCGACCCCCAAGGAGCCCAAAGGACTTGTGCAAATCGCCTAAAACGATGTTGGAGTAAGGTAAATAGAGTAGGAATGCAATTTTTCTTGTTTATTTCATTGTTTTTATTGTTTTTAAAATAAATGTATTCTACACCAGAGTTGTTGGGTTGATAAACCAACTGAAATCTCATGGAGAACCCATAGCACACCAAAGGGTTGTTGAAAAAATTCTCCAAAGTCTTCCCCCAAGATTTCAAAACTTGGTTGTGACCTTAGAGGAACACACAGACATGACGCCATTTACCATTGATGAGTTGCAAGCTTCACTCATCAATCATGAGCACAAACTCAGCAGATCACAAACATCATTGGAAGGTGCATTTGTAGCATAGTCATCCATAAGTCGTGGTAGAGGCAGGGGGAGAAACAACTTCAAAGGCAAAGGAAGAAGTTCTTCAAGAGGAGGACGAGGCAGAAGTCCTGCAAATGTCGATGGCAGAGGAGACAACGAGAACCCAAGTCAGCCAAGTGGCCAAAGGTTTGATAAATCAAAAATTCAATGTCATTACTGTAAGAAGTTTGGTCATTATGCATATGAATGCAGGAAGAAGCAATATGACCAAGGAAGGCAAATCCCAAGTCAATCAACCAACACCAGCGCTTTGACAAGTGCAATGTTAATGGCATCGACATCTCCACTTGAATGCAATGCTGTTCAAGAAAGTCCACATGACATATGGTACTTAGATTCAAGTTGCAGCAACCATATGACTGGAAATTTAAATCTATTTTCTAGCCTAGAAACTTCAGTTAAAACTGATGTTACACTTGGAAACAATGTCCAAGTCATTGTCTTAGGAAGAGGCATTGTTGATATTCTAACCAAACAAGGGGAGAGTAAGAATATCCCTGATATCTATCATGTCGAAGGTCTGAAAAATAATTTGTTAAGCATTGGGCAGTTGTTACAAAAAGGCTACAGAGTCTACATGGAAGATGAACACTGTGTAATCAAAGACAAGCGTCCAAGCGACCAGCTGATAGCAAAAGTGCCAATGACAAGCAACCACTTGTTTCCATTGAGGATAGTTCTCGACATGAAAGGGAAGACAAAGACAAGAGCTGCATTCAAGGCAGAAAGTGAAGAAACAGTCGAGCACCTCGACAAGAGAGAAAATTGCAGCACTAATTTGCAAGCTGCATTTCAGACAGAAGTTCAGTATGAATCCTAGTTGTGGCATTTCAGATTTGGACATCTGAATTTTGGTGGGATGAAGCTACTGCACACAAAGAATATGGTGAAGGGATTTCCATTGATCGACAAACCAGAGAGGGTTTGTGAAGGCTGCATTTTTTGCAAGCAGTGTGCAGACAGACTTTTCCAGTCGGAAAGTCCTATAGAGCACGCACACCACTTGAAATTGTGCACTCTGACATCTATGGTCCAATGCAAACTTCATCCATTGGTGGCTGCAAGTATTTTCTAACTTTTATTGATGACTACTCAAGAAAGACATGGGTATATTTCTTGAAACATAAATCTGATGCATTTAGTTATTTTCAGCAGTTCAAGGCACTCGTGGAGAACCAAAGTGGACACTGCATCAAGATCTTAAGGACCGACAGAGGCGGTGAATATGTTTCAAATGAATTTCTGAATTTTTGCAAGACCCGTGGCATATAGAAACAATTCACTGCACGGTATACACCTCAGCAAAATGGTATTGCTGAAAGAAAGAACAGAACCATCATCAAGATGGCACACAGCATGTTGGCAACCAAGCATTTGCCAAATGAGTATTGGGGTGAAGCAGTCCCAACTGCCGTATACATTATGAACCGGTGTCCAACAAAGAGTGTGAAGAACAATGTTCCCCAAGAAGCATGGACAGGTATGAATCATAGTGTTTCCCATTTAAAATTTTTTGGTTGTGTTGCATATGCTCATATTCCAGATGAGCTGAGAAGGAAGCTAGACAAGAAGGGACAAAATTGTATTTTTGTCGGTTATTCAAAAGACACAAAAGCATACAAGCTGTATGATCCCATCACAAGGAAAGTGATAATCAGTCGGGATGTTCAATTTGTTGAGAATGAATCATGGGATGGAACCGTCGACATAAATGTCAAGATTGTGTCGAACGTCGACAATGATGATATGTAAGAGAAAGTGATTCAAACACCACATGTAAATCAACCAGCCGCAGCACTGTCGACCCCCATGACACCAAGACATGGTTCAAAACAAGGACTATTGACACAAGTAGCGGCTCAAGCTACACCGACAACTACACCAAGAGGACAACAAACTCCATCAAGCATTTTGTCTAGGTCAACATCGACAGAACCGGTGAAGACAAGAAGTCTGCGAGAGATATATGAAGCTGGTACACCTAATTCATTCTCTCTTTTTGCATTATTTGCACCTATATATGATCCACTAACATTTGAATAATCTGTTGAAGAAGAAGTATGGGCACAAGCCATGGATGAAGAAATAGAATGCATTGAGAAAAACCAGACATGGGAACTGGTTGATGTACCAAAAGACAAAGATGTAATGAGTGTCAAATGGATTTATAACACAAAGCAAGATGCTGATGGGAATGTGCAAAAGCACAAGGCAAGAATGGTAACAAGAGGGTTCACACAGCAACCTGGCATCGACTTCAATGAAACATTTGCACCTGTTGCACACATGGATACAGTCAGAACAGTTTTCCATCCATTGTTGCACAAAACAAATGGCATGTTCATCAAATGGATGTCAAGTCGGCATTCTTAAATGGCTATCTAGAAGAGGAAGTATATGTGGAACAACCACAAGGGTATGAAGTTCCAGGGAAATAGCATAAAGTGTATAGGTTGAAAAAGGCATTATATGGTTTGAAGCAAGCTCCTAGAGCTTGGTATAGTCGGATTGATTCCTATCTCACTGAAAATGGATTTCACAGAAGTGAAAGTGAACCGACTTTGTACACCAAAGTCGATTAGCAAGGTAAGATGTTAATTGTCTACCTGTATGTAGATGATTTAATATTTACTAGTGATTATGGCATAGCAGATTTTAAAGCAGTCATGGAAAGTGAATTTGAAAAGACTGATCTGGGGCTTATGAAGTGTTTTTGGGCATTGGAGTTCAGCAGTCTGAAAGTGGTATTTTTATATCATAGTCTAAGTATGCAAGTGAAGTTTTAAAAAGATTTAACATGTCTAACTACAAGACAGCCCCAACACCATTAATAACAAGTTTAAAATTGAGCAAGAATGATGAAGGATCCACTGTAGATCCTACGCTATTCAAAAGGCTTGTTGGCAGCCTTATGTATTTGACAGCAACAAGACTAGACATTATGTATGGAGTAAGTGTGATTTCAAAGTTCATGGAGTCACCAAAAGACTCACATTGCCAAGCAGGTAAAAGAATTATGAGGTATGTAAGTGGCACAAAAGACCTTCCAGTATTATGTATTCAACCTCAGAAAATTTTAAACTCATTGGTTACACTGACAGTGACAATGGAGGCAACATAGATGACAGGAAAATCACATCTAGGTACACATTTCATTTTGGTACAGGTGTTGTTTCATGGGCTTCAAAGAAACAACCCATAGTAACTCTATCTTCAGCTGAAGCAGAGTATGTTGCAGCAACAAGTGCTGCATGTCAAGTTGTCTGGATGAGGAGAGTCTTAAAAGATTTGTCACAGAACCATCAAGAACCGACAACAATCTTCTACGACAACAATTCAACCATAGCATTATCAAATAATCATGTGTTTCACAAGAGAACCAAGCACATCGACACAAGATTTCATTTTATAAGAGAGTTTGTGAATGACAAGGGAATTTGTTTGGAATTTTGCATGTCTGAAGACCAACTTGCCGACATCTTCACAAAGCCATTGGAAAATGACACATTCGAGTATCTATGTAGTTATCTTGGAATGACAAGTTTTGCACAGTGAACTCTGTCATAAACAGAGCATGTCTAAGCACTGAAACATTTTGTAAATTTTGTTTTAAAAATCCCCATCTGCTTATAATTAAGGGGGAGTGTTGAAAAAATGTAATTACTTGCAGATATGTACCTGACTCTCAACCGACTCTGTTAGAGTCTGTACAAGTGAAGATCTTGTCTGTCAGTCTGACAAGAAGGAAGAGTCCACGATTCAGCAATGTAAACGAGTCGAATTTATTTCTGAAGCTAAGTTGTTAGGTAGATAGTTATTACAGTATTTAATAGTGAGTCAGTCGGCCCATGTAGAAGCAATCTTCAGGTTGCCTATAAATAGAAGAAGCAAATTGTAATAATATGTTAGAGACAGAGACACAGACACAAGAGACACAATAGAGAGACAGAGGAACTCAGGGTGAGAAAAGAGAAGTTGAAGCTCAAGCTTCTGTGTATGTGATTTAGTCGAAGAACCGAAGCTATGTAGACTGATCGACCACTTTGTAATGGACAAGTTTGTAATACATTGTTATTTCCGCATAGTTAAAAATATATGAAATAGTTTATGGTTGAATGCATGATTGTTTGGCCGCACATATTTCCAATTTACTTCTGTAAATGTCTTTTACAATTACTGTTAAGTGAAAGATCAAAGAACCCATAAAAATCTTACCGCGTGAAATTTCCATGTTTTACCGCACATTGGTCGACTCAAGTCTTCCTACATATTTGGCATATGTTTTATAATTTATTTGGATTTGTAAATGTGTCCAATTTTACTTCATCTTACTCACAAGTGAAAAGCATTTGTAATTTCTTAAGTCTTTAGACTAAGAAACTTACTCTGTAGATTTCAACCAAAGTGAATCGACTTGAGTGGTAGGTTGAATCAGCCCACTGAGGTGAGCCGCGAAGACAAGAAGTTAGTCGACTTGGTCGAAGAGAAGAGGTCACCAGACTTGGTCGAAGAGAAGAAGTGAGTCGACTTGGTCGAAGAGAAGAGGTGAGCCGACTTGGTTGGAACTGACAAGTAAGTCGAAGTAAATTTAGTCGAGTAGTAAGACTGACTAAAATTTATAAACTTGTCTAGTAGGGAGATAGACAAGTTTCACCGACAAGTAAAAAGAAAAAATGGTCGTTGTGAAAAGTGAAAATTAAAGTTTTAATATCGACTGAGCCCTAAACCCAAGTTTAGTCAGCTTGGTTTTGGCTATCATTCCATGGACATAGATCATGAACTTCAACTGACAAAAGTGCCTGCATAAGTTTCACATCGTTTACATCATCTACGATCACTAAGGCCTTAGAAGATTTGAGCGAGATCCTGAGCATCATTTTACCTTCATCACACTATTTACAACAATGTTTACCTGCCTATCCGATCCAGCCAAACTCTTTAGAAGTTGAATCTGCAACGACTCTAAAGAGCTTTTAGCTGCATTATCTCTGACTTCAAATAAAAAACAGGATTTATGATAATCAGATTTCTTGCTATTGAAGAAATGTTTCAAGAACGTTGTCTTCCCGACACCACCTGAACCCGAGATCCCAAAGATCTGAGGTATCCCGCTTTTCTGCTGCGGCAAGAGAACTTTATGTTCAAAATCTTCGAGTTTGTCATCTAAACCTGTTGGATAGTCGGCCACAGGCAAGTCTGGCTTTTCTAGCATTCCAGACAGACACTTAACCACATTATCTAACAGCTCCAGCTCCAACTCGTTGCTAGTTATTGAGAAGAAAATAAATAGTGGTAGTGAGAAACAAACATCTATGTGTATCTATCAAAAATGAAATAGGAGAGAGTGAAGGTTGAGCTCTCACCCATTATTGCACTTATCCAGCTCGAAACCGCTGATGTCTGCAACATGAAAAAGTGCATTTCTCCAATTTTCAATAGTGTTGAGGTCATATCGCTGCTTGTCTTCATGTTTTTGTAGGTCTTGAGCATATTTTCCATTTCTGCCACGCTCTGTCTACCGAACCTCACTGGGAGCGACACCATAAAACACAGGAATGATGGGCTTCTCAGACATCAACATCATGACGATCTCATCTAGGCACCAGTTTGATTCAGCATAACGGGGAGACAGGATCGCCACATGAGGATGTTTCGATAGCGTGTATTATTTGAAGCGGAAACTTGTATCCGGGTTGCAACTCCTCCTTATACAGAAAGGCCGACAAGCCGATTGAGCGCAGGCGATTGTAGAGAGACTTGGCGAAGGTTTTCTTCACATCAACTCCGCTATGGTTTAGGAACACCTGGTACCACTGATTGTTGTTGGAGGGAGCAGCGGTGGAGGAGGAGGCAGCCATTGTAAATTGGAAAACAGAGACGGTCGCCTGGTACCACTGATTGTTGTTGGAGGGAGCAGCGGTGGAGGAGGAGGCAGCCATTGTAAATTGGAAAACAGAGACGGTCGATGCTAATAGCTATGGACGCAATTTGTAGAGGAAATGAGTTAGGGTTATGTTGTGGTGAAGATTGGAGTGCCTTTTTACGTGTAGTTTATGCACGAGTATTTTATTCTTTTTATTAAGAACCCTTATGTCGACATCGAACAATAAAATACTCTTTTTTATTAAGAACCCTTGTGTTCACATCGAACAATAAATTTCCAACGCTTTAACAGATAACCTTTGCAAATCGCTTGCAGCGGCCATTAGTGTAATCATGGAAGGGGGCATCACTGTAATCATTAAGGCATGTTAGCCTCCGCACATGGATGAAAAAAGCGCGCTCAGAGCTTTGGGGTAATTATGAAGCCATTGTTAAAAACGGAGCGTAGCCGAGGTCCGTCCAAAGCTTTCGGACGCTCTCTGACATTTCGGTCATACAGTAAGCTTGCTTTCGGTCATACGGTAAGCTCGTTAAACGAGATCGTAAGCAGATTAAAGATTTTGTTATTAAAAAATACTAAAAAAAGACCAAGTTTTTGTTTAAATTTTGAATTAGTAATTAAATTCAATCAAATCAACTGTTGCCAAGCCGGGGTTGAAGCTCAGTTCAAATTGTCCATGTGCGCGAAGCCGGGTTGAAGCATGTCATCTCAGCGGGGATCAAATTTTAAGGGTAGGGTCTCATCTCACTTTCAAGGGTGGTGAGAAAGTGAACCCTTCAATGTTGATATTTAAAAATAAATTATCCAACAAAATTTTATTATTTATTAAAAATATTGTATAAAAAAAAATGACAATAAGAAGAAATCTAGAGTGATTCAACATTTACATAGAATTAGTGAGGTAAACCATGTACATAGAATTAGTGAGGTGAGCATATAGTCTATTGAACTTAGATAAGAGACAATTACGTTGGGCCAGTGAAATACTAGGTTGTTAGGTAGTTGATAAAATAAGGCATTGGAATTTGGAAGGACCTTTGAATGGAGGATTGATTCAGCTTGATGGTGGCTCTATTGGTCAAGTGTCATTGGGCCTACCTAAAAGAAAAACCCCAGAATGTAATACCTAATGCTTTCACGGAGAAACTTTTTTATATACCCTAAATTCAACAGTTATTTTTAGAATTGAATCATGTCCTTCCCAAATGCTCAAATCAAAGGGATCAAACAAAGGCCCCAATTTTAGGTGGATTATGGATAGTCCCTCCAATGTATATCTAGTTTATGCCCCAATTCGAAGTGATCAAACAAAATCCCCAATTTTAGTTAGATTATGGATAGTCCCTCCAATCTATATCGAGTTTATCATCCGTATCGAAAAGGTTAAGTATTTATTAGTCCACTATAAGGAAGAACTTTAAATTCTCCAACAAATATCACTACAAGTTGGGTGTCTAGTTTCTACCAAAGTCAACAAGGAAGACAGATCATAAACACACGTTTGAGAGGTTTGCGACAACGAGGATGTTGAAATCATGTTCTTCGCTAGATCATTCCACTCCCAGTACCTCATTCATGAACGTTTGTCGAGGGATTCCCTTGTTTAGATATATTGGTAGAGAATTTGTACTTCTTGTTTCCATTATTAGAAGGCTGACAGGAAAATGAAGGGGTCGGAGTCTACAACATTTACAGTGTCGGTTGTTAAATATTTTATCCTTTCAACTATTGGATTTCATTAAGGAATTGGAACAATTCAAACACTTATATTCAAATAGTGTTCTTTCTTTCAACCTAATGTTTACAATTCACAACAAATAAATAACATTGACAGATTTGGAACTCAAATACAAAGCTCTTTCTTCTTGCTCCTCCACCCAAACAAAGTTGTGGTCCTAGACTATGAAAAGTATACATTATTTTGGTTCTGATTTCATTTAAATACTGGGTATTTTAAGGTTACATCTATTGAGTATTCGAGACTTAGTCTGGTGGAAACGCAATCGCATAATACATTACAAATTTCAAACAACATTTTGGATGGAGAAATTTTAAACCCTTATATTTATAGAACCAGAAGGAACTCCAACAAGAAACACATTTAACTTTTATCCACATATAAAATGTTACACAAGTGTAAAATGCTATACATACCTGTAAATTTACGACAACCAAGTCAACAACTTGGCTCTGCATAATCTTCTGGAGGAATAGAAATTAGGGAGCCACTGAAGCATAGAATTGGAGAGTTGAGAGTCTGAGACCCGACCTTCAACTGTCCTATACTCGTAAACCCAAAATAATGTTTTTTTTCACAAACTTCATCGATCTCTTTAAGTTCGGGGAAGCTCAATCCAGCCTACCCAACGTTCTACCTTTGCTTCTCTTGCTCCTACCTATGAAAAAGGTGGAACCTTTGAGTTTCCCACCGCAGAAGACAACGAGGAATTAGAGTGTGCAACCGTTTCCTTTTACCGAAAGACGATTGGAAGCAACGCCACCTCAATTCCACAATATCCCAACGCTCTTGAGTTGGTTTACCTTGCCCGAGGTAGGAGAATGCATGTTTGTGAATTTCACGTGATTACAAAAAAATCATTTTATAATTGCTTCTACATAACATAGATATATATGTGCAGGTGAGGGAAAATTGGGTATTGTTTGACCGAGGTTTCCAAATACTTTCAGAGATCATTCTTTGTTAAGAGGGCACTCAGGGTGTAGATCAGAGAGCCCACGGGAGGAAGAAGAAGAAGAAGAGGACTCAAGTCAAAAGGTGAGCTGAGTGAGGAGGGGAGACGTAATAGCGATATTTGCAGGAGAAACCCATTGGTGCTATAATGATGGGAGCGAGCCTCTCTAAATCATAGACATTGTAGACATAGGAAACCCTCATAAACAGCTCGGGCGCAAGAGTTACTGTGTAAGCATCCCGACAAATTAAGTAATGATAATATTCAGTTAGGTATATGACAAATTATTTCGTTTCTTTTAGAGATGACTATATGCATATTGTACAACCATTCTCTCTAGCTGGCCCTCCATTCCAGTTTCCTTTGTCTCTACTTCCTAACCCCCTTCCTCTAATGAGACAGGTAGACTAAGTGGCCTAGGTGGACTGTGGGAGACTGGGAGTGCTGATTCAAATGATTATGACCCCAATAAATGAATGGAAGTTGGAATAAATCCTAGAATCCTGGACTAACTAGTATAGGATATGATTCATGAGCACAAACAAAGGGTGGCGTGCTGCTAGCCTACTACCAAAGATCCATCATCCCAGTCTTGTGTTGGTTATAATAGAAATGTCTAGCACTGGGTGAAACCCTTGTCTGGAAACTTACATACCCTGCATTGGACCAGGTTAGGTTGAAATCTAGCAAAGATTGCTCAATGCATTGTAAATTGCAACTTGTAAGTTGTAACCCAAATTACAACACCATTAGTTTTTCCTTATGAAGCCTTGAAAGTGGAGGGTTATCAAATCAAATCACCATCAATAGATATGACTCATATGGGTATTTAATTTCACATCATATACTCAAATACTCAAGTGACTTGTAAGGTGTGAGATCACATGACTCGATGAACAATAAGATAACAGATGGAAAATCGAGTTGGCAGGTGGCATCATCTCATACCAAGATTTAATGAAGTTGGTGAATCAGTAATGCATGCTAATGCCATTAAATGATTTGAAAGTGAACATCGAATCGTGAGTCGCAATCCTGACTCACCGATTTGAACTTGGCACTAGGTAGCCTAGTGGCCCACTGTGGTCCGTGTCGATTGGGATTGAGATCCTCATCCATGATCTGACTATTCAAGGGCACTTGGGAAGACTATGAGTCCCGACTCTCCCATAGTCCACTGAATCCCTGGATAAGCAAATTTTGTAGTTGCCCTCAGTGTTGCAAATTTATCGAGGCTTACTCAATTTCATTATTGAAGTGTTGGAAATGAAAGTAATTTTTTTTTTGCATGGTAAAATTTGTGGCCTTCTATGACGTTTAAAATGGCCTTTGAAGGGCTCTGAAGGCTTCAAATTTGAAGCCTGATGGTGATATTTGTGTCAACAAATAAAGGATAACATATTATTATTATTTGATTATGTTGGAAATTAGATCATTATGATTATAATCATTACATAGAAGATTGCATTATGTCCATATTCGTAATTATATATATATATACAAATTTCAAAACAATTTTTTAATAATAACATAAAAACCATTTTATAATTTTTATCAGGTAATATTATTTAATATTTACAATTGAAATTCAAAGTTTATAATAAATACCATTACTTAGTCATATTCTTGAATGACAATGAAATTTAGTCATATTCATGAATGACAATGACATTGGATAGACTTAGTTCATATTGCTTTTTAATACTTATGAATGTGTATAAATCATAATAGCACAACAAAAAAACATCTAATTTCTGGTAGCTCAATGTGTATAAATCATAATAGCACAACAAAAATGGCTATTAACATCTAATTTCTGGTAGCTCATTTAGAACAAAACTATTGTTGGATTTCATGTATCTTAAAATCATTTTGGAAACCAAACAATTATTTGAGTCTAGCTTAAAATCATTTTGGAAAACAAAAAATTATTTGACTCTATAGTCTACTCATTGTACCAAAAAGTCATTTTCTTGAGAAAAGGATTCATTAAAACTTCTAAGCCGGTGAGGCCATGATGCCTTGGTAAGAAAAGGAATCGTTGGACCCTTTCAAGTTAGTGGGGCAATAATGTGATGCTTTGTAAGAAAAGAATTGCTAGATACTTCCAATTTAGCGGGGCCATGATGGGATGCCTTTACTTTATGTCGGGTAAGAAAAGAATCATTAGACACGTCCAAGCTAGTGAGGCCATGATGCAAAGCCTTTACTTTACTTTATGTCTTCTCACAAAAGAATCACTAAACACTACCAAGTTAGTGGGGCCATGATGCCAAGCCTTTATTTTATGTGTTGTAAGAAAAATAATTGTTAAACACTTCGAAGTTACCGGAGCCATGATGCCTTTACTTTATGCCATTTCTTTCATTAAAATAGTATGAAATCTTCACTTACAATACGAGGCATTAAGCCTCTATATTGGACTTTTACCTAATGTTTTAGGTGAGTTAATTGAGGGCTTTAAGATATTTGAGTTCTATTAGGAGTTAGATTATCTTGATGTTCAAAATGATTCTTTTAACATAAAGATACAAACTATATTGGGAGTCTAGTTCGAGGGGAAGATAGGAATGTACACTTTAGGTTAGACCCCAAATATGGAGTAAATTTGTAGTCGTAGGGAATGCATATGATTACATACCATTTGAAAGATGAAATGAAAAGTGAACCAACACGACATTTCATCCACTATTTGCCCCATGTGTATAAAAGGTTACATGAATGGTTCTTATTTGTGTCTAGAGGTACATTCCCACATCACATTATAGGAAATACAATTGAGGCTAGCCGTCCATTTATCTAGTTATTAGTCCATGACTCAGAAACTTTATGAAAGGGCTGAGGCCTTTTGAATTAGTCTTCACTTAAACTAAAGTTGATCTACATACAAATGAAAACTATAACCTAAGTTAAATGAAAACTATAACCTAAGTTTTAAGTGGGTTTGTTGTTTTTTCAATTTCTTTTTTCACTTAAATTAATGTATTTTGTCATCGAAATGGGAACCAACGTCTCTCAAAACCAATCAAGTGATTTGAGGCCTTATTTGGCCTCAAATCTAGGCAACTCTTATTAATCTAGGCAACTAATATATAGTTTCTTATGCAAATGGGTAATATGAAACTCATACATGAATTAATGTTAACTTTTAGTTAACATTAGTTTTGTAACATTTTAGGTTATAATTATTTTTCATATAAGTATGTTATCATAGCTATGATGTTGGTGTGCATATTGTGCTACAATGGCAATGTGCATGCTCGAAACCCAAAAGCCCTTACCTCGTATCACCAGTACAATACCCTTACAACATATAACATGTACAACATTCAACATGAGCGGTGTGGCTTTAAGTCGGTATGCTTGTTTTCCTCGTTTGCTTGCTTCCTTCTTCTAAAAGCCTCATTTACCTAAAGGAATACAAGAAGAGTGCTTGCCGGAATTCATTCTTTCCTACCTTACTACTCACTATCATGAGGTTAGTTGAGCCCCAGGGCTAGTGAATACCCATGCCTACGGGTTTGGTTTGCTTGGATAGCTTGTTAAGGTCTGTCTGGATATACATTATTACAACAACATGATATACATTCCAGAATGCTTTGCATATGATATTGCTTACTGAATAGTTGAAGAATACAATACAAGAGGAACTCTATTGTTGTAAGTGCATGTCTCTATTATTTCATTAGTTTTAGGTCCTTAGCTTCATCAACAACTGGTATCCCTTGATTTAAGTAGAGTTCGTTTTAAGTCCTTACCTTCATCAACTGCTGGTATCACTTGATTTGAGTAGAGTCTCTTGCTCGTCTAGTAGTAAGTATGTAATAAAGCATACTTCAACTTCCTGGCCTTAAGGTCGTCTTGGATCCCTTCCTTGATTAAATACAGGAGATTCACTACTAAAGAGAATATTGCAACTTCTGACTCTTCACTTATTGATTGAATTAAGAAGAATAGAACTACTAGCTCCTCCCTTTTGGTTTTCTAAATTTTGATTCATACTCGAGAAGCAGACTTGCTTGATCTACTTACCTGACTACCAACATGCATGTGCTTCTTAATGAGATCGATTTCTAAGAGCTGAGATGTGGTACTTAACTAGAAATCCATTTCCTTCCTCATAATATCTCCCTTCTCTTTCATCTAGAATACTCCTTTTTCATCCATAATAGTGCAACTTCTGACTCTTAGATTGAATAGGATGTCTGCGTATAAAGGATTATAACTCGCATACCCTAACATCATGTTTCTAAAGAACAGACCCTCATCCAACGTAAATCGCATCCAACCCAATTTGTGTAATCAAACAGACGCAAAGCAAAGCCGTGCAGATTGTGCTACTGGCAGGGAATGTCTACTACTGGTGGAGAAGCTAGAACTAGTGTCTTAGATGCTGGCTATCAAACTTGAACATGCGTATCTGAAAATTCTCCTAGTACTTGGTAATTTGGCTATAGATAAAAAAGAGGTAGGATGTGAATATTCGTTGTAATTGCTACTCGATATAGTCTAATTGAATATGGAACTAGCTATCGGTTTGATTTGGATGTTGGGTTAGTTACTTTTTGTTGGAAAAACGAAATTACTCACAGATCTGTACCTGACTCTCAGTCGACTCTGTCAGAGTCTGTACCAGTCAAGATCTTGTCGGTCAGCCTGACAAGAGGGAAGAGTCCACGATTCGACAATGTAAACCAGTCGAATTTATTTCTAAAGCTAAGTTGTTAGGTAGATAGTTATTATAGTCTTTAATGGTGAGTCAGTCGACCCATGTAGAAGCAATCTTCAAGTTGCCTATAAATAGAAGAAGCGAATTGTAAATTAGGTTAGAGACACAAGAGACACACAATAGAGAGACAGAGGAACTCAGGGTGAGAAAAGAGAATTCGAAGCTCAAGCTTTTGTGTAAGTGATTCAGTCGAAGAGCCGAAGCTATGTAAAAGGATCAGTCGGTGGACCAACAAGTCTGGACCAATAAGTTTGTATTACTTTGTTATTTCCGCATAAGTTATATATATGAAATAGTTTATGGTTGAATGTGTTTATTTGGCCGCACAATATTTCCATATTTACTTGTGTAAATGTCTTTTACCATTACAGTTGAGTGAAAGAACAAGAACCCATAAATTTCTCACCACGTGAACGTTCCAGGGTTTTACGGCACATTGGTCGACTCAAGTCTTCCTACATATTTGGGCATATGTTTTTATAAGTTCTTTGGATTTGTTAATGTGTCCATTTTTACTTCATCTTACTCACAGGTGAAAATCATTTGTAATTTCTTAAGTCTCTTAGACTAAGAAACATACTCTGTAGATTTTGACCAAAGTGAACCGACAAGGTCAGTTGAGTCAGTCGACTGAGGTCGCCGACTTGAGAGGTCGAAGAGGTCAGCGGAATTGAGAGGTTGAAGAGGTGAGCCGACTTAGAGGTCGAAGTCAGTCGACTTCAAAGTGACAAGTGGTCAAGGTAAAATCAGTCGGTAGAACCGACAAGTAAGTTGAAGTAAATCAGTCGGGTCTAAAGGCCAACCAAAGTTGATAGACTTGTCTAGTCGGGAGATAGACAAGTTTCACCCGACAAATGAAAAAGGAAAAAAGAGGTTGGCGTGAAAAAGTGAAAATTAAATTTTAATATTAACTGAGCAGTAAACTCAAGTTTAGTCGACTTGGTTTTGGCTAACTGGTATCAGAGCAAGGTTTATATTAGCCCAAGATTTAGGAAAGAAATCTTGTCTTAAAAGGTGGAAATTAATTTTCTAAGGAAAGTTAATTAAAAAAATTAAAAATGGCTTCCACTTCTGGTTCATTACAAACTCCAATTTTTACAGGAAAGAATTATGAATATTGGTCTTTAACAATGAAGGCAAATTCAAAGGTAAAGATGTCTCGGAGATAGTCCAGCATGGTTATGCAGAACCAGTAGACATGACAACATATAACAATCTCACACATGCTGAGAAAGATGTGTTGAGATAACAGAGGAAGAAAGATGGAAAAGCTCTGTTCTACATACATCAAGCTATGCATGAGAGCATACTCCCAAGAATAGCAGCAAAAACTAATGCTAAGCAAGCATGGGATACATTGGAGACTGCCTATCTGCAAATTCTGAGAAGATATTTTTAATCTCTGTCCATGAAAGATTCAGAGAATGTAGACACATTCTACACCAAAGTTGTTGGGTTGATAAACCAACTGAAATCTCATGGTGAAGCCATAGAAGACCGAAGGGTTGTTGAAAAAATTCTCAGAAGTATTCCCCCAAGATTTGAAAACTTGGTTGTGACCTTAGAGGAACACACAGACATGACGACATTTACCATTGATGAGTTGCAAGCTTCACTCATCAATCATGAACACAGACTCAATAGAACACAAACATTATTGGAAGGTGCATTCACAGCATAGTCATCCATAAGCTGTGGTAGAGGCAGGGGAAGAAACAACTTCAGAGGTAGAGGAAGAAGTTCTTCAAGAGGAGGACGAGGCAGAAGTCCTGCAAATGTCGGTGGTAGAGGAGATAACCAAAACCCAAGTCATCCAAGTGACTAGAGCTTTGATAAATAAATAAAATTCAATGTCATTAATGTAAGAAATTTGGTCATTATGAATATGAATGCAAGAAGAAACAATATGACCAAGGAAGGAAAAGCCCAAGTCATTCGACTAGCACCAGCACTTCGACAAGTGCAATGTTAATGGCATCGACATCTCCACTTGAATGCAATACTGTTCAAGAAAGTCCACATGACATATGGTACTTAGATTCAGGATGCGGCAGCCACATGACGGTAATTTAAATTTGTTTTCCAGTCTAGACAATTCAATTAAAACTAATGTTACACTTGGACACAATGTCCAAGTTACTGTCTTAGGAAAAGGCACTGTTGATATTCTAACCAAACACGGGGAGAGTAAGTATATCCCTGATGTCTATCATGTAGAAGGTTTGAAACAGAATTTGTTAAGCATTGGACAACTGATACAAAAATGATATAGAGTCTACATGGAAGATGATCACTGTGTGATCAAAGACAAGCGTCCAAGCAACCAGCTGATAGCAAAAGTGCCAATGACAAGAAACCGCTTGTTTCCATTGAGGATAGTTCCCGACATGAAAGGGAAGACAAACACAGGAGCTGCATTCAAGGCAGAAAGTGAAGAAACAGTTGAGCTCCTCAACAAGAGAGAAAATGGCAGCGCTAATTTGCAAGCTGCATTTCAAACAAAAGTTCAGGATGAATCGTGGTTGTTGCATTTCAGATTTGGACATCTAAATTTTGGTGGGCTGAAGCTACTACACACAAAAAATATGGTAAAAGGATTACCATTGATCGATAGACCAGAGAGGGTTTGTGAAGGCTGCATTTTTGGCAAGCAGCATAGAGAGACTTTTCCAGTCGGAAAGTCCTATAGAGCACGCACACCACTTGAAATTGTGCACCCTGACATTTTTGGTCCAATGCAGACATCATCTATTGGTGGCTGCAAATATTTTCTAACTTTTATTGATGACTACTCAAGAAAAACATGGGTATATTTTTTGAAACATAAATCTGATGCATTTAGTTATTTTCAGCAATTCAAGGTACTCGTGGAGAACCAGAGTCTTCACTGCATCAAGATCTTAAGGATTGACAGAGGAGGTGAATATGTTTCAAATGAATTTCTAAATTTTTGCAAGACCCTTGGCATACAAAAACCATTCACTGCATGGTATACACCTCAGCAAAACGGTATTGCCGAAAGAAAGAACAGAACCATCATGGAGATGCCATGCAACATGTTGGCAGCCAAGCATTTGCCAAATGACTATTAGGGTGAAGCACTCGCAACTGCTGTATACATTATGAATCAATGTCCGACAAAGAGTGAAGAACAAAGTTCCCCAAGAAGCATGGACAGGTATGAATCATAGTGTTTCACATTTAAAATTTTTTGGTTGTGTTGCATATGCTCATGTTCCAAATGAGCTGAGAAGGAAGCTAGATAAGAAGGGACATAAATGTATTTTTGTCGGTTATTCTGAAGACACAAAAGCATACAAGTTGTATGATCTCGTCACAAGGAAAGTGATAATCAGTCGAGATGTTCAATTTGTCGAGAACGAATCATGGGATGGAACTGTCGACATAAATGTCAACATTGTGTCGAATGTTGACAATGATGATATGGAAGAGGAAGTGGTTCAAATACCACATGTAAGTCAACCGGCTGCAACACCGTCGACTCCCATGACACCAAGACATGGTTAAGCACAAGGACCATCGACACAAGTAGCAGCTCAAGCTACACCGACAAGTACACCAAGAGGACAACAGACTCCATCAAGCATTTTGTCAAGGTCGACATCAACAGAACCGATGAAGACAAGAATTCTGTAGGAGATATATGAAGCTGGTACACCAAATTCATTCTCTCTCTTTGCATTATTTTCTCTTATATACGATCCACTAACATTTGAAGAAGCTGTTGAAGAAGAAGTATGGGCACAAGCCATGGATGAAGAAATGGAATGCATTGAGAAGAACCAGACATGGGAACTGGTTGATGTACCAAAAGACAAAGATGTCATCAACGCCAATTGGATTTATAAGACAAAGCAAGATGCTGATGGGAATGTGCAAAAGCATAAAGAAATAATGGTAGTAAGAGGGTTCACTAAGCAACCCGGCATCGACTTCAATGAAACATTTGCACATGTTGCACGCATGGATACAGTCAGAACAGTTTTGGGCATTGCTGCACAAAACAAATGGCATGTTCATCAAATGGATGTCAAGTCAGCATTCTTAAATGGCTCTCTAGAAGAGGAAGTATATGTGGAACAACCACAAGGGTATGAAGTTTCAGGTCAAGAACATAAAGTGTATAGGCTGAAAAAGGAATTATATGGTTTGAAACAAGCTCCTAGAGCTTGGTACAGTTGGATTGATTCCTATCTCACTGAAAATGGATTTCACAAAAGTGAAAGTGAACTGACTTTGTACACCAAAGTCGATGAGCAAGGTAAGATGTTAATTGTCTGCTTGTATGTAGATGGTTTAATATTTATTGGTGATTTTGGCATAGCAGATTTTAAAACAGTCATGGAAAGTGAATTTGAAATGACTGATCTGGGGCTTATGAAGTATTTTTTGGGCATTGAAGTTCAGCAGTCTGAAAGTGGTATTTTTATGTCACAGACAAAGTATGCAAGTGAAGTTTTAAAAATATTTAACATGTCTAATTGCAAGACAACCCCAACACCAGTAATAACAGGTTTAAAATTGAGCAAGGATGATGAAGGATCCATTGTCGATCCTACGCTGTTGAAAAGGCTTGTTGGCAGCCTTATGTATTTGACAGCGACAAGACTAAACATTATGTATGGAGTAAGTTTGATCTCAAGGTTCATGGAGTCACCAAAAGATTCACATTGGCAAGCAGGTAAAAGAATTCTGAGGTATGTAAGCGGCACAAAAGACCTTGGCATTATGTATTCAACCTCAGAAAATTTTAAACTCATTTTTTACACTAACAGTGACAATGGAGACAACATAGATGACAGGAAGAGCACATCTGGGTACACATTTCATTTTGGTGCATGTGTTGTTTCATGGGCTTCAATGAAACAACCCATAGTAACTTTGTCTTCAGCCGAAGTAGAGTATGTTGCAGCGACAAGTGCTGCATGTCAAGCTGTCTGGATGAGAAGAGTCTTAAAAGACTTGTCACAGAACCATCAAGAACCGACAACCATCTTCTGCGACAACAATTCAGCCATAGCATGATCAAATAATCATGTGTTTCACAAGAGAACCAAGCACATCGACACAAGGTTTCATTTTATAAGAGAGTTGGTGAACGGCAAGAAAATTTGTTTGGAATTTTGTAGGATTGAAAACCAACTTGCAGACATCTTTATGAAACCATTGGCAAAGGACACATTCCAGTATCTGCGTAGTTACCTTGGAATGACAAGTTCTGCACAGTGAACTCTGTCATAAACAGAGCATGTCTAAGCTCTGAAACATTTTGTAAATTTTGTTTTAAAAACCCCATCAGCTCATAATTAAGGGGGAGTGCTGAAAAAAGTAATTACTCCCAGATCCGTACCTGACTCTCAGCCGACTCTGTCAGAGTCTGTACCAGTCAAAATCTTTGCAGTCAGTCTGACAAAAGGGAAGAGTCCACGATTCGGCAATGTAAACCAGTCAAATTTATTTCTGAAGCTAAGTTGTTAGGTAAATAGTTATTACAGTCTTTAATGGTGAGTCAGTCGACCCATGTAGAAGCAATCTTCAGGTTGCCTATAAATAAAAGAAGCAAATTGTAAATTATGTTAGAGACACAAGACACACACAACAAAGAGACAGAGGAACTTAGGGTGAGAAAAGAGAAGTCGAAGCTCAAGCTTCTGTGTAAGTGATTCAGTCGAAGAGCCAAAGCTCTGTAAAAGGATCAGTCGGTGGACCAACAAGTTTGTAATACTTTGTTATTTCCGCAAAATTTATATATATGAAATAGTTTATGGTTGAATGTGTTTATTTGGCCGCACAATATTTCCAGATTTACTTGTGTAAATGTCTTTTACCATTACAGTTGAGTGAAAGAACAAGAACCCATAAATTTCTCACCGCTTGAAAGTTCCAGGGTTTTACGGCACATTGGTTGACTCAAGTCTTCCTACATATTTGGGCATATGTTTTTATAAGTTCTTTGGATTTGTTAATGTGTCCATTTTTACTTCATCTTACTCACAGGTGAAAAGCATTTGTAATTTCTTAAGTCTCTTAGATTAAGAAACATACTCTGTAGATTTTGACCAAAGTGAACCGACAAGGTCGGTTGAGTTAGCCAACTGAGGTCGGCGACTTGAGAGGTCGAAGAGGTCAGCGGACTTGAGAGGTTGAAGAGATGAGCCGACTTCGAAGTGACAAGTGATCAAGGTAAAATCAATCGATAGAACCGACAAGTAAGTCGAAGTAAATCAGGGTCTAAAGGCCGACCAAAGTTGATAGACTTGTCTAGTCGGGAGATAGACAAGTTTCACCCGAAAAGTGAAAAAGAAAAAAAGAGGTCGACGTGAAAAAGTGAAAATTAAATTTTAATATTAACTAAGCGGTAAACTCAAGTTTAGTCGGCTTGGTTTTGGCTAACACCTTTTCCTCTATGAATTGTGTGTATTAATGAGAAGTTGTTCAAAACTACTCCTCCCTTACCACAGTTGCTTCCTTTCGTGGATGTTTGGATTGGTACTAGTAGCCGTGAAGCACGACCCTCCACTATTGCACTGAACGAGTGGATTTTGGGGTTGGACTAGTCCTTTCCCTTTCGAATACCAGCGGTTCTCCCTCCATAGATTCCCATGAACTGCTCCATCATAATGACATATGACGCGCTTTTTCAAATATGTACTCTCTTTAACTGCGGCCTCATTGCAGACTCACTCTGAACTGACTGTGGGAAAACTGTGGAACCACTAAAGGCACATATTGGCTAATTCTATGGGATTTGACCGCATCTACAGGATCTTGATGATAGATTTCTTATTTTTTAACTTAGAACGACAATATCGTTTTTACATATATAATTAATTTACATAATTAAAACAATAGAACGACAATATCGCTCACGATGAGGGAGCAAGCACAGTAGTGACGGCGGTCGAACTTCCATTTCCTGTTTTTTTCATGGTCAGATCTTTTGTTTCTCCATGTTCCTATTTGTCCTTTAATACCTTAAATCCATTCAATATTATTTTATCTCCCATGGGGTATTCCTTTTGCTCGACTTCCTATGGTAAAGAGAACTTTTGTCTATACCAGATCAAAGGAGTTTACAAGATTCAATTAGAAGTATTCAAAAACCTGATACGACAGGTTGAAACTAATTTGAGAATAATATTGGCTATGAGCCTTGAGGAAGCCACTAACCCCTCTCTTTTTGCTTGTCCTTCTCCGCAGTCTGGTGCATAGCATCCCTTTTTCGTCAAATAGATATAAGGGGTATCATAGTAAAAAAAACACAAAATATCTCACCATCGTCTGTTGAATACCGTACGAGGTATTACTACTGACCCGATTCCCTAAATGGGTCCTAACAAGAAACAATTTCTTAAGTGTGCTCTTATACACAAGAAAAATAGCTTAAGCCACTACAACGTTCAAGACCATTAAGCAATTCATGTTCCATCACAAGTTGCGGAGCGACTTGGTCCCTACTCAATGCCCACGACACCAAACTACGAACTCTTTAAGGAGGTCAGAATGAGAGCTTGAAGAGAGATTTATGCTACATATAAGTGGGATGGGGAGATGAAGACGGTGTTGAACTCAAAGAGTTGTGCCATCTCTTGTTTGAAGAATCGGAGGGTTCACACAAGATAATAGACAGATAGATGGCACCCCTACTTGAATGAAAGAATGCAGCTAATGAGGGGCCGATATTCAGGTATCGTTGTGGCCATCGATGCTTTACGTTGTTGGTACCGCCTAGGATGCAACTGTTTCAATTGTTGGAAGGTAAACTGCTCTAGGAAGTAAGTTGTCCCATATGTTCATAATCTAGCAGTAGCAAAGGGTTCAGGCTAATTTGCTCACCTCAAAGTGAAGTACGAACATGTGTTGGTTCTCAGTTGTGCCAATCTCATGTCACTGCCGCTTGGAAATTGAATGAATTGCATGTAAAACACTCGTCCCTCCCTTCAAAGACAAAAACAATTCGATTCCTTTTGGGAGGTTGCGCAATTCATAGAGTTGTACACATTTTATACGAGATAAATTTTTACTTTCTCCACACACGAGGAAACACTTTGTCAAATGCAAAGCCTCATTCTAGTTTTTCTAAATGCATAAACACTTTGTAAAAGAAAAATTCTCATTCTATCTTTTATAATATTTTTTTTTTAACAGAAACGGAAAAGAGAATTATATTAACAGACTGTGCACAGCCATTCATTACAGTAGAAAGAGGAAAATAAATGCCAGCAGTTCAAGATTTCTGCAAAACTGGCATGTCTGGAGAGTTTCCCATAAAACATAGCATGTGGTCTTTTCATGATTACAAAATATCTGGGTAGTATATACCCTCACAAACTGGCTACAGAGCAAGATGCAAAAAAACATAATCCATACTAAAAGAAATGTTAAACCAGAGACAAAGTTAAATGCCTTTCATTTCCTGAGGCTACAGAACCGATTCTTCTTCCTCCATGGGTTGATCAATTGCTTCGATGACTCCCTTTACCCTGCTTTCCTGGTTCATTGAGATGAACTTCTCAAGGTCTTCTTCTATACGTTCAACCCGTCCCAGCAGCTCGCGCATGTTGCTCTCTATATCATCAGTTCTGGCACCCAGGTTACTAATATCCAATGATGTGCAACTCACAGACTCCCCAATGCCTTTAATTTCCTTGGCCATTTCCTTATTGTCCATCACCCCTATAGCTGTCATCTCGTGCAGCCTTTCGAAGATTTTTCTTTATGTCCATAAGCCCTGCATTATCCCCGTAGTGAGCCATCCCTCGATTGTCAGTCGAAATAGCAATTCTGGAGAACTGAATGTGCAGAAGATAATCTGAACAGTCCTGGTTCTCGCCCCAGCTCCCTGTAGAAACCTTCCGAAGGTCGAATATTTCTTGTTGTAGAGTGGAGACAGTCAGACTGTCTGAACAATACAACGTTCCCAAGGCGTCTTTCTACCAGCCAGAACAATGGCAGCCAAAAACCCTATCCAGATTGTCTTCTCGAAGAGGAGAAGTGTCAACTTGGCTACTGGTACCCCAAAAGGCTGTAGGATAACAGCAATTACAGCAAAAGAAGGAAGACAACGCGAGACGCTCTTTAACAAAAGCCCGAATTAGGGGGAACACATGCCAGGGAATTCCCAGCAGTCTTCCACCCCCCACTCCGGCTACCACATTCAGCAGGAAA
>LPNX011218987.1:66080-132692 GCA_001517045.1 Pseudotsuga menziesii
CTGGAATCTCCAAAAATTAGGACCTTACGGAGCTTTTTGTCTTGAATGAGTTGGAGACCCTGGAGAAGTGCCATCCATTCGGCTTCATTGTTGGTTCTAGAGCCTAAGCCCCAAGCAAATCTTTGCTCCACTTGTCCCCCGGGATCCAACAAGATCCCACCCGCGCCTGCCACCCCTATTCTATCTTTTATAATATTATAAATGCATAGATATCTTATTTTGGTTTGGGTACGTTCTTTTACATAGTAAAATAATAGATCATACATATTGCTTAGATTAAATTAAAAAAGAAAGTACTTTACACAGGGACTAAGGGTAAATTAAAAAAGAAAGTACTTTACACAGGGACTAAGGGTAAGGGTATGCATATTTCTGGGTGGATGTTATTATGCATGGGGTCACCAGATATCTTGTGGGTATACCTTTACATCTTATTTTCTCAGGTGCTATGCGACCAAGCTACCTTGTTTCCACCCACGTAGATACCTCGAGTTTTCACCCGAGCATACTCAGTGCAAGTGCGATATATAATTACCAACCATTTATTTTTACATCTACACATAATAGAACAACAACAAGGGGAACAACCGTAGTGGGTGTATGTTTAGAGAGCAGATAACTAGGCGAATTAGCACACCGATTGGGTTAACTAAATAGATTGCCCAAATTTATAAAGCTAGATTGTGAGCTTTTATTCTTTATTCTTCAATTGTTTTAGAGGATGGACTGTCCCCAAATCCCCAAATTTTAATAATAAGACAACACATTTATGAAGAGAAAGAGGAGGTATCGTTAGTGCAGGGAATCTTTGTAAAGCCCACACTGGCAGGTCGATGCAGACTATAACAACAATGAGCAAGATGCACAGAGAAGACTGGCGCTGCATCCGGTTCACTAAGCTGCAATTAAATACTCTTGCATATTCTTTTTAAAACAGAAGATGTATCTATTCGTATGCAGGGACTATGTTGCTTTGAAAATCCCTCTTGTTTATAATATGTATTACCTATATTCTTACTTTTAATTACTATTATGATATATTAATGGGTTCCAACATGCATATAAATGTATATGTTTCTTTTATCTTTGATTTCCTAGCGTTTTTTTTCTTTGATTTCTTAGTGATTTTAGGTAGACATATTCATTTCTTCATTAATAGAATTTTATTGTTAATATGAAATGTTCATATTGAACTTATGACTTTATCTCTAATGGTAGCGTCTTCCCAATTTCCCTTTTTTATTTCTTCTTCTTTCTATGTTTAGGTTTTTTTTAATTCTTTTACTCTCTTTATTTTATTTTTCTTGTCCCATTAAATCCTTCTTTCATGTTGTTACTCCATATGCAAGTTGAAGTGTTTTTTGAGAGGTGATAGATATTGTTAGTTCTTTTCATGGATTTCTAAGAGGGGATTTGTGTGGGGGAGGAGAGACGATCTATAAAGGGTCAACATATAAACATATTGTTTGGGTACATAGGTTACTCCCAAAAGACCGAACACCTAGAGCAACCACTTCACACAAATGAATCACAGATCAATACATCGATGTTTGTCATGTGGTTAAAACCCTCAAGAGGGAAACAGTCCATGGCCCTAGCCAAATAGCTACTTGGAGCAGTTTATTATGCAAAAGATAGAAAGTTACATGAGCTTCTCATAATCGATCAACTAGCCAAGGACCCTCCATGCTCTTTAAATAGAGATCATGGACCAATCGGGTGTTAAGCCATGGATCAATGGTAGGTATGATCTAAGAGAAGTTGAACCGTCGGATCACTCTATGTCTAGAACATATCATGACCGTCGGATTAGAATATTTACAAATGCATACTAAAGAAACACACTTTTACCTAATGGATATATTACACAAGTTGATCTTAACTAACTCCTAAGTGTTTAAATATCCTAACACATATCACTAGTGGAAAATGAAAGATTAGTGACCGGGAGACCAAAATGTTTGGTCACCATAGTCTCCTGAAAGAGACAAATGACAATTGATAATTCTAAGTGAGCTGACTAAAAACGACCAAGATAAATGACCACTTTTGGTCACGGGATAGAAACCAACTAAAAAAAACCAAGATAAATGCCCAAATTTGATCACGAGATATGTAGACTACAGATGACCATATAACAATTGGTCATTTATTTGGTCATTTTTAATTGTCACTCCGACAATGGAAAAAATTGAAAATTTGACAATGAATTGTACATTTTAATAAATTCTAACACTGCAGATGGATTTAGAGGAGGTATCTAAATCCATATGCAGTGTTGGAATTTAGTAAAATGTAGACTGCCCCATGCGTCACAGCTCAGATGGAAACACCAAATCAACTATCATCACGATGTTCTAGCACATGTCTTAGGACTTCTACACTAGATTATCATCATTGAGTTGGATTCCTTCCCTTAGAATGTGATTCCACATAAATATTATTAACTCATTTGAGTTTCTCCCAGTGTTTTACTAATTCAATATGGGTTTTGAAAACTATACTCCTATAAACAATGTTAATATAGGCATGACATAAATTCCTTGTAACATAAATTTATAGGTTTCTAGCGCCAAATTTTTGGCTATGTTGGAAGGGAGATTCATTATGACTTCTGGTTTTCCTCTTGCTTTCTGGTTTTCCCTTTCTCGATTCAAAGAAACAATAGAAAATGAAGATATGAACTATCTCTCATCGTTCATGGTTTGGGAGCACACAACTTGACAAAATGGGATAACCAAATTAGTGCATTTGAAAAACACTTTGATCTCCTCATCATGAACCTCGTATTCTATGAGACTCCACAGCTACAAGCTCTGAGCGTAGTGAGATTTTCAAAGAGGAGTGCCTCAAGATTATGCTCCAATGTCCTGGATTGGAGAATGTGATCGTGGTTGGGCATATCTACGATGACTTCATTGCCTGGTATTTTACTTGATAGGGATTTTTATCATTTGGGTTTGAATAGCAGCCGTGGCAAGAGATTTTACTAAATCCTAATTAAAAAACCTACATCCTATCTAAAAAATAACATAACATTTAGCATTAAAAGGTAATATAGCGACACATACCATTGAGTTATTTATGTTTACGCGCATAAAATCTAATTTTGTAGTCAGCGAGTTCAACATTTTAAATTGAAACAACTGCCAGCTAAATTTTGTTTCATTTATTCCTGTGTCTACCCTCGCCTTCTGTCTTAAAAGTGGGCATGGAAATGGCAGAGAGGCTTCCATTTTCGGTGGACGCTTGGACATATTTCTCTTCATCTAAGAAGAAATACCATTTCTTAACACATGCCCACAAGGATCACACTGAGGGAATTGCAGTGCATGCCTCCTACCCTATCTATTGCACCTCCGTCACTAAACAGATCGTCCGCCATCGCTACCCCGTGGTGGGTGCTAATTTGTTCCTAAGATGTTTTCTTTGGTTGATATATATTAGGTTATGGAATTTAATGGCCTAACACAGATTGTATTTCTTTGTCTCGTAGCTGAACGAGACTATATTTTTCGAATTGGAAATAGGATTCACTGCTAATTGGTGCCCTCGACGAATCCTTCACTATCACTGCATTCGATGCCAACCATTACCTAGGTAAATATTAAGGGTTTAAATCCTAGTCATTTAATCCAAATAATCATTTAGTATTTTTCTGTGTATCGCATTTGGGTTTGGTTGTAGGATCTACACCTAGGGTATGTTTATTCAATTACATGGATTCCCTATGCGAATTCTTGAATTCATTATATGCCAATTTAAGCTTGATGTGGAATACTTAGTTATAGATTGTGGATAAGACTTCTGGATTATGGGCTTATCCGAATTTTATGCTATTTTGAGCTAGAAGAGCTCAGGGATCAAATATAACTCTATGTTTAATTGGTAACCACGTTCTCACCATAGCTTCGAAGGTCTCCATGTTCACATGGGAATTTGGGCAGCAATTTCTTTCACTCTCACCTAAAGAACCCATGTTCCTTTGTGATGCATGAGTAATAGGAGAATGGTTCAGTTGGAAGGCCAAGCATCCCAACTCTTCACCTTCCTCAAGCATAGCATTGGATTCTTCTCTCCTATATGCTCTCAATAAGCACTTGAGGAACATTTTTTCATGTTTGATTTTTCAATCCTCCTTCTTTTCATCTTTGACATCTCCCATGCTTACATTAAGAGTAAAATGCTATTGTAGGTGTGGACATTGGTTGAAATGGTATGGGGATTTTCTTGTTGAATTTTTAGCATTAACATAAACTTAAAAATTTGCATATCTACTTAAACAATTTAGCAGCACAGTAAAAACTCATTCATCACATCAGCACACATGGACACAATATTTTTCACTGGGGAAACCTTCAAAGGACAAAAACCCAAAAAGAATTTATAGCTCATCTCGTAAATGAGAGGACTCTGAAAATTCTTCAAAAAAGTTCCTCAATTCCAGATCTGGAATTTACCACAATCATAATAAAAATTATCAGCAAAAACTCAAACTGATAATTTAACCACAATTTCCAGAAATTACAACTTTTCCCAAATTAGTACTTTTCCAGAAAACTGATATTTTTCTCTCTAAAAAAAAATAGTTTGATATTCAGATCTGATAGTCTGTACTTTTTCCTGTCGTACAGTTGTGCGACCGTACAGATCTGTACAAATATGGGTTTACTGCTACCCATTGAGTACCTGTTGACTGCCCGTTGACCTTTTGCCTACTCGAAATTTCTTTGTTGTCTGCCCGGCATGATTTCCTTCCTAGCTTCCCAAAATTATTTTGGGTCTGTCAATGGACAGTCCGTGACCCTGGGGTCTTCCCGGCAGCTACTGCAGCAGTCTACTAGCAGCCGACAACCCTCACGAGTAATATCCTCTGGGCTAGAGGAAGAAAGGGCTGAGCCTTATATGGCTTCTCAAAAAAGAAAAAAAGGCTGCCCGGAAGGAAAGAAGGGGCTATCCAAAAAGATGCCCAAAAAATAGGAAAGGCTGCCCACAGAAAAATATCAGCTACCCGAAAAATGAAAAGGGATGCCCAAAAATGGAATGCTGAAGATGGCTCTCCAAAAGATTTGCTAAATATAGATTTGCTGATAAAATCCTAGTTGAGGGTTTGTTGGGAATGGATGCCCTAGCTGGGGCAAAAAAAATCTTCAATGAAAGCTTCAGTAAAATAATAGCTTCACCTGGAGAAGAAAAACTTGTGTAATAATGAGAAGACTTGATCTTCTTTTATAGCCTTCATTCACCTATAAGTGGACAAGATTAGGAAAGATAAAAATAATAATATTTTTAATCTTTTCCTAATTTCACTTTCACTTTTACCAAAAGGGTCCTTTTATTTTTCCTTTGACATTTATAAGAAGTCCTTATTTATTTTGACTTTCACTTGTGTTCATTTTCATTTGGTCAAAAATTCTTCATTTATTTTGACTTTTGACTTTGGCCTTTTTCCAAGTGCCCCTATGGTCATTACTTGTGGTCCTTTTTTATTTCCAAAGTACATCAGCATAAACCAAAAGAGTTATTAATGCTTTTATCTCACACACTGTGTAACACCTAGATCTGGTACTAGGGTAACTTAACCAAGGGTAGCTAATCCTTGGAGAAGCACACCAATCCCATACATCAAGGGTCAAAGTGCCACACACATGCCCAGAACTAGTCTAGAGCTTACAATGTCTTCATTCTCCAAGAGAATGTTTCCTCAGAACTAAGCTGAGTCTACCAGTCCCATACTGGTCTACATCGTGGTCCCAGACCAGATGTCTACTCAACACAAGGTTGAGTCTACCCAAGGCATATCTAGTTCTATATCATGGTCCTAGACCAGATATCTACCATTCAACAAAATGGTCACTCAACACTGGGTTGAATCTTCACCGTAGTCCTAGACCAGGTGGTCCCATTCTCTGAAGAGAAGGGCTCTCGATGTTGCTCAAAAAATAAACACTCCATCTCAGCAAGAGAGGCATTCTCTGCCATACCAAGCTTATCACGAAAGTACACGAACTTTGATGTTGTTAGAGGCTTGGTCAAGATATCTGCAATATGTTCATTTGTACAAATGTACTGCAACTTCATAGCACCACTCTGCACTAGGTCTCTGATGAAATGATACCTCATTTCAATGTGTTTCGATCTGTCATGAAACACTGGATTCTCTGAAATATTTATGCAACTCTAATTATAGCAATGGATGATCATTGAGTCAAGCTTTCCCTCGAACAGATCAGATAACAACTTTCTGATCCAAATTGCTTCCTTGCAGGCATCGCTTGCAGCAGTATACTCTACCTCAGTTGTACTCTAAGCTATGGAACCCTGCTTCCTGCAGGACCAAGAGATCATTGCCGATCCCATACTGAAGCAATAACCAGAGGTACTTTTTCAGTCAATTGCACTGCCAACCCCATCTGAATTTGAATATCTAGATAACAATACTTCACTGCTGGAAGTATACGTGAGCCCATATGTGATAGTACCTCACACATACATAAGTACATGTTTAGCAGCTACCAACTGTATGTGCTTCGGATCTGACATGAACTCACTCAATTCATTCACTGTGTACCAGATGTCTGGTCTCGTATGCACAAGATACATCAGGGAACCAATGAGCTGTCTGTATAAAGTAGAGTCCACACTCTGTGAACTAGAGGCTGAATCCCGCAACTTTGTCAATTTGGTAGTCATTGGTACGCTCATGGACTTGCAGTCCCACATCCCAGAGTCTCTGCAAGATATCTACTACATACTTTCCTTGCGTCAAGAAGATATCACTTGGATTTTTCCAGACTTCTAGGCCGAGGAAGTAATGCATCAATCCGAGATCTTTCATCTCGAATGCAGAGGTAAGATCCCTCTTACACCGGTCTATCAACTGTTCGTCACCTATAAGAAACAAGTCATCTACATATAGAACAAGTATCAAGACATGATTATGAACAAATTTAAAGTATAAGTTATAATCAGATGTACTTTTGGAAAACCCCAAACTATGGAGAAATCTAGCCATCTCGGCATAATAGACTCTCAGAGCATGTCTTATCCCATACAAGGCTTTCTTCAATTTACATACACGGGTCTTCTTCCCATGAGTAACAAATCCTTCAGGTTATTCAATGTAAAATTCTTCCTCAATATTACCATTGAGAAAGGCTTTCTTTACATCCATCTGATGTAACTTCCATCCAAAAACTACAACAAGTGAAATGATGGTTCTAATGGTAGTGTACCTAGAAACAAGAGAAAATGTCTTGTCATAGTCAATGTCGTCTTTCCGAGTGAATCCATGAGCTACGAATCTAGCTTTATACTTCTCCACACTGCCATCTGTAGCATGCTTAATCTTATAAAGCCATATGGAAGTCACTAATGACTTTCCTGCAGGTATGGGAACAACTTCCCAAACATCGTTCTTCATGATTGACTTATACTCTTCAATAATGGAATCAACCCATACCTGTTTACTTGTTGCATCTTTGTATGATGAAGGTTCTAAACTGATAAGTTGACTCATAAGACCGGAGTACTTATGTGGTCTTATGATTTCTCTGAAAGTCCCTGGAGGAGATTTATGCTTCTTGCCTTCTTGTATTGTCTCTCAGTACCAAGCATGTCTCCTTTTGGAAGGAGGAACTTCAATTAGTTCTTCTAGTGGAATATCAATGTTCTCAGGAACATTTGCAATTTGATCATCAAATTCCTCTTCCTCCCTCTAAATTTCTGAATCTGGAAACTCAAGTGGAGCAACTGTATCTTCCAATGAAATCTCTAGTGTTTTACAAAACACTGCTTCCTCATGGAAGATCACATCTCTACTGACCTCAATGTGCCTCTGTCTAGGTATATATACTCTATAAGCCTTCGAAAAATCACTGTACCCAACAAAGATACCTTTCTTACCGAAGGGCTCTAGCTTAGCCCTTTTTTCTTTTGGCACATGAACATACACATGAGTACCAAATATCCTCATGTCATCAACTGCAGGTTTCTTCTTGGTGAAGACTTCTTCAAGAGTGTTCTTACCCAAGATATCATGTGGAATTCTATTTTGAATGTATGGTGTAGTTTTGGTAGCTTCAACCCACAAAGACAAAGGAAGATCTAGATCAGTGATAATGGATTTAGCAGCCTCATAGATCGTTCCATTCTTCCTTTTTGCAACCCCATTCTACTAGGGGTTGTAGGGCACTGTCAACTCTTTCTCTATTCCTGCTTCTCGACAAAAATCATCAAACTCATTAGATTCATACTAACCTCTTCTATCTGATCTCAAGAAATAGATGTGCCTACCAGTTTGATTTTCAATCAGTGCCTTGAACTATTTGAACCTGTCAAAGGTTTCACTCTTGGCCTTAAGGAAGTAAATCCAAGACTTCCGAGAGTAGTCATCAATAAACAAGACATAATATAAACACCCACTCATGGAGGGTGAATACATGGGACCACAAATGTGACAATGAATCAAATCCAAAATGCCTTTAGATCTACTCTTTCTTCTAGGAAAGGATTTATTAGTGTTCTTACCTAGAGCACATCCTTTACAGATTCCTTCATGTTTTGTAGAAACTTTAGCATACCTGTGACCATCCTCTGCAATCCTGGGAGAGTTGTGTAGTGAAGGTGTCCAAACCTTGTATTCCAAAGTTCACAAGGATCAACTAAGTGATGTACCAAAGCATGAGTGGATACTTTGGAGGCCTTGTAAAGGTCTCCCTCTCGAACCCCAATCTGTACTACAGAGTCTAGGTCTATGTCTTTTTCCCATAAAAATACCTTCTTGTCCATAAAGAGGACTCTGTGACCCTTGTCTTCTAAACTAGCAACAGATAAAATATTCTTCTTTAAACCGGGAACATAGAGAATATCATCAATATGAAGAACCGTACCCAAGTCAAGTTGAAGTGAAGTTGATCCAACTCCTTCAATCTTGTAAGTGAAGTCATCTCCAAATTCTACCCGAGTGGTGAACTTTCTCTTTTTGTAAATAGTGAGGGTACCATGGTTACCTGTCATGTTCCTGGAGGCACCACTATCCACCAAACAAGAAGTGGAGCAAGATGAGAAGGAACAAGTTAGAGCATAAACCAAATAGTACTCTCTTCTAGGCTCATCAGTTTTATTAGCCTTGGTTTTTTTTTTCTTCTTTGGTTCTTCATCTTCTTCTTCCTCTGCTTCTGCAACAGATGCCTGAAACCTTCTCTTGGGTTTCTTCTTGTTCTGCTTGCAGTCTCTAGCATAATGTCCAAAATTGTGACAAGTATAACATTCAATATTAGACATGTCAAAAAACTTAGTGTAAGGTTTCTTACCCTTCTTTCACTAAGGGAAAGGCTTCTTGAACTTCTTGGTATTTCCTACAACCGCAAGGTTATCCTGCTTGATTACCTTGTCAATGTTCCTTGCTTCTTCCTGTATGCAATCATGCCAAATCCTTTCAAAGGTTGGATTATTTTCTCATCCATAAACGGATGCCATGAAGTTTTCCCAAGAGCTTGGAGACCATCAACCACTGTTTGTACAAGATCATCATCATCAATGGTAACACCAATAGCAAGGAGTTGATCTCTTACTTGTTTGATCTTGGTGAAGAAGGAACCAACACTTTCATCTTTGTTCAGCTTCAAAGTTCATAGCCTCTTCTTCAAGACTCTCTTTTGAATGGGAGCCTTCTTTTCATAGAGGTTTACCAACATATCATAACATTCTTTAGCAGTATTCAAGGATGTGATGTTAGGCATCAATTCTTCTTTGATAGAATCATAAATAACTCTTCTAGCCTTATCTTGCTTCCTCTTGTAGGAAATCCTACTAGCATTTGTAGTTGGCTCTTCTGTGACATTACGAACAATATCATCCAAGTCATTCTCATCAAGAATGGTTGTCAACTTGGCCTTATAGGAATTGAAGTTTGTTGAACCATGGAGCTTCTCTTCCGGTTTGAAACCAACGGCAGCCATCTCGGTCACTTATCAAAATGTTAGATCTGCAAATCTTATTCCAAGATCTAGTGAAAAACAAAAGCAGTGTCCCTTTACTGTGTTTTCACATGCTAAGCTCTGATACCATGTTGAATTTTTAGCATTAGCATAAAATTAAAAATTTGTAGATCTACTTAAAAAATTTAGCAGTGCAGTAAGAACTCATTCAACACATCAGCACACATGGACACAATATTTTTCCATGGGGAAACCTTCAAAGGACAAAAACCCCAAAAGCATTAATAGCTCATCTCGTAAATGAGATGACTCAAAAAAATCTTCAAAAAAGTTCCTCAATTCCAAATCTGGAATTTACCATAGTCACAATAAAAATTATCAGCAATAACTCAAACTGATAATTTAACCACAATTTCTAGAAATTACAACTTTTCCCAAATTAGGACTTTTCCAGAAAACTGATATTTTTCTCTCTCCAAAAAAAAGTCTACTTTTCATATCTGACTGTCACTTTGACATTCTGTACTTTTTCCTGCTATAGATTTGTACGGCTGTATGGACCGTACGGATCTGTACGGATATGGGTTTATTGTTGCCCGTTGACTACCTGTTGACTGGCCGTTGAACTTCTGCTTGCCCAAAATTTCTTTGTTGTTTGCTTGACCTGATTTTCTACCCAGCTGCCTGAAATTTTTTTGGGTCTATCAATGCACAGCCCGTGGCCCTAGGGTCTGCCCAGCAGCTGCTGTAGCAGTCTGTTGGCAGCCGGCAGCCCTCATGGGTAATAGCCTATGGGCTAGAGGAAGAAAGGGCCGAGCCCTAGATGGATTCCCAAAAAAGAAACAGAGGCAACCCAAAAGGAAAGAAGGGGCTGTCCAAAAACCCAGTTTCCCAAAAAATAAGAAAGGTTGCCCACACAAAAATATCATCTGCCCGAAAAATGAAGAGGGTTGACCAAAAATGGAATGTTGAAGATGGTTGTCCAAAAGATTTGCTGATAAGACCCTAGCTGAGGATTTGCTGGGAGTGAATGCCCGAGCTAGGGAAAAAACAATCTTCAATGAAAGCTTCAATAAAATAGTAGCTTCACTTGTGAAAGAAAAACATATGTAATAATGAGAAGACTTGATCTTCTTTTATAGCCTTCACTCACCTGTAAGTGGACAAGATTAGGAAAGATAAAATTAATAATATTTTTAATCTTTGGTCCTAATTTCACTTTCACTTTTACCAAAAGGGTCCTTTTATTTTTCCTTTGACTTTTATAAGAAGTCCTTATTTATTTTGACTTTAACTTGTGGTCAAAAAGTCTTTATTTATTTTGACTTTGGCCTTTTTCCAAGTGCCCCTATGGTCCTTTTTTATTTCAAAATTACAACATCATAAACCAAGAGAGTTATTAATGCATTTATCTCACACACTATGTAACACCTAGATCTGGTGCTAGGGTAACTTAACCAAGGGTATCTAATCCTTGGAGAAGAACACCAAGCCCATAGATCAAGGGTCAAAGTGCCACACACATGCCCAGATCCAGTCTAGGGCTTACAGTTTCTTCATTCTCCAAGAGAATGGCTACTCAGAACTAAGCTGAGTCTACCAGAACCAGACCGGTCTATATCGTGGCCCGAACCAAATGTCTACTCAACACAAGTTTGAGTCTACTTAGGGAAGATATGGGTCTATATCATGGTCCCAGACCAGATATCTACTATTCAACGGAATGGTGACTCAACATTGGGTTGAGTCTTCACCGTGGTCCCGGACCAGGTGGTCTCATTCTTCGAAGAGAAGGGCTCTCGATGTTGTTCAGAAAAATCAACATTTCTTGCCATCTATTGGAATTTACACCAATACTGAGAGGGCATAAATCAGTATTTGACAAATTTTAACACTTTTTACTTTTACAATTTTAAATAATCATCACATAATCAATCATATCAATAGAGATCAACACCAAGGCACAATACACAGATATTTATTTTGCATGGAAACCCAATAAGAGATAAAAACAAGGTTTTTATTATATTAAACAAGAATTACATTCTTTACAGGTTTCAACATGAGAGGGACACCAATCCCTGTAGTAAGTATCCACTTACGCCTTTTTAGCAGGGAACTAATTCAGCCTTTAACCAAGGGAAGAAGGTCCTTCGAGTCTTGAACCTTTTGTCTTCACCGAGAGCTTTCACCTTTTTCCTCTAATATTTAGACAAATGAGTGCACCACGTGATTGATTTTATTTATGGCCCTTATTAGAGTGGTGGGGCGATCCACCAGATGGATGGAGAGACATGTTTTTATGTCAGCAACAAAATCCCAAGCTTATGGCATTGTTGATGCCGTAGCGAAAGGTTGACTTCGTAGCAAAAGATCCTCTTTGCAATTGATTTTTCAAATGAACTATAAAGGCATCAACTTGTTGAGCTAAAGAGGAAAACATCCTCTTTGTAGTGCTAACCACTTACATTGCTCAATCTGACAAGGCATCAACTTGTTGAGCTAATGAGGACACCGATCCTATTTGCAATGCTAACCACTTACATTGCTCAATCTGATAGGAACCCACTTGTTAACATGGTGAGGACTCCAATCCTCACTATAAGCACCTACTCATAGTTTGCAGGAACCAATGCGTTAAGAAGATGAGGACACCAGTCCTCTACCTTGCTCTACCCATTCACCCTGAAGACAATTTTATATGCAATTCCAACCCAGAGTTGTATCTCTGCTTCTCTTTTTCTTACATAGTCATATTACCTACAGATTTGAACTCAAATATTCCTTCACATGTCTGGTGATCAAAATATCATGTTCAATATATGTCAAAACTTGATTAGTCACAAAACTTTATGCACTTGAAGTATCCTCTTCAAAGCCTGATATACATACTATAAATATGAAACTAACACATAGTCCTCATTCATTTTTACACCCAGTACTTAAACCTTCTTACACAGTCATCAACATCCAGTCTATCATGTGGCTACCACATAGTCCTAACACTTTCAAAAAATTCACACATCTACACTTTCATTTTTAGTACATTACACAAAATGAGCATATCAACAATTTAATCTTTGGACAATGGATCCTCTATCTTCCTGGAACTCCTCATCTACACAATACAGAATTCAAATGATCTATTCATTTGGACATGATAGACAACATCTCTGCTATTCATGTAGCTGCAACACAATCTTCAAAGCTCCTCTATATTTGCACATAATATACAAGTTCTCTGTCTCCCTTCCTTTTATATGTTCACTCACGACTTCATACTCTCAATCCCTCTTAAAGCATAAAGTTATTTAGTGCTCCTAGAGGCCCCAAAATAGAGTAATTTAATACTTAAATCAGAGAGTCATTTCAGTCTCTCAAAACTTCTTAACACAGAGATTCACTTCACTCTCTTTATTTGCTCATACCTTTATATCATCAAAGCTTTCACAAGCAAGGAATCATTTCATATTTTCAGTATCTTGATTGTCATTCCATGTCTCACATATCACAGTATTACTGAATTACTTCATTGCAATCATTGGATTGCTTGTTCTATAGCCAGTTTTATCTTTCATTGTACAAAGTTGTATTGATTCATGGATTGATAGTAACATACCAAGATCTCATAATCATTTACACTGTAGTTTAAAATGTGGAACCCTTTTTCAATTTGCTTCCAAGATCCATCAAATCGTATTCCATAATTATGCTGCCTGTATTCTTTCCTGTGTATATACTATATGTAATTGACATAAATTGTACTCAATGCTTGATTCATAGACCACATTCCTGCAATTGTAAATACCAGAGATTTACTTGCAATTTGTTCATTTTCTATCTTCAATGCCTGCATTTAGAAAGAAAGACAAGACCCTGAATCTCCATTAAACCCATAGCCACAACAGAATCACATTTCTTCATTCAACAAAACTCAAAGTGTTTTTCCCCTTTTCCTCAGCACACCAATTCATGCATGCTTGCAATTTTAAATATTACACACAATCCAATACCCATGCCATACTTTCAGCTAACATACCAAGAACCTTTAGCGAACCAAAATCACGATTTTAGAGCCTTTTCATTTTTCACTGACAAATTCTTATTCAAATTCATTCACAACTATATATGTATTTGTGTGGACCCAATCAATTTAATTAGTTGTGAGCCAACCAATGTGTGAGTGTTCTTCAACTATTTAAACAATTTCAAATTCATTTTTTGTGCACTTTGTGGACCCATCCATGGACAATTGGGGCCATTTTGTGGGTAATATAACACTAAACGTATGCATAAACGTTATGCAATTTCCAAGGAGTCCAACTTATTCATGGAAATTTTAACATTGTTAAATTACAACCTTCATGTCCTATTCATATGTAATCCAATAGATGCTCATCTTGAGCTGCCCTTAAGCACACACAATTCACGTCCTCATTTTCAGCAAAAATGTCCAACCCAACTATTCCATAACCTATAGGTGACTTGATAATTGGGATGTGTGTTGACAACATTGGAGAATTAGTGGAACACCTATAGCTTATTTCGGTAATACGTGTTTTGCAATTCCGGAAATAACTATGTTCTGGTAGTAAAATAGGTTCATGTAATTATGGATTTTCTCTTGTACATATGTTCAACCATACTCCAATCACTTTGACATCAATGATATGCTGTTACTCCTGTGTATTTTGATGCTACTATTACTTTGACATCAATGGCAACATTACTTCAAAACATGAGTAAATAGGAGAATGGCTTAGTTGGGGGGTCAATTGGAAGGCCAAGCATCCCCGATTCTTCACCTTCCTCAAGCACAACATTGTCTTCTCCTCTTTTGTCTTTTATCAATAAGCACTTGAGGAATAGTTTCTCTTGTTTGATTTTTCAATCCACCTTCTTTTCACTTTTTGACATCTCCCATGCTTACATTAAGAGTACAATGATACTGAATGTGTAGATGTTGGTTGAAATGGTATGGGGCCTTTTATTCCATCAACCATATCTCTTACCTCGTCCATAGTATTAAACCTTGCTTGTGCCAATCTTTGTAGAACCTGAGTTGATAGCCAATTGTGTTGTCGTGAAAATCCAATTGGATCAAGAAAATACTAAAAAATAGAGAATCCATAGAGAAGTTTAATGAGAACATTATAGCAATCTCAAAGGATCTATAAATTTAGAGCAAAGGAAATGAGTGTACATCCCAATATTGAATAAACCAATCAACTATTTGGAATGGAGATATAGAAAAGATAACAAAATCCCAATCATTGGGAGGATTTTAAAGGATATCGGTAGGAATCCAACACCAAAGTTAAATATGGAAATGAAATGCAGACAGTGTTATATTGATATTTGAAAATTGAAATAATTGAGTCTAATTTTTATAGAACTCTTACAAAATCCCCTAGGATACCCAACTAGCTCCAGATACAAGGTTTATGGAATCTCTAGCCAATAACTATGCCCTTTGTTCCAATTCTATTAAGTTGAATGCAATTACTTCAAAGTTCCTCATCAAATGTTTGGTAGCCAATTTTGTTAATTACAAATCTAGAATTCCCTCAAACTATGGCTTTCCTAAATCCCAAAAGGAAGCGCTTTAAAGACTGAAATGAAAGCCTCTGTCTCTGTAAAGTGATTTTTTTTCATGTCCAAGGCTGGCTTAGAATTCAAAATCTTGTCATCAAAGCAAACTATCCCACCCCATTCATTGTCCTGCTTTACCTGAATTAGCTTGAGAAGCTTCATCAAATAATGGTATATGGCGATCACAAATTTGATGAAGGGGTGAAGGTGTATATATTGAATTCATTTTTTTTCTGTTTGAGGCCTCAGGTACCATTTTCTCAGCTGCTAAGTTTAATATCACATGCAAGCTTCAAGTTTAAGACTTTCTAAATTTAAGGATCAGTGATTTTGAAGCTAGAATATGCAGGTTCATATTGAAAGAAACCATGCCAATTTGGATATAAAGAAATCACTGTTTATTTTGGAATGAAGAGAGCAAATTTAAACCTCAAACATGGAACTGCAACACAAATGACAGTTTCAATTAGAAGTTGTAGATTTGAAGAAATAGTTTGGATTTTAATTACAAGCTTTTTAGGTGCACAACTCGAAGTACTGAAAACATATTGTTATTTGGATGGCCCAAAACAAGACTATTGAAATTGAGAAATAGTTAGTTTCCTAGCACAAATGTCGGTTACATACATTGGATGTTGTAGATATTTTCTGCAAGGATGAGTTATAGAAGGAAGTTTTTACATACCATCTTTCATTGCAAAGATTTAAAGTTGGGAAATATTTCCATTCAGGGTGTCAGTAGACTTGATTGTTAGGCCTGAAAAGTGGCCTATATCTTGCAGATGTTCCAATAGACATTGTTGAATGGTATGAAATAATATGTATTTTTCCATTGGCTTATTTAATTTATATAGAAATTTAGTCTTCTTGTTCTGACACCCTATTTAAGGTGTATGGTAAGCATATCTGTTTGCAATTTGAGCATGTCTTTGAATTTTTGAAATGAAAAAAATGTGATTTTAATAATTGAATGTATAAAATTTTATCCATTGGCAAGACATACTTTAAGATTCTATGGAGTGTATTGTAACACTGAAACTTGGGTTCATAAATATTGTTTTTAAAGAACTTGCATTTTTGTTGCAAATATTGATCTCTAGGACAATTGATGCATAACACCCAAACTTACTATTTTGTTGGTCCAAGAATAAATCTTGATATGCTCCACTGCCTTTTATGGTCTTTCAAGTTAATTTTTTCTTGTCTTTATAATGGATCAAAGCCAAGCTGCACTTTCTACATCGTTTTTTTTTTTCAATTTTTATTTGTTCAACTGGGTTTTGAGCAGTTATACCTTAACCTAGATTCTATATTATTGAATTACCTTCTTAGCTAGAAAAGTTTCACTAAAATTTAGTATTGCCTTTAGACTTGTTGGTTTTCCCTAAAATTTATCTTGGGCCTTCTTGAACAAAGAAAATCTTCCATTCTTGGTTCTCTATTCCCATTTCTTTATAGTCACCATATGTTTTCTAGTTTTTTAAGCTATGATTTGTATGTTTCTTGGTTCTTTTGCAAGTTGGAAAAATATTTAGAAGGCATTCTTGGATTATATTTAATTTGACTTGTCTGAGTTGTAGATATAGGAATTTCCATAACTATTTTGTAAATTTATTTGTGGCAATTCTTGCCATTATTTCTAGAATCTCTTGGTGTTATGATCTATTGAGAATTTTCTAGTTAAGGGAATTACTGGCATGCCAATATTTTGATTTTTCCACTACTTAAATTTGAATAAAGGGCTTTCCTCGAAATTGTATAACTTCAAGTTATTTTGCCTTTCTTAAAACCAAATCTTGTTTGAACTTGAAACAAGCTTATTTTATTTAGTTCTTGGGGTTCTCATGGATCTCTCAAATATGATGGGACTAATGTAGTGGTGATTTAGTATATAACATAACCCATACACGATATGATCCTTGAGTGGAACTCTACTGGTTTTATGATTAGAATTTGAAATTTTTAGGTGCTATCATGCTTTTGTTTGAAGGCGATTTTGGAAACATCCTGCATACAGGAGATTGCAGGATAAGTTATGACTGTCTATTGCAACTTCCTCACAATTTCATAGTTAGAAAAGCCAGCACGTCCAAGAATTATTTAGATTGTTTATATCTAGACTACGCTCTTGGTAGGGAATCATTTAAGATGCCAAGCAAGCATGCAACATCAATGAGCCATTCTTTGAAATTGAATTTGAACACAAGATGAGCGTGAGCCATTGGAGAATACTAGATTAAAGTCTTATAAATTTCTAATGGGTCTTGCAAAGAACGAAAAATGAGATACAATAAGAGGGAAATACATCATCAAAGAAAGTACAAAGAGAAGAGTAGAACAAATGGCCCTAAAATCACCCATAAAAGAGAAGATGATAAAGTTACATGAATTCTAGAGAAGAGAAAATGGCCCTAAAATCACCCATAAAGATTCCTCTGGGGGAAGTACTCACAAAGGTTTGAAATCTCTTTTGATTTCGATGTGTATACAATCACAAGGAATTTTATATTATTGTTAATCAACTCAGATAAGTGCAACATTGTCAAATGTTTGCTGAAGTCTCTAGCTAGTAGCTTGCTATGAAAAAGATATTGTACATTGTTTTTGTCGTGCTTCTTTTTAAAATATCATGTTACCTTCTTATGGACCTTGCACTATTAAAAATGAGACTATGGGGTACTTCATCAGAAGGACTTTCTTGTTTCTAACAACGCTTAGTATTGATAAGGAGCGGTTGTGTTTTAGGCAACATTTAGTGAATGAAATGGCTCATTATGCTGCAGACTGTTGGGATGCATAAATAGAGTTCCTATGGATAGGTTGAATGTGTTGGTATTGATGATGTATCTTCTTACCACTCGAAGGCACACACTATAAGTTTTCAAAGTAAATTTTGAGTTATTCAATAATATTTTTTTTTAAGTCACAAGTTTTAAATGCAAGTTATAACATTTAAACTTGTAAAACTGTAATGGAATAGGAAAAAGTGTTGTGCCTCTTGTGGCTCATGAAACATATCCAAAACCCACGGAGGTATAGGTGAGTTACATCAATGAATGCCTTTGTTTTGTTATTTATATTGGTACAAATAGTTTATTGCTTGTTTTTTTTGTGTAGAAATTAGTTATAACTCCAGGAAAGAGAGAGTTGGGGTTGGCATTTAAGAAGAATCACAAGATGATTATTGAAGCTTTAGAGGTGAATACCATCTTCATGTTCTTTCTTGCACTTTTTGATGGTGTACACTGTAGGAAGAAAAAACTAAATGGATTTTTCTTTCTTCCAAGTTTTATTTACCTTGCTTGTTAAGGTTATCTTTCTTTTGATGGTTATTTTTGTGGGAAACCTCCTTCCAGGTCATGAGTGAAGTAAAATCTATCGAGCTTAAAGCTAATTTGGAGTCTTAAGGGAAGGCACCATTTCAATTTTTCACACTTGTCCAAATCGTCACTCTTACAAAGGACATGGTATCTATATCTAAAGAAATAAAAAAAGAGCACCAAAGAGTTTTCACACTTTCTGTGATTGAGCCATCATTTGGAATTGGTAGAATCATTTACTTCTTGTATGAGCACTGCTTTAATACATGGACAAGCAAGGTTGGGGATTAAAAATACAATGTTTTTAGTTTCCCACCATTATTAGCACCTATAAAATGCATGGTGTTCCCTCTGGTGCAAAATGAGAAATATTAGGTGACAACTCAACTTATTTCAAATTCATTGACTGGAGTAGGCATATCCCACATATAGATATAAAAGTCACTTCCATTGGCAAGAGATATGCAATAACAGATGAGTTAGGTGTGCCATTTGCAATAACGGTTGACTCAGAAACATCAATAACCATTAGATAGAGAGACTCAAAAGAGAAAATATGAGTTTCAATGGAAGAGGTGGCTTCTATTGTGAAGGAGGTGACAGAGGGCCATATCACATGGGAATATGTGCTCTGGAGATACCCAACTCACATACACAACACCACAGATGATTAGTTTCAGTATAATTTAAGTAAGGATCTTGTGGAAAGGCTCTTTCCTTTCCCTCCAATTTGCAAAATGAGAAGCTCACACATAGCACTTATGTATCTACTTTACTTCAAATCATACAAGGTGCATTTTTATGGTGCCCTCCAATATCATCTGAACATTATTTATTACTAGTTGACTAGTAATTACTCATTCGTTTTGTCTGGTGAAGAGTTTGATAAAAAAATGTTTTGCAAAAAAAGGTTGTTTTCCTGTTTGAGAAGCGTTCCCGACACAAATCTCCAAATTTTCTAAGAGACTCCTCCCTCTTGCCCTTCTTTCCTATTTAAAGCAAACTTACATGAAGCTGTGAAAATTTTCTGTAAAAGAGGTCTAGCAAGACTTCCCTATTCAGAATACAAGAATAGATCTCTGAGTGTATCCATTAGGACTTGTGGCTCTTTTATGCCAAGAAAGTGAACTTACAATGCAGTGAAGTTTATTGCTTAGTTAAGGTTGCATATATGTCATTAGATATTCGCACTAACTATAGATATTTGGTTGTGTATAAATTATTTCAAACCGCTTAGATTGAATTTTGGGTGATAACTTGAGGATAGCCTCAATATTTCATGTTGAAGAGTGAGAGAAACATTATTCTATATAAGTGGGAATGTTTCCGGATATCACTATGATAGTATTTATGGTATTTATGTTTCCTGTTGTGGAAAATTCACAAAAGAGAAAAAACTTTCCAACTCGACTTTTGCAAAATTACAGTAGTGGGAAGGATTTTTAATAGTTTTGGCACCAAAACATTTTAAAAAAGATATGTAGATTCACATATTTTTTGGTGATTGATAGCCAATATTAATTAGAAGTAAATAGAAGTAAGTTCTTTCCCTTTTTACGTAAGTGCAATCCATGTCTGAGACAAAACACTTCATCAATGGGGCTCTAAATGGTATCCAAGTCCAAAAAACAACATGCATGATGCTAAAAGCTACTCACCTATTACATATCACTGATAAACATGATCAATAATCAAACTCATCCCCATTTCTTGAAATGGGATACTTGTTGCACCCATTTCTCAACTGGGTTTTCCCTAATTATAAAGCAAAGGGTTGTTCTAAGGATTCTGGAATAGACCTAATATCTTGAGCATGTGGAAGCCTTGCAAGAAGTCAAAGAACAACAATGAATGGTCTTAGTTCCAAGTATGGGCACATAGAAGTCACCAATAACCATGAGGAAGCAATAAGGACAAAGTATTTGATATAGGTATCTTAATGGAATATTCTGAGTATCTAACAGTCAACATGAAATCACTTTTGGCCATTTTTATGATAGCATCCATTATTTTCTTCAATGGTAGACTATTCAAGTCAAGTCCAGAATGTTTCTAATTTTTAGGTCTTATCTTTGTACAAACTACTATCATTCATTTCTAAGTATATGACAATCCCTTGGGCATGGAAACAACCATAAACCCTTGATACTATAGCCGCAACAAAAACATCATCAAATTCTGGGAAGTAAATCCATTGTTCATGATCCTGAGATAATGGTTATAGGAAGATTTGATAGGCTGTAGCCATAGAGAATGAATAGCCACCCTTGGAGGATGAAATGTATGCAAATTTCCTGGTGCTTACCTCAGGCAAAATCAACGTTTCCAGAAGCAATTTTTGCTTCCACAATTTGTGTTTCCAAGAAAATCAATTCTCATTAATTATTTTTCATGCTACTTGAAACACAAAATTCCTCTTCAAGTATGTATGCCTTAGATACATTTACATTTACATTAAGTGACTAATAGCATAGAGGTATAAAGTGAATTTATGTTTTGTAGGTTCACTTATTCTTATTTGCAAGGATGCTAGGTTTCTATGCAAATCTCTTTGGACATAAAACCAAATTCCCCTTCCTATAGGAATATATATATGAAGTAGTGGAGTTGCCTCCTTATTTAGAGTCAATGGGCAGCCCATATATGGCCATATACCTTCGTAGAGGCCGATGTGTATATTTTATCCATGGTGCGAAGTACAAAGATGAGAAGGGAAGATTTGAGTTCCATTTCCGGTCCTTTGTTTCCTACAATGTTGCATGCAAGTACACATTGAGTTTTTTTCTCATCCCAACAACCATAAATAGTCCTCTATCACTTTGTAAAAATGGAAAAAGTAATATTGGATGAACAAAAGAGTCTAATGTTCATGAATTCCAATGAAGACAATGGAAAAGAAAGAGTGGATGTCCATGAATTTGAGACAAATTAGTTTGGTATTTTGAACAAAACTTGAAATATCCTTCTTTCCCTATTCTTGAGAGACTATGATTTATTTATCAAACAAGAAAATCATGGAACTATGGAGGAATAGGTGTTGAGTCTTGAGCAGAAGATGAGGAACCGACAAATTCAGCGGATCACCAAAATGAAGATTCTAGATATTTGTTGGGTTTTGAGGAATCCAACATGACTAAGGTCCATTCACAAACATTTCCTTTAAGTGTAAGTATCTAAACTCATGAAGTATTTTCTTGTTCTACATTCCCACGAAGTTGTTCTTCTAGTCCTTGGACTATTTCTGACAAACTGTCGTGTTGATGGTTTGTTTTGGTAAGAGCATGCTATAGTGTTATTATAATAAACTACGAAACACAACAACCTGTGGCAAGAGGCTCTTATTATTTCGATCATCACTTGCTCCTTAGGATTTCATCCTTACTAAAAAAAAATTGAAATTCCTAATGATAGGTTGTGTCACTGAGATTTGTTTTGTACACCATATAAGCACGTTCTGCAGCTCTGCCACATTTTGTTTCAATTGAAGTTATATTCCATTTATTTCCAGTCCTTCATTGATACAAGGGAGTAGTTCAGATCACAGTTCACCACTCCAACTTCACTTAGATGGTGAGGCAACTGAGGATACAAAGGATGCCATTTCCCATACAGAATCAAGAAGTCCCAGATTTAATGTGAAGTAGTGGGGTCTGCCAAATATGATGGATCTGGAATCAAGTGAATAAGGTAAAATAAGCTCAGAGCAAAAATCGGTTGGAGGGACACTTAGTGGGGATACAAAAGCAACAATTTCCAGAGACACTTTTGAAGGAATGCTAGAGACACTATTAAGGACAAAGGAAAGTATTGGTAGAGCATCGCGTCATGTTATTGACTGTGTAAAACATAGCCTTGTTGTTGAGGTAAGATTGATATCTGCCATTTTCTAGTATGGTAAACAAGCAACTCATTTGATTTTTGCTTACTGTGGTTTTTTTTACTTTTGGAAAATTAATGATGAAAATTTTCAAGGATTAGAGTGAAGAATGAATATCTTGCATGTGGATCATTTCTACATTCATCATGACATATGAGAATCCTATACATTGGGTATTTTTCCCTGCATTAACTTATTTGTCCATACAACTCATTATCCATGAATCCTTGTTATATTCAACATTTCTCTGTATTCGAAAGGATGCTGACAAATAAACATAATCATAAGTCTACATATACCATTTTCTCCACCCTGCCCTCTAATAGTGTTTTTATTTGACATGATGCCTAATTTTCATGCTACTAACTTGTAAAAGATTCCAATTTGTAGGCCATTGTTGAAAAGGTCATAGAACTTGTGGAACTAGAAAAATTGAAGGATGCAATTGTAGGCCTTCCTAGTGTGACTGGAATGTCAATAGAAGAAAGGAAAAGGTTAACAATAGTTGTGTATCTTGTTGCAAATACTTTTATAATTTTCATGGTTGAGAATACTTCTGGTTTGGATGCTAGAGCAGTTGCAATTCTAATGTAAATTGTTCATAATTTAGTAGAAATAGAAGTGATATTACTTGTACCATTCATCAACCTAGAATTGACATCTTTGATGCTTTTGATGAGGTAAACTGAGGTTTATATTCTAATATAACTTGTATTATTTTTTTTCAGACTTACAAAGATGGTTTCAACTATTATCGATGAAAAGAGGAGGGAAAGTCATTTTCTTTGGGACGTTGGGCCAAAATTCTCACAATGTTGTTAAATACTTTAAGGTCACAACTTGGAATATTCTTGTAATCATTAGAAAAAGGAACAGTTTTGCGCAAAATACTACTAATATAATGCCTAAATGTGAGTTTATTTTCATATTTTCATCATAACAATCTGTAGGATATTCCAGGAGTATCAAGGATTAAAATAAGTACAACCCAACTACATGGATGTTGGAAGTTAGTTCTACTGCTACTGAACATGGTTTGGGGATAAAATTTCTAGAGCATTACAAGAAATTTTACCTCTATAATTAAGCATTAAAGTTACCAATATTTTTCCACCAAAATTGTTAAGCTTATAATATCTAACATTACAAGAAGTCTACAATACACAGATATTAGCTTCAAACACAAATTATAGCATTATATCCTTTATTGGAAATAAAGTTTGAACAAAGCATTGGTGAAATAGATAAACACTACATCTAGGATAAAAGGATCTATATTTTGCAACTCAAAACACATAATCATTCTTTCGATAGTTCAATTTTTGTTTGATAAAGAAATGGTAGACATATTGGTGAAGTCTTAATTATAATGTTGTTAGATATCCATTCACATGTGTATGTGATTTGCTCCTCAGAACAATATTTTGTAACATCAACACAAAATGAAATGTACTTGAGATTTTCTAGAAGATGGATTATTGTCCAAAACATTAAGTTGTTTGTACATGCAGACCACAAAAATGTTTGATCCTCTTATTTTGTATGTTATAGACTCTTGACCTTTTTATATACTAAGAAATGGATTGACTGCATCTTATTTTGTATGTTATAGACTCTTGACATTTTTGTATACTAAGAAATGAATTGGCTGCATATCTGGACCATCTCTTAACAAGGCTCATAGTTCATCCCCTAATGTTATAGTCCACCATTCCATTGATATATTACTCTTAATTAGCCATTGTATATTGACCAATTTATCCAGTTGTAGCATATCATATTCCACGTCCATAATCGATTGATCCATTACCAGTAGATCCAACAGCATCAATAGTTTCACCGGAGAGTTTTAGTAAGTTGGTTCTCTAGTCAATTTTGTAATTGCTTATGATTGTGATAGAGATTCAATAGTTTTGTAGTTGTTGTACTTTCACAAGGATTTTATTTGTATGGTTTATTCATATTCAGATACTTAAGCATTAATCAGGATAGAAATTAGGTTGATGTACTAGATATACATTTGCGGAATTGATAATGAGTAGAAAGAAAAAACCATCTTATGAACACCAACCATCTTATCATAAAATGAAATAAAATCTAATGCAATTATATACATTTCTCATAGGAAACATTTAAAATAGTGGTTCAAGCACCTGTTTACCGAGTAGTTTTATCAAATATGCCTGCTATTGAAGAAAAGTGTGATGGGAATTTGAGGACAATCAGTTTCTAGGAATCACCTATTATGTCAACATACTTGGTGGCAATTGTTGTTGGGGCCCATTTGAATATATTGAACAAACAACTACAGTAGGTGTGTGTTCATACATATTATATAGATGGAACAAATATGGCAGGTCTGTGTGTATATACTTATTATGTACAAGGAACATACACATGCACACATGCATGAAATACAAATTTAGGATTTCATACAGAATAGGTGAATTCATATATTTTAGTTGCCACTTTGTATTCTATGTTGTGAATGATTGCAGGAAATAACGTTTGTGTGTATTGTGAGGTTGGTAAATCCAACCAAGGGAGGTTTTCTCTCGATGTTGCAATAAGAACACTTCCATATTATGTCGAGTAAGTAGAATTCCAAAATTATGTGGTGCCCTTGTTCTAGTAGAATTACAAAATTCTGAATTTTAATGGTAAAGTTGCATATCCATTACAGGTCATTATAATAAAAGGTTGAATGAGACATTTGATGGGAACAAGGACACTATTTATGATTGGAAAATATTCCCAAAAGGGTTTGAATTTCTGACATGTGCCATACTATGCTCTCATATGACTGCTGTCATTCATGATTTTTTCCAGAAGGTTATTAATGCGATTCTTATTTTTTCAATTCAAATTTTCACATTAGTCAGGTTGAATTTAACAACATGGTGTTGTTACTATCTTTGAATAAATAAAGCCTAAATTGCTAGTGCCCTTGTTCTCCAAATATGAACTACAAGCACAAAGAAGAAAGTAGTGATGGTGGTTAACATGCAATGCATGCCTTCTCAATTTACTATAGGGATATGATGCATAGGCCATGCATTCAAATCTAGGAGACAAATTATTGTACAAAACATTAAGTTGTTTGTACATGTGGACCACAAAAATGTTTGATCCTCTTATTTTGTATGTTATAGACTTGACCTTTTTATATACTAATAAATGGATTGATCGCATCTTATTTTGTATGTTATAGACTCTTATCCTTTTATATACTAAGAAATGGATTGATTTAATCTTATTTTGTATGGTATAGACTGTTGACCGTTTTATATACTTAGAAATGGATTGACTACATATGTGGACCATATCTTAACAAGGCTCATAATGCATACCCTAATTTTATAGTCCACCATTCCATCGATATATTACTCTTCATTACCCATTGTATATTGACCAATTTATCCAGTTGCAACATATCATCTTCCAGGTCCATAATCAGTTGATCCATTACCGGTAGATCCAATAGCATCACTAGTTTCACCAAAGATTTTTAGTAAGTTGGTTCTCTAGTCCGTTTTGTAGTTGCTTATGATTGTGATAGAGATTCTGTAGTTTTGTAGTTGATGTACTTTCACAAGGATTTTATTTGTATGTTTTATTCATATTCAGATACCTAAGCCATAATCAGGATTGAAATTAGGTTGATGTAATAGATATACATTTGCGGAATTGAGAATGAGTAGAAATAAAAAAACCATCTTATGAACATCAACCATCTTATCATGAAATGAAATAAAATCTAGTGCGATTATGTACATTTCTCATAGGCAACATTTAAAATAATGGTTCAAGCACCTGTTGACCGAGTAATTTTATCAAATATTCCTGCTATTGAAGAAAAGTGTGATGGGAATTTGAGGACAGAAAGTTTCCAAGAATCACCTATTATGTCAACATACTTGGTGGCAATTGTTGTTGGGGAATTTGAATATATTGAACAAACAACTACAATAGGTGTATGTTCATACATATTATATAGATGGAACAACTATGGCAAGTCTGTGTGTATATACATATTATGTACAACGAAAATACATATGCATACATGTATGAAAGACAAATTTAGGATTTCATACAGAGTAAGTCGATTCATATATTTTCTAGCCGACACTTTGTATTCTGTGTTGTGGATGATTGCAGGAAATAAAGTACGTGTGTATTGTGAGGTTGATAAATCCAACCAAGGGAGGTTTCCTCTCAATGTTGCTGTAAGAAAAATTCCATATTATGCTGAGTAAGTAGGATTCCAAAATTATGTGGTGCCCTTTTTCTAGTAGAATTACAAAATTCTGAATTTTAATGGTAAAGTTGCATATCCATTACAAGTCAATATAATAAAAGGTCAAATGTAACATTTGATGGGAACAAGGACACTTTTTGTGATTGGAAAATATTCCCAAAAGGGTTTGAATTTCTGACATATGCCATACTATGCTCTCATATGAATGCTGTCATTCATGATTTTTTCTGGAAGGTTATTAATGCGATTCTTATTTTTCTAGTTCAAATTTTCACATCAGTTAGGTTGAATTTAACAAAATGGTTTTGTTACGATCTTTGAATAAATAAAGCCAAAATCTCTAGTACCCTTTTTCTCCAAATATGAATTGCAAGCACAAAGAAGAAAGTAGTGATGGTGGTTAACATGAAATACATGCCTTGTTAATCTACTACAGGGATATGATGTACATGCCATGCATTGAAATCTAAAAGATGGATTATTGTACAAAACATTAACTTGTTTGTACATGTGGACCACAAAAATGTTTGATCCTATTATTTTGTATGTTATAGACTCTTGAACTTTTTATATACTAAGAAATGGATTGACTGCATCTTATTTTGTATGTTATAGACTCTTGACCATTTTATAGACTAAAAAATGGATCGACTGCATATCTGGACCATATCTTACCAAGGCTCATAATGCATCCCCTAATGTTATAGTTCACCATTCCACTGATATATTACTTTTCATTAGCCATTGTATATTGACCAATTTATCTAGTTGCAGCATATCATATTCCATTTCCATAATCGGTTGATCCATTACCAGTAGATCCAATAGCATCAATAGTTTCAACGAGATTTTTAGTAAGTTGGTTCTCTAGTCAGTTTTGTAGTTTCTTATGATTGTGATAGAAATTCTGTAGTTTTGTAGTTGATTTACTTTCACAAGGATTTTATTTGTATGGTTTATTCATATTCAAATACTTAATCCTTAATCAGGCTAGAAATTAGGTTGATGTACTAGATATACATTTGTGGAATTGAGAATGAGTAGAAAGAAAAAACCATCTTATGAACACCAACCATCTTATCATAAAATGAAATAGAATCTAATGTGATTCTATACATTTATCATAGGAAACATTTAAAATAACGGTTCAAGCACCTGTTGACAGAGTAGTTTTATCAAATATGCCTGCTATTGAAGAAAAATGTGATGGGAATTTGAGGAAAAGAAATTTCTAGGAATCACGTATTATGTCAACATACTTAGTGGCAATTGTTGTTGGGGAATTTGAATATATTGAACAAACAACTACAATAGGTGTTTGTTCATACATAAAATATAGATGGAAAAACTATGGGAGGTATGTGTGTATATACATATTATGTACAAGGAACATATACATGCATACATGTATGAAAAAAAATTAGGATTTCATACAGAATAGGTGAATTCATATATTTGCTAGTCAACACTTTGTATTCTATGTTGTGGATGATTGCATGAAACAAAGTTCGTGTGTATTGTGAGGTTGGTAAATCCAAGCAAGGGAGGTTTGCTCTTGATGTTACAGTAAGAACACTTCCATATTATGCTAAGTAAGTAGAATTCCAAAATTAAGTGGTGCCCTTTTTCTGGTAGAATTACAAATTCTGAATTTTAATGGTAAAGTCGCATATCCATTACAGGTCAATATAATAAAAGGTTAAATGTGACATTTGATGGGAACAAGGAAACTTTTTATATTGGAAAATATTCCCAAAAGGGTTTGAATTTATGACATGTGTCATACTATTCTCTCATATGACTGTTGTCGTTCATGATTTTTTTCAGAAGGTTATTGTTGCAGTTCTTATTTTTTCAGTTCAAATTTTCACATCAGTTAGGTTGAATTTAACAAAATGGTTTTGTTACTATATTTGAATAAATAAATCTGAAATCGCTAGTGCCCTTGTTCTCAAAAAATGAACTGCAAGCACAAAGAAGAAAGTAGTGATGGTGGTTAAAATGCATTGCATGCCTTTTTAATCTACTACATGAATATGATGCATGGGCCATGCATTGCTTGCATATTGATGCATATCAATCATTCAAATGTAGGGCGTGGGACACTTTGTCGTGCAACTAGATGCAGGGTTGGGGATGGCTCACACACATTTAGATACATGAGGATATCCCTTAGACGGTTTAGGGTGAACAACTAGGAAAAGAGTTAAAACCCTATATGTTGGCCTCAACGAAAAAACTTTGAATCAATTTTAGTAATACTTATTTTGGGAGTATGTTGAGCCATAGGACATAGATATTGAGATGGGTTAGCATTTATTTATTGTTGTTTGATATGATTTGGTTGTTTTGAAGTAGGGATTTAGTAGACATTGTTAACACTAAAACTTGTGTTAATGAATGAGCACATATGTGGGTGTATGAGGTTTCAGCTTTAAATAAAAAAAATACATCTTACAAGTGCTAGTATCCCCTACTATAAGGGGCAAATACTCTTCAAAGAGTCACACTTCCCTTCCACCATATAAGACTAGTGATGCATATAACTCATTCAACTATGGCATTAAGAATGTTGGTCATGCAATTGGATGTACGTTCGTGGACACTTATTGCATGTTCAGATGTAGAAAAAGGCCCCCTAGATGGTGTATGGGTGAAACATTTAGAAAATTTCAAACAAACAACCTATGCCAAAGATATGGCAACAAGGGTTAAAATGCTATGGTCTCCCGCAGTAAAAAAACTCTAAATTAATCTTAGTGCTATTTAGTTTTTGGAGAATGCTTAGCCAATTTGGTGGAAATGATCATGATGCATTGTCATCCCTTTGTTAGTTGTTTGATTTTCTTTGGTTTTTTTTATGAATATTTTTAGTGGAAACTCTTAAGACTAGATTTGACTCGTGTCAGTCTTGTGTTAAAGACTGAACACATATGTGAGAAAACACTTTGGTACCATAGTTCATAGTTCAAGATTTGTCCATTATTTTTTTGTATTGTTTCAGAGAAATCATTGAGTGTGATATCAACTAGGATCACACTAGGTACAATCATACTTCCCTATTGAAAATATAAGATAACATCAAGGCATAGTCACTGTAGGAGCTGGAATTTGTCATTTTGGACGGTCATTTTTTGGCTGGAAATTATTATAGTTTGACTGTCCTAGTTGTCTACTAATTGAGGGCTGGAAATCACCTTGTTTGGGATAGTCAATCTGGCTATTCCCTTGGATGCAAAATACCTTGTGCCGGGCAATTACATTTCACCTCCTTTTGATTGGAAATAGCATCCTATGGACAGTCATTGAAACACCTATGTCATGGATGGAAATTACATCAAGTCCTCTTTGTTTATTTGAATAGAAAACACACATGTAATACAAAAGAAGTCTTGATTTCGGTATACACTATTGACATTATTTTTGGGATAGTATTTTCTGAGCTCTTTAGGATTACTGAAGATGAAATTTATGATAGATACATTCACAATTTCCTACTGCTGAAAGTTTCCTTGTTTGATAGCCCTTTATATGAGAAAGACAACATTATCATTGACACAAATCATGTCATGTTCTAAACGATAATCTCAATCATATCTTCAGGTCTGATATATATAAGGCATACATTGGGATAACTACATAATACACTTTCTGACAGTCATATACCTTAAAAAGTTTTCTAATCATTGTCATAGTGATTCATATTGGTACATTGAATTCAAATCAAAATTCTAGCTTGTTTATTGATGTATATGTTGTTGTCACTATCATTTGCAAGGTCATAGAAGAACCATATTTATTTATTGCTTGGAGCATACTAAAATATTTGAAAGCTTTGTCATATTGTTATGCATTCAACAATAAATATGATAACCATATCTAGATATTGAAGTTAATGCATTTAGCCTTAAAGACAATCATTTTCACCTATATTTGAACACATTACTAACATACACATTTGTATGTATTTGTGTATATATTTACATATTTATGTTGGAGACATTTACCATCATACACACTCTTTCGGTCAAATTGGCCTAGTTAAACCACTATCCTAAGTATAATTGACATTAGTGGAGCATTAATTGCCATCATCCAGTCACACCCACACCTACCTACAGTCAAGGAGGCTAACTTAGCCTTCTCCTACAGTCAAGAAGGCTAACTGGAGCACTCCGGGGGTGATCTAAGTGACATAAATGCACCTAATTGCTAACTGGTGGTTACAATCAGTTCAACCAGTCAGTTAAGGTGCCTCCAGTCATTAAATATATTATTTAATGATTATTTATTATTATTTAATGATCTGGAATCAACAAGGCACCTCCACCAACTTTTGATGGTCAGTTCAGCTTCAGTTAACCTCATCGGGGTTCATTGAAGTCATGGAGCACTAGCACTTGATGGTTGGCTTGCTATGACATGTGTTTGATCTCCTTCAATTGAGATTCAGTCACTTATTGCACTCCGACTTCAGTTAGGGTTTGGTGAGTCAATTAGGGTTTTGGTCAAGTGGTTAACTAAGTGTGATTGAATGGCTAAGAGTCAATTAAGCCAGACTCACTCACTAAATTCGAATTGTCTCCTTAGGTATTTGAATTATTCATGGATTTATGCTATTGTTTGACATTGGTATTGTAACCCTTCATTGTTTATTAAATATACAGAAAGGAAACCAATTCCGGTTTCGATTAACACCAATTCATGAGTATTTGTTAATTATTCTTTGATTATTTTGATTCTTAGTTCCTAGATCATGTGCAAGAATTAATATGGTATTAGAGCATACGGCGGGACGAAGATGTATCTCTCAAGAACAAGCTTTTTGACAGATTTCTCCATGAAAAGTGAGCAATAGCTCAAAATTCCAATACTGCACCAGAAGCCAAGGCTTACCACTCAATATCCCAAGTAAAGAACTTGTTGATCAAGCTTGCTTGATTGAATATGCTGGGTGTGATGAAATCCTAGAATGTGCAGGCTGTCCGACCTTATTTTTCCCTTTTTGTTTTGATTTTCAGGTTTCTACAGGTGAAGCATTCGCTACAGCATATCCAGAATGGCCTCCTCAGTACCTCTATTGACTCTATACAATTTCCACACATGTAAAAGTAAAATGGAGATTCAGCTGTGTTCCAAAGGACTCTATAGAGTTGCCATGGACACTGAAGTTGAGCCTGAATCCGCCATAGAAAAATCAAGATTCTTGAACAAGAAGGATGAAGCCTTCGATTTCTTGTGCCTCTCTATTTCCAATGACCTTCTCTTCCATCTTACGGATATGAAGACACCGAAATAAATATGGGAAAATTTGGAATCTCTATACGGAAAGCATGATGATTTGAGAGTTTACCAACTCGAAAATGAACTCATGTCTCTCCAACCTTCCAATTTCGAGACTCTGAATGATTTCTTTACAAAGTTCAAGCATATTGTTTTCCTCTTGAAGCAATGCAAAGTGGAGAAGGAGGATGATCAACTCATCCTAGCCATACTCTCCAAACTTGGGGCTGATTATTGAGTTTTTGTTTCTACATTCCGTGCGGGGAAGCTCACAACCCCCAGATGGAAGATGCCTACACTCAATGCCTTCACTGAGTCCCTAACTAATCAACATGACAAGCTTGTCCAGATGGGGATCATCCGATCTTCCTGTGATCAAGACCTCCATGTCTTAGGGCCCAAAGATCTGAAGGGTAAAGGAAAGCAGCAAAAAAACCAGAAAACTAAATTTGATGCTCCCAAGCCTAGAGTTGAAAGTCAGCAGCATGATAAATCTTTCGGCTCAAGGAAGAACAAAGGAAAAGGGCACAATGGGAAAGAAAAAGTCAAGCGTTCTTACTATGAGAAGGGTTTTCACCCTGAACATGCCTGCATGAAGAAAATTCTTAATGAAGCAACCTCTCTCCTTGAGAGGAATCACATCAATCTTCCGGAGAGCTTTCGGAGGAGAGATCACCAAGATCGGGAACCACAGCATGAGAAAGGTCATGCCCTCATGGAAAGCACTTCGAAGTCCAAAGCACTACTGATTGATAGTGGAGCTTTGAATCACATGATGGCTGAAAAAGACTCCTTTTCATCCTTGGAGACCGGCAAATCCATCCCCATCCACATGGGAGATGACTCCACCATCATTTCTGAAGGACAAGGTACTGTAGATCTAGAAAATGTTTTTTTTTCTAAAGTTTTGTATGTACCGTCTCTAGCAGCAAATCTCTTTAGTGTCTATCAGACGACACATACAGGAATGCCTAAGAGAGTCTCTTTCAGCCCAAATGATGTTGAGATAACAGAAATTGCATGCGGGAAACTCATTGTAAAAGGCCTTGCAAATCATCATGCAAAAGCCTATGAGTTCTCTCACTTTGTTGCGGATGCAAAGCCCACCGCTTTACTAACTCATGGAAATGAGGTTAGTAGGTTGTGGCATGAGAGGTTTTGCCATCTTAATTTCAAAAAATTTCAACAATTACAGAAAAACTCCATGGTTGAAGGCCTCCCGGTCATCAAGGCAACCACGGGAGTCTGCAAGGGCTGTGTGATTGGAAAACACCCTGAGTACAAGTTCGATCGAAGGAAGGAAAACCAAGCTACAAGCATATTGGGGCTGATACATTCTGATATCAGTGGTCCAATGCCTATCACATTCATGAATGGATCAAGGTACCTCCTTACTTTTATTGATTATTTTTCAAGGTATACATGGGTTTTCTTTCTCAAAAAGAAATCAGAAGTATGTGAAAAAATTTCTGAATTGAAGGCCTTGATCGAAAATGCCTCTGGGTTTAAGATCAAGATATTGAGATCTGATAATGGAGGGGAGTATGTCAGTAATGAGTTGCTGTATATTTTATCCCAAAGTGGTATTCATGTCCAACATTCAATTCCCTACACTCCCCAGCAGAACAGAGTAGCGGAAAGGAAGAACCGGTCTCTCAAAGAGATGACCACCTGTATGTTGGAGTCAAAGAAGCTTGCTGCAAATTTGTGGGCTGAAGCCATGCATGATGCAGCATAAATTCAAAACAGGGTGCCACATTCATCAGTGAAAGGAAAGACTCATTTCAAAGCATACTTCGGACACAAGCCAGATGTGTCGAACCTACGGGTGTTTGGGTCCACTGCATGGGCCCGGATTCCGCTTGATAAAAGAAGGGCTTTGCAACCGCAGAGCATAGAATGTCTGTTTATTGGGTATAGTAATGAATCTAAAGGATTCAAGCTACTGGATATCAAGACCAAATAGATCATCATCAAGAGAAGTGTCAAGTTCGATGAGCCTCTTCAGGAGGTGGAACTAGTGAAGGAGAAAACTGCTGAATTTTCTTCCTATTCCACTGAATATTTGGATGATGAAATTGGGGGTGATGACCCTGATTTGGATCCTATGATTTCTGATATCAATGTGTAGCAATCATCAGATACTGAATCAGAACCTAAAGTGCAAAATCATCTTCCTACATGGGCCCAAAAGAGACTCCCCTCCGCAGGAGACAACATTGGAAATCTGGATGATCCAAGGAGAACACGGTCTGATTTCCAAAGAGTAGGTATTGCGCTCTCCTGTTCTGATAATTTTCTGTCCAAAACTTGCCATTTGATGATTAGTTCAGATCCAAAATCCTACTACCATGCTCGGAATGATCCGAGATGGCAAGTTGCCATGGATGAAGAGATGAATTCTCTTCAGAAAAACACTACTTGGGAGCTAGTTTGTCTTCCTCCGGGAAGGAAATTGGTTCAATGCAAGTGGGTGTTTCAGAAAAAAGTTGCTGCTGATGGAAGCACCTGAAAATATAAGGCAAGGCTGGTAGCAAAAGGTTTCTCTCAGGTCCAAAAAGTGGACTACCATGAGACCTTTGCACCGGTTGCAAAAATGGACTCCATCCGCCTTGTTTTGGCTATTTTTGCATCCAAGCACTAGGAGGTGCATCACATGGATGTTAAGTCAGCATTTTTGCATGGAGATATTCATGAGGAGATATACATGAAGCAGCCTGAGGGCTACATCACTGATCCATATTTGGTTTGCAAGCTAAAGATGTCACCACACGGGTTAAAACAGGCCCCAAGAGAGTGATATTCCAAGATGGATGCCTTCCTTCTCTCGCAAAACTTTTAGAGATGTAGATCAGATCCAAATGTGTATTTACAGCAAAATTATGGTCATTTAATTATCATTTTTTTATATGTTGATGACTTACTGATCACAGGTAGCACAATTGCCTCCATTTCCGCCATCAAAACTGCTCTCCACAATGCCTTTGAAATGAGTGATTTGGGGCTTCTAAAACAATTTTTGGGGCTCGAAATCGAGCAAAATTATGATGGGATTATGGTCACTCAGTCCAACTACATTTCAGACCTGTTAGTAAAGTTTAACATGGCTGAATGTAGGCCTGCACCATTCCCTTTCCTTTCAGGGATCGGCCTTGAAGAAGGAAAACACACACCTGATCCCATGGACTGCACTATCGATCGACAGCTGATTGGTAGCTTGTTGTACTTGACACATTATAGGCATGATATTTGTTATGCCATGAATGCGATATCAAGATACATGTAGTAGCCTCATGAACTTCATTGGAAGGCAGCCAAGAGGATCCTCCAGTACATTCAGGGAACCAGGACCTATGACATTCACTATGCTGCAGACTCCGAGCTAGAGTTGGTTGGATACATAGATTTCGATTGGGAGGGTGATTCTATTGATTAGAAGTCAACTTCTGAATATGTATTCATGTTTGGTGGTGGCCCTATTTGCTGGTCAAGCAAAAAGCAGGCTGCCATAGCACTATCTTCAGCAGAGGCCAAGTATCAAGGAGCGGTGAATGCTTGCATCCAAGCAGTTTGGTTGCAAGGCATTCTTTCAGAGTTTGATCTTGGTAGTACTTTGTCCACTGTCCTATTTTGTGACAACCAGAGTGCTATTAAGATATCCACGGATCCAGTTACTAGGTAGAGGACCAAGCATGTAGAGATTCACATGCACTACATCAGGGAGCTAGTGCATGACAGGACCATCATTCTGCAATACTGCCCGACTGATGAACAGATTGCAGACATCTTCACCAAGAGCTTTTCAGAAAAGAAGTTCACTTACCTCCATTCACTATTGGGGGTGAGTTCATCAAGGTGATCTAGACTACTTTTAGTGTTTAGCTTGAGGGGGGGGTTTTCCCACTGGGTTTTCCCTCTTTTCCTCACTTAGTTTGTTTTGAGCATTGTTTCAGTTTCAGCATTGTACAGGGTGACCTATGGCCTTAGTTTATAGGGCCCTAGCATTTTATGCATCTATGTTTTCTAACTCTTCCTGAGTATAGCTTAATGGGGGGTGTTGGAGACATTTACCATCATACACACTCTTTTGGTCAAATTGGCCTAGTTAAACCACTATCCTAAGTATAATTGACATTAATTGACATCAATGGAGCATTAATTTCCATCATCAAGTCACACCCATGCCTACCTACAGTCAAGGAGGCTAACTTAGCCTTCTCCTACAGTCAAGGAGGCTAACTGGAGCACTCCGGGGGTGATCTGAGTGACATTAATGCACCTAATTGCTAATTGGTGGTTACAATCAGTTCAACCAGTCAGTTAAGGTGCCTCCGGTCATTAAATATATTATTTAATGATTATTTATTATTATTTAATGATCTGGAGTCAACAAGGCGCCTCCATCAACTTCTGATGGTCATTTTAGCTTCAGTTAACCTCATCGGGGTTCATTAAAGTCATGGAGCACTAGCACTCGATGGTTGGCTTGCTATGACATGTGTTTGATCGCCTTCAGTTGAGATTCAGTCATTTATTGCACTCTGACTTCATTTAGGGTTTGGTGAGTTAGTTAGGGTTTTGGTCAAGTGGTTAACTGAGTGTGATTGAATGGCTAAGAGTCAGTTAAGCCAAACTCACTCACTGAATTCGAATTGTCTCCTTAGGTATTTGAATTCTTCATGAAGTTAAGCTATTGCTTGACACTGGTATTGTAACCCTTCATTGTTTATTAAATATACAGAAAGGAAACCAATTCTGGTTCCGATTAGCACCAATTTATGAGTATTTTTTAATTATTCTTTGATGATTTTGATTCTTAGTTCCTAGATCATGTGCAAGAATTAATAATTTATCGATTAGCTAATTCCTCGGTTCTTTGCCAAGTGTAGGTTGCTTGTTATTTCTTTCGTTGGACCAAAGTAATGGCATATGCAGATTATTATGAGAGTGCTTCGACAAATGGTGTTCTTAACATCCAAATATGTAATGAGCCCAGGATCATGATTTATATGCTTCCCCAAGAATCTGGAAGTTCTAAGGTTGTTTTATTCAATTAAAATGCTAATAAAATCAACCTAAAATTGCCTTTACTATTCAGATAGGGAAAACCAAGGTTTTCCTTAGAGTGGGTCAAATGGCTGAATTAGATGTTAGAAGAACTGAGGTATTGGGAAATTCATCAAAAATTATTCAGTGCAAAGTTCGTTCATATATTGTTTGGAAAGAATTTCTTGCTTTGCGCAATGCTACCATTGATCTTCAGGCCTTATGGAGAGGTATTTCATGTTTATGTATTTCTAGGTCTACTGGTTCTAAATGTTTATGCATTTTGAGTACACCTGTTGTTTGTTGGAATTGTTTCTTTTTTCCATGTTAAATCTTGTGAAATTACTATGTACATTTTTTCAGTTATTTGTTTTCTTTTTTTAGCGAGCAACAAAATTTATTGCTTAACATGTGTTGTTTGTAGGTAACCTTACTCGCAAGATTTATAACAACACGAGGAGGGAGGATGGTGTAGTGTGGATACATAAGCATGTGCACAGATATAAAGCTCAGAAAGCTCAAAAAGATCATAAGCACGTGCAGTGTGGATACAGAAGCACGCACACAGATAGAAAGCTCGAAAAGTGGGTCATTGAGTATGAAGAGCCTATTGCTGATTCTTTTCCATCGAGTATGAAGAGCCTGTTGCTAAGGGTCTCAAGATGGTAAGTATGGTTTTGAAGGTGATGCGGGATTTAAGTATGACTTAGCAGCCAAGTACAAGTGGGATGGTTTAGCCATTGTAATATTTTGAAAATTCATCGATGTACTAGATGATTTTCATGTAAAGTTATATGGAAATAGTTTTTGAGAAAAATCATATTTATTATAATACTTGACATTTCATATAATATAATTTGTGTGGTTTAAAACTTATATGGTTGTACTTTATATTATTTATAAGTGTTGTAATTAACTAATGAATGAGACATTGCATAATTCACATGTGTATTAGAGGTGATAAATAATGTATGATTCTTTTTTTTAATTTAAACATAATATCATATTAAAAATTTATATTGATTAATAATGAACACCATTAAAACTACTAAAATATAATAACCACACATAAAACGACTAAAAATGACTAAATTAGTGGCCAATAAATGAGATTAATGACCAAAATTTGCATATAAAATTACCAAAAATTGAGAGATACGTGACCAAAAAAAAGATATAAATGACAAAAAAATGACCAAAATTCGCATAGCAATGACCAAAAAGCAGTTTTGGTGGCTAAATTACAGTCTTTTATTATGCGACCAAATTTGGTCATATTCTAGTTTGTCATGTGGTCATTAATTTGGTCATAAATGTGGTCATATATTTGGTCATTGATTCAAATATATGACCAACTGACAAGCTATAAATGACCAAAATAAAAATGACCAATTTTGGTCACGTAATAAAAGACCGTAATTTAGCCACCAGCGATCGCCAAACCAAAAGTGGTCATTGATATGCGGATTTTGGTCATTTTTTTGTTCACTAATCTCTCATTTTCCACTAGTGTATTTAAATTTGGCTAGAGATAGGTTGGATGGCATCATAGGATGGATTGACGAGGGTGTTGCAATGGATAAGGATGATTTTATAATATGATGAGTTTTTATATGGTCGATATGAGAAAGAACCACAAATCGATTAGAATATTGGGGGGAGATTCCTTTATGGGACACCTATTTTTAATGAGTTTGATGTGTGCTTCCATTCATATATTTTGTTGGTTATCATTGTTCATTGGTCTCCTAGAATTGATGCTTCACATAATTGGTCTTTCAATCATTGAAAAAGTGTCCATATCCATGTCAAGTTTTACACTTGAAGGGGATATATTCATAATCCAAATATTGTATATGGTTCCATTCATCCAAGGAAATATTTATGGATTTCGACAAATAGTCTTCAATATATAACTCCACATACATTCTAACACATTAAATCTTGATAGATTTTGGCTCAAAGTTATCTATTTAATTGCCTAAGGAGTTGGAAATCTCTTATAAGGTATCATCATTCCAACATTGCAATGGGAAGTGAGAAAGGAGAACCAAAACTTGGACCACTAGGGGAATATCAATGTTAGTGTCAAAATATAGAGACCATCTATTTAGATACATTTCTAGGGCCCATAAAATATGCCCCACTTCTAAAGATTGGATCCTTGCCCTCTTATAAATAAGTAAATAAATGTATAATACCCTCTCCCATAAAAAAATCTGAAATTTTACCTTTAACCAAAGGCATTCATTTCCTTTGAATTCATTAATCCATTTCTCTGGGTGAGGATTGTATCCCAACGGCTTGTCCATTCATAGTTACCAAAGCTAGATCTTTGAGGTGAGGTACCAGTGGGGTTAGTTTAACCTCCAGTGTGGAATATTCATTCTTTGCAGAAATGCATGGGGGACTTATGGTTTGTAGGATTCTTATGTACTACCACTAACAAAGAAAGGGAAACCCACCCATAGATCTTATAAGGCCATAAGTATTGAAAGAGAGATGGTTGTGGTGAGTGAAATATGGGTTGGTTAGAGTAAGTAGAATGATTTATTTATAATTGTAATAAGCATAGATCAATATTACCAATACATGTGTGAGTATTGAAAGAGAGATGGTTGTGGTGAGTGAAATATGGGTTGGTTAGAGTAAGTAGAATGATTTATTTATAATTGTAATAAGCATAGATCAATATTACCAATACATGTGTGAGTTTAAATTTTAATGAACATGAATATTAGTTTATTCTGAGGAAAACTATCATATTACTAAGGTTGAGGTCACCAACATACCACATGTCTTCCAAGACAAACATCTAGGGTTCACAATAAGAAAAACAGAGTCTAGATTCAAGCAAAAATACAAAGAGTTTGAAAGATAGAGAAGGATGCATCTTGGTTATGGCAGTTGATCCTAGCTTTCTTTTCTCCTTTCTTTGCTTCAAATCTAGTCCAACTTTCCCAAGCTTAGACCCGCAAAACTTTTAGAAATAACCTTTCTCAAACAATTTTGGAAATAGTAAAGATTATTAATGAATTGAAAGCAAAACAAGAACATGAATCTATAACAATGCTAATGACTTCATCAAACATGACATTGAACTCATAATTTGAGAAGGGAAAGATGTCAAATCTCTATTGAGTAGTAGAAACAAGTACAATGCTACCTTATTCCTAATTTGGCACCTCGTGAAACCTCAGCTCTAGATCTCTTGCTTTTGTTCTCTAACAATCCTTAATAAAGCTCCAATGTATAAGGGTTTGAAAGTGACTAGGGAAGCAACTTTAGAACATGGATAACAAAGGGATATAGAATGACAATTCCTCCAACATGACAATACTTAAGTGAAAAATCCTCTTTCATGGCTCATATCCCTTGATTTTATAGTAGAGGAGATTGTTAAATTCGGGTAAAGAGAAAGTATAATAGAAGGGAGGTTACCAAAACCACCCAAAATGCCCCTGAAATCAAATTTTAATTATCTTTTGAGTTATTTAGGGAAAAAAATGCTAGTGAGACAAAGGAAACAAGCATGCACACCCTTGTCATACAAAGAAAAGAAGTGTTTTCAAGGTGAAAAGGAAATTTGACAGAAAACAAGGAGCTCTTTTGTCTCCAAACCTAGTTACACAGCTTATGAGTGCTACATAATCACCAGATGATTAATTCAATGTCATTAAATACGAAATCAAGGCTCTTCCATCCATAGTGTCCTTTTGTGTGAACGACAATCGACATTTGAATTGCTTTCATGAAACCGTTGTCATGGATAAAGAAGTGCAAATTTGGGCTATAACATAGTTCTATTGTAATCAATAAGATTTTATTAAATATTAGTTAGTTGTTCTCTTAAGTAATCCTAAGAACCTTGAAGCATATGTAATATTTGAATTTTTCTAAAAAAAACAAAATCATTTCTTTTGTTTTTTCAATTACATAAGTGGAATTTTTCGTTGGTTAGTTAAACCTTATTGGACTTAATTAACCCTAGTGTGCATCCATTTATTTTCTACATTTTTTCAAACTTTTAAAATAATCTAAAAAATTAAAACAATTGGTTAGTGGAGTTCACACCATTTGACACTACCCTGGCATATTTTTATCAACTTGAATGACGTCACCTACAATATATGTTTTACAGTATAATCGTTGTTGTAAGGGAAAATTTTAGGGGTGAAATTTAGTTCAAACTCCATATCCTAATTTTTGACCTTTTTCTCGAAAAAAAATATTTGCAATTTCCATTTGTTCCTAAGTCGATTCACACAAATTCCATGGGATAACATTTTTAACTCTAAATTTCCAAAAATGTTTAGCAATTGTATAAAATATTAGAAATTTGAATCTTTTTACAAAAATATCGCCCAACATTTTATGGTTCGAGATTTAAGAATTTGTAAGATTCGCCAAGGTTTCTACACTTTAAGAAAATTATGGATGCTTGAAATTTTCCTTGGTCATTGTGAAACTTCAATCAAGTGACTATGTAGTCGATACCTAATCTAGTGGTGACTAGCATGCATTCATGCCTCATAACCCTATGGGCACATGCCTTCAAGCCTCATCCTCTCATGGCTACATGCATGTATCCAAGCCTCCTTCATGGCCACCTACATGCATCCAATAAAGAATATGTTTAGCTATCACCTGAACTCAATTAACTATAAGATGATATATCTATAACTTGAACTCAATTAGATACTCAATTAGTTATTATTACATGAGCTCAAAGACCTATTATTTTTGTGCAGTTTTGAAGTAGGAGAATCTATCCAAAGAAAAATCTATCTTCAAATATAAACAACACCTATGACTAACAAAGGAAATGAGATTAGGAGGTGACAAGCTTTCCCTTAACCAAACCAACAAAGAAAGGTTTCTTTCAAGAACGTTTTTCAACATTCATTACATATTCATTCACTTCTATATAATTTCCTAATGCATTATATGATGATGACGCCTTGCAAATAAGTATATATAAAATTTATATGTTACTCATTATACTTACTTTATACTTTTTGTTTTGGACAGTTTATAAGCTTAATTTTGTTTTTGGACATTTGGTAGGTTGGACTATAGGAATTTTTTGAGTATGTTTGTTAGAATAGATAAGCATGTAACATTGTCAAAGAATTATGTTGTTGTGATTATATATACTTTCTTTTTTAGCGAATCCATTTTTCTAAAACATATCCATTCCTCTAGAGTAGGATCATCTCTTTAGAGCAAGTGTTTTCTTCAAATATAGATGATACCTATAAAGAATGAAGGAAATGAACTTAGGAGGTGACTATTTTTCCCTTAAATGAAAGGGACAAAGAAAGGTTTTCTTCCAAGAACTTTTTTCAACAATCACTACATATTGATTCGCTTTTGTATAATTTTCTAATACATTATGACAATGATGGATTGCTAATAATTCTTTATAAAAGTGGTGTGCTTCCCATTCTACTCAATTTGTAGTTTCATTTTTGGAGGTTCGGAAGGCTTCTTTTTCTTTCTGGACATTTGGTAAGATGGTGATTAATAGGAGGATGTTGTTACTAGTGGTATTGAGCCCCTTGCCCCTTGCATTTTTTCCTATTGTGAAGATAAAACATAAACCATCCTTGCATTTTTTCCTATTGTGAATATAAAACATAGACCAGGGCCTAAACCAAATATTTGAGCAACATTGTAATTTGTAAAATCTCCAACAAATGTGATGTTAAGAGCACTTTAACATACAAATCCTACTTCGCAAGAAACCCTTATAGGATTTCAAGAATAAGGAAGTGACCTGGTTAGACTTGTGATAGACTTGGTATATGACCTTATGATAAATCTCACAAAAAAATCGATACATATTCAAAACATATAAAGTACCTTTGAAGAATATGACAAATTTATTTATTTATATACAAGAGCACAAATACTTGGGCTTTGAACTCTAAAAATGCTTTACCTACAATTCAGTGTGCTGGTAAATATATCTAACTCATTCTCATAATTTCATGTTGCTTATATGAAATATCCTTAGACCTCCTCAACCCACAAAGAATATGCACCACTGCTTGCTTTAAATAGACACTAACAACTGAGATTCATTCCATTATTTCCAACTCGATTCCACAACATGTGGTTGTGTCAAATGCATTCTAGATTCCAAGGAAAATTCTTGTGCCACTGAGTTGAAACTATAGTAATTCCTTATGTAAAATTTGTGAAAATAAATAACTTTTAAAGCATGCATCATAATAGGATACCATCTAAGTTCCTTTAAACAACTATTGCAAACTAGATGTTTATTGGATTTGGAAAATTAATAACAGAAATCACAAATATATACAACTTCAAGATCTTGTATTTAGGCACATTATATTAATAAACAAAGTGTTGAACTTCGTTGCCATACAGTGTCAGAGCATTATGCATGGTGATTCTTGCCCATATTTCTTGTGTTAAATGGATGCATGGTGAAATGTGGAAGTCAAATTTCATTGACGTACTATAATACATAGAGACTCTCAAGCACTTACAAAATTGTGTTTGTGTTTTTTATATGCCTTTGCATTTTCAAATGAACATCACTTCAAATTTATCCACATAAACTGCAATGATACCTACTATAGTTTGCAACACCACAAAATGTTGAGTTGGAAAGCACGATGAAATTGAACTTTAATCTATGAAATTCTAGGCGCACCTCAATTTTCACTCCCTGAAACAAAATCATCTACAAATTGGCATGCCCAATAAACTACAATGATATCTACTATAGTTTGCAACACCACAAAATGTTGAGTTGGAAAGCAAGATGAAATTGAACTTTAATCTATGAAATTCTAGGTGCACCTCAATTTTCACTCCTTGAAACAAAATCATCTACAACTTGGCATGCCCAATAAAATAATTTTCATTTTTTCTTCATGGCTAGAGGCAATCCATCAACCTTGGCATAGAGGGCTCTCAAACATGGTGATCAATAAAAGACTTTGAACCCTAATTCCAATACTAATTCCCTTTCGGTCCATATCTCCAAATTTGACTTAGATTTCCAAATTCTTAGTATTGGACTTGGTAGAGTAAGAGTTGGGTTGTGGAGAGGTAAACAATGGTCACAAAAGCACCCAAGCCTTCCATGTACCCAACGGTTATCCCCTCCCCAACCCTTCATCAAGTGAATTTTTGTTAAGAGCCCCAAAAGGGGAGATAAACAAACAAAATGAATGCCATAGATAATTAGGCATCGACACTGAAATATCATTAATATTATGTGAGTATAAATATCATGGTATCAATCTTAGGTTCATATTTCCAAGATATCTTTGAGACTTGTGATATGAATCTTCATCTCCTAACGGATTAGGTTCCAACAATCACTCTCTTAATCCAAATGGGTATATGTTAGTCCAAGAGAAAGTTGAAATCTGGAGAAGAATAGCTGCAAAATGCTAAAGAAGATCTTTGAATCAAAGGTTATCATAATCTGATTTCTTCTACTAAGTTGGTGGTTTAAGGCTAATCGCAAACTTTGGCACTTGGCGATAACTCATATTATGGCTAATCAGTTCTCTAAACTTGGATCTAGAGTTTGGTTTTCACTCAGCAGTTGCTAGAACAATCATAAGGCTAGTACAATCTAAATTCCTCCATGAACTATGGAACTTAGCACTAAAGCTTAGAGGTTACTGGATCATTTCAAAATGTAGTAGAATCTGATGCATTCTACTATTTAATGAGTGGTTTTAGGTGTACCACGAAATCTGTAGCTTAGTCAAACATGGATGAAACTCAAGGCTCAAGGCTCTGGAAATTGACACATATTTCTAACTATGACTTTGGAACCATTATAATATCACTTGTTTTAGATCTCTTTTTTTACTATTAATCATTCCCTCTATTAGGAACAATGTGAGGAGAAGAGAATGCTCTCCCAACTGCAAGACGGGTCAATACTCATTAATGACCTCTCTATTATGACATATATATATTCTTGGTTGTTGATGACCACTTTCAATAAGTGATGCATCAAAAGTGAATCTTCTCTCTTTTAAATTTCTTCATAGTGAAGTATATGTCTGAAGAATGTGTATGCTTTCCACAATGCTTGCAAGGGTGAAGATAAAAACTCTGATCTTTCATGTGGACAAATCGATCACAGTGTTAATATGTCAAACTCTAAATTGATGCTAATAAATATTAACTCTTGTTGACTAATACAACACTTTTAAACTAGAATGCCTTGAAGAAATCAATAATTTGAAATGTCACTTCCTTTTCATATCCAAGACCAGTTATGTGCTTCTTGTGGATGATCTAGACTTCCCATGGTTTGATGATGAGACTGGAAAGAATAAGTGGAACCTTTGTATGCATAACTTCATCTTCATTTTATTTCTCTTCTGGAGTGACATCATGTTCTTAAAAATGACATTATGTATAGGATGTTGATATAAATCACAAAGATAATTGTTATGAACATGAACACATTCAGTATGTGTTTCTTCTCGCTGGAGCTAGAACTCAAGCTATAGAAACTCAAGCATGGTTTTTAATTCTTATACACAACCTAAAATTTGAGTGAGGGTAGTTTCATCAATCATGCAAATGCTGTCGATAGAGGAAAAATGTAGAGTTTTCAGTAAGTATACCAAACCAATTCTTTGTGCCATTGAAAACATGTGATTAAAAACCCACTCAAATGGAGAAGGGCTTCTTGGAATTCCACCATTTTACAAGAAAAAAAAATCAACAACTGTAATTTGGACTCATAAAATATAAGGTGTTGGATTCAACTTTAAAAACACCTCGAATTTGATCTAAAACTTACAAAACAAATTGTAAATACCAAATGTTGAAAAAATCTTCAAATTTGACAATACTTTGTCAATTGTTTTGAGTACTTTTAGTTTTAGTTGATAAAGGGAGACATAATTACCAAAACAATGGACAATTGTCAATAACAAAGTATCACACTAGTAATATCTTTATTGATAAAAGCAATGTTCACTTGCATCTTCTAGGGGAAACCTCCAAATGAAGCCAAGATCCAAATACAAAATACTGCACACGACATCTTGTTTCATTGCATCTACTCAAATATATAGTTTCTAGTGAAAAAAACGTTCTAGTAGACAGGGGGGACTTTAAGGATCATACTTTTCTTAAAATGTAGAAACCTTGACAAGTTTTACTAATTCTTAAATTTCAAGCCATAAAATGTTTGGCAATATTTTTGTGAAAATATTCAAATTTCTAAGGATTTTGTATTTTTTTGGACAAATTTGGTCATGTTTAGGGAAAATTATTTTTATCGTGTGGACATTTGGGTGAATCATGTCTGAAAACAATGGAAATTGGTGATTTGTTTTTGGGAAAAAACCTCAAAAATTAGCCTATAGGTTAAATTTTTCCCCTAAAGTTTTCTTTAATAATAGAGAGAACCTTCTAGTAAGCATTCTAAGTGAAGGAAATTTCCAGTAGATGGAACCTTCTAGTAAGTCTTCTAGAAAATATTTCTTTCACACTATAAAGTATTTATAATGGGTGTAATCTTCTAGTAATCCATTTTACAAATTTGTTTTCACACTGTATCCACTTTATTGACCTTATTTAATATAGATGGCCTCAATACATAACAATCTATATATTAAGGGGGTTAACGTAGGACCCTAATATGCCCCCATTAAAAAGCAATGTCCTAAAGGTTGGAGACGTGGAAATTATTATAGTATATGTGTTGGTTCCCATGTAACATCCTCAATATGGATGTCTTTCCATTGGATAAAGACCTCTTGGATGGTTCAATGATGGAGTTGACATTTCCTTTTGTTGAGGATGACCTTGGCTTTCAACCAAATGGAACCTTCTTCATTCAATTCTGGAAGGCTAGTTTGAATATGATAGTTATGGCTAAGCACTTTCTTCAAGTAGGAGACATGAAAGATATAATTAATATTGGAGTGGATAGGTAGCTCCAGTTTATAAGCTACAACCCACATATTGGAGGATATTATAGATCCCATAAAACTCACGGACAAGACTATGGTGGTAGTTGGACTTAAGAGAGGTGTCCTTACAGGGTTATAGGAAAAGAAATACCTACTCCCCTTCTGCAAAATTCTATTCGGAACGATGCTAATGGGCATGTTGCTTCATCATATTTTGAGCCATTACTAGATTATTCTCGAGAGTGTGAAGAATATTGCTCCAATATTTGAGAGTGGTATCAATATATTATACCTTAGATATATTCCTAGTAAGTAGGATAGTGATGAAGGGGGATTTGGGCCATAAAAAACTTAGAGGGATTCATTCGATATGTATTAGGATAAGTTGTATGATACCACCATTCTACTAAAGGTAACCACTACACCCATTGTGATTGTAATTATGAATTAAAGCACCACAAATATGCTTCCAACACTTATTGATAATTTTAGTTTGACCATCCATTTGGGGGTGACAGAGAGTATTGAGATTCAGCTGAAATGATTCTTGGAAGAAATTGCTAGTAAAGGTAAGGTCACAGTTTGTGATATTAGTCTACAACATAATGTGGAGTTAAAAATATTATCCATGAAAACCTAAGATACCATAGATTCCTTGAAAGAGTTTTGTAGGGCACAAAAATGGTCATATCCAGAAAGGTATTAAACACAACCATGACTATAAACTTACTACCATATTCTGGTAACTCCACAATTAAATCCATAGAAATGTCAGTCGATAATGTAGTTGTAATTTGAAGTAGTTGAAGTTCACATGGAGGTTTCATAATCTCCCCTTTATGTATTTGGAATGTATTTTTAGGAATATGACCATGAAGCAATAAAACAATACAAAAGGGACATTATACACGTGGTTCACTTGATATGGGCCATGTCCATGGAGAAACAACTAGGTTCTCATTATTATGTCTAATAAAATGAAGGGATAAAACCTACAACAAATCTATTGCAAACTCCTCTTCACTCTTTAACAACCTCCTCTCTCACACTACATAATCGTAATAGAATTATCTCATAAAAAAAGAGGGTTTCCTTCTATGAAAAAAAGAACCAACATAAATTCTACCATTGGATCCATGACACTAATGAAGAATGATCTAGGTTGATTATTGAATTACAATATTTTACAAGGATTTTTTTCAAAATTTTCTCTTTAGTGACATTTCTCGTGAATCCTTTCCCCGAGGAGTGGGGTTCTCAAAAAATTGGTGTTTCCCTCTTAGATCCCCTAGAAAGATTAGTAGGGGGGGAATCCCCCCTCACATAGCTCCATCATTAGAAACTAGGATCCAAACGTGACTAAAATAATACCTTTGAATCATGAAGACAATTAGGCTCCACAACCAATAATTGTAACATTCAATCACAAATGTGTGAATTCCTTTCTTTATGCCTTCCTAGAAAAACAATAGTTTCGTAATTTCATATGTTTAATGAAATATCGAATAAGTATATATTGGGGATGAATGGATTGCATCTAACAACTATGATTTTAATGATGATTAGGCTTGTGCAAATATATACATCGTTTATAATAAATCTCATCATTGTACCAGGTTTAGTTTGAATATGCATAGGGTTCCTGTTGAAGTTGTTGGATCATGGTATAAAATGTGGGACTTGTGAACCATTCATTACAAATGACATTCAACCAGTCTATAATGATGAATGATAGAGAAAATAGGGAACCTTGTTCTTCAACCTATAGAGAGAGAGCATATGCTACCACATTCTCCTTTCCCTACTAGTAAATTATGTAATAGTCATATCCCAATATTTTGGTGACCCATTTTTGTTGTTGAAGGGAGGAATTTATTTGTTAGGGAAATTATTTTAAGCTATAATGATTAGTTTTAATATGAAATGTTTCCCAAGTAGGTATCAATGTTATATTTAAACAAAATGCAATATGGCCATCATCTCTTTTCCATAAGTTGATCTTCCTAGTGATTCTCATAGAGTTATTTGTTAGTAAAATCCAGTGATCTTCCTTCTTACATAAGGGATACTCCATGGCCCTTAAATTGAGGAATCACATTTGAGGACATAGGTTTTAGTTAATTTGGGTGAAGTGACTACAAGAGTGTACAAGTAACCTCCTTAATTCTTGTAAATCCTTTTTTGTTGCATCATTCTAATTGAAGGTGTTTTTTAAAGAAAATTTGTGAGTGGAGATGTAATCTTACCATAGTTTTGAACTAATACTTGGTAATATCCTGTCAAACCCAAAAACCTTTTAATATTTTAAGAGTTTTAGGGTGAGGAAAATCCTTCATTGTTGCACTTCTCTTTGGATCGACACACAATCGCTTGACTAAAAATATGGCCCAAATATTCCACTTTAAAGACACCAGAGGCACATTTGGACCTTTTAGGAAAGAGTTGATGATCTTCCAGCTTGTCATCTAAACCTTTTGGATAGTTGACCACAAGAAAGTATAGCTTTTCCATCATTTTGGACAAACACTTAACCACATTATCTAATAGCTCCAGCTCCAACTCATTTCTAGTTATTAAGAATAAAATAAGTAGTGGTAGTCAGAAACAAACGTCTATGTGTATTTATCAAAAATGAAATACTACCATATCAAAAGGAAAGGTTAAGTTCTCACTCAATATTGCACTTCTCTAGATTGAAACCGTTGATGTCTGATATTGAAACTATGGCAGGTTTTGAGATCATATGGAAACAGATTAGATTGTGATATGGTTGTCATTGATGGAAACACATAGTTACAAGATGCTGGTTGTGGAGCCTGATCTTCCATAGATATTATTGATCAATTGTGTTGGTACCCCAGGTTTAGTGTACACTTGTCCTAGCCGGGGGGGTGTAGGGGGACTTCGCCCCCCCATGGGGGTCCAGGGGGGATGGGGAGATGGAATCCTATAAATGTAAGAAAATATACCAGGTTAAGTAGACCCCCTGAACGATTCTATCCTTCACTTATTATTTATTGATGACTAATTCTTGTGAATCAAAATGTTATGAAGAATCAATGCAGGTAGAAACTAGAAATAAGTGGGAGCAAGACATGGATGAGAGATGGAATCATTGGTAAGAAACCAGATATGGTATCTAGTTAAGTTTCCTGCAGGAAAAAGGGCATTGCATAATAAATGGGTTTATAAGTTGAAGGAAAGAAGATGGAGGCAAGAACCGATATAAGGCTAGACTTGTTGTAAAGGGGTTTGCACAAAAGAAAGGTATAGAATTTGATGAAATATTTTCTCCTATTGTTAAAATGACTTCAATTAGAACTATTTTAAGTCTAGTGGTGGTATAATATTGGCATCTTGAACAATTAGATGCAAACATATCCTTTCTCCATGGGGATTTGGAGGAAGATATTTATATGCAGCAGCCACAAGGGTATGAGGTCAAAGGGAAGGAGAATTTGGTTTGTAGTTTGAAGAAGAGCCTGTATGGTATGAAGCAAGCTCAAAGGAAGTGGTATTTAAAATTTGATAAGTTTATGACAGAACAAGGTTATAGTACATGTCATTTTGACCACTATGTTTATTTCAAGAGGCTAAATAATGGAAGATATATTATCTTGTTATTGTATTTGGATGACATGCTTGTTGCAGGTTCTAACATGTAGGATATAAATGTGCTCAAAAGAAAACTAGCTAAATCATTTGCGATGAAGGATTTGGGTGCTACAAAGAAAATCCTTGGTATGAGAATAACAAGAGACATGAAAAATCGAAATTGACATTGTCTCAAGGTGAGTACATAGAAAAGGTGTTGGGGAGGTTTAGAATGAAAAATGAAAAAATAGTAGTACAACTTTGGCCAGCCATTTCAAACTAAGTAAGGAGATGCCTCCAACGACACAGGAAGATATAGAGTACATGTCCAAGGTTCCCTATTCATCGACGGTTGGAAGCTTGATGTATGACATGGTGTGCATAAGACCAGATATTGCACATGAAGTGGTATTTGTGAGAAGGTATATGAACAATCTAGGTAAATAACATTGGAAAGCAGTACAGTGGATTCTCAGGTATTTGAGAGGTACCACTTCTCATGCATTATGTTTTGGAGGTTCAGACACTATTCTACAGGGATATGTTGATGCAGATATGGCAGGTGATAAAGATAGCAGGAGGAGCACCATGAAGTATGTATTTACTGTGGGTGGAACAACAGTAATTTGGATTTCAAAACTGCAATAGGTTGTTGCACTTTCAACAATGGAAGCAGAGTATGTTGCTTCTACAGAGGCTAGTAAAGAGATGATTTGGTTGCAGAGTTTCTAGAGGAATTGGATAAGAAGCAGGAGAATAGAAGGTTGTAAAGCGACATCCAAAGTTCTATTCATCTTTCAAATAACTCAGCCTTTCATTTGAACACTAAACATATACAACTCAAGTACCATTTCATAAGATCGGTTCTAGATGAAGAACTATTAAAGTTGGAAAAGATACATACTAGCTAGAATCCCACAGACATGTTAACTAAGGGAGTAACTAGAGAGAAACTGAGTTCCTGCTCGGTTTTTTTTGGCCTTCAAGCATGAAGGTGAAAATAATAAATTTTCCAAGTCCAAGATCCAGAGGATAGTCCAACAAGTGCAGCAGAAGTGGATCATTCTCTAAGTGGGAGATTGTTGCTTATGGAGCATGATATTCCAGAGATATTATTAATCGGTTGTGTTTGTACCCCAGGTTTACTATACACTCATCCTAGCTAGGGGGTGCAGGGGTACTTCATTCCTCGGCGAGGGTCCACAACCAAGAAAGCATTGTAACACGGTTGTGTATTGTATTGTAGCATTGTAAAAAAATTCTTTGATTATGTGAGAGAGACTCTAAAAGTGTGAAGAGGAAGTGCAACGGGTTTCCTGTAGGTTATATCCCTTCATATTTCTGGACGGTAATAAAAGGATTGGAAATTTCTATGTGGACATAGCCCATCTTTTGGGTTAACCACGTTATATATGTGTCTCTCTGTAATGTGTTTAATGTGTTTTTGCATCTTTTTTAATGATTTAACTATGTAACTATTATTGCTCTGCGGTCATGTTTCTAACATAAGCATATGTTCGAGATAAGCAGAGGACTCAAAAGAATCCATGGCTTGTTCATAGATTCAAAGGTCAGGTGTGAACCCACAAAGAAATAAATAGCTAGGAGTAAATCCACAAAGTTTCAAAGAAAATCTAATTAAGAGGTCCAACGATCAGGTGTGAATCCACAAAGAAATAAACAGTCAGGAGTAAATTTACGAAGTTTGAAAGAAAATATGATGAACAGATCCAACGCTCAGGAGTGAACCCACAAATGCAGAAGACGAAAAATCAAAATTTAAAATAATATGGGTTTTCGCAACTCAAAGTCTGCCTTGCGGAATGCAAAAAATGGAAGGTGAAATGCAAAATATAAGAAATCAAAGTATAAAATAATATGGGTTTCCTCAACCCATTGTCCACCAGCATAATGCGGAACTCAGGAAAGCGAAAGGCAGAATGAGGAAGATGAGAAATCAAAGTATTAAATAATATTGGTTTTCACAACCCAGAGTTTTCCCTGCAAAATGTGGGAGGAAAGAAAAAATTGCGGAATTTGTTTAAACAAATTTGGAAAACCTAGGATCCACATTTCACATTTGATCTAAGATTGAAAATTGAGAAATGGTGCACAAGAAATAGATGGTGTGGAAGGAGATTGCAAAAAAGGATGTGCAGAAGCAAGTGTTTTTTATGTCCTATTTCATATCAATGATCAGAAGAGAGGCCGCATGAAATCAACGACGCGAAAGAATTCCTGCAGAAAGAATCATGAGAAACTAGAACTGCGGAAACTCTAATTTGCCAGAAAAAGAAAATTGTGAAAGGAGTTAGAGTTGCAAAAAAGTACAATAGCAAAAGAAGCCAAAATTGCAAAGATGTGTTGCAAAAAATCATGATTACACATCGATTGGACTCCTTGTATGTCACAAGGCATCAAACGGTTTTGATCATTTATGAAAATGAACAGTCAGGCATACAAGCATGTGAAGGGTTTAAATATTGATAAGTATAAGAGGATGCATGGAATAAGAGTGGAGAGTTATCTTAGTAGGCAAAGAGATGGTGCATGGACTGTCAGAGAAGTGGGGATTACATAATGAAAGAGGACTATGAGTTCTTTCAAGAGTATCCAGAAAAGAGACAATGAGGGGAACCAAGGGGGATAAGAAAATATAGAAGTAGATCAAAATAAAGTTGGTATGCATTGTTATATATGTTTTTCTCCATGTTGTAATGAACATGTTTGAATCTAAGGAACAAGGGTGGTAGGGTGGTGCTAGGAAAAACATGTTGTCTTGTCTGTACAAGTTGGAGCGTGTACAAGTGGAAGTTGGTGCTTCCACTCAGTAGTAGCTGGAGAATGTTATTTTAGTGGGTGCTATAAAAACATGAGGGTTGGTTCTCTCCATAAGAAGGAATCTGTAAACAAATTTTGCAGCCTCATTTGAGTAGGTGCTCAATTAAAGATGAATATTTGTTTGTCTCTATCATGTGTGTGATTGATGATCATCATTCCTTCTGTTATACTTGTTACATTATCATAATTGTAAATATGTAATCAGTAATAATGTTTTAAATATTGAAAATGGTTTAAGATTTATAAATAACCAGTGATTCACCCCCCCCCCCTTAGTTATTTGAATAATTTCATCATCTGCAACATGAAAAAGTACATTTCTCCAATTTTCAATAATGTTGAGATCATATCGTTGCTTGTCTTCATGTTTTTGTAGGTCTTGAGCATACTTTCCATTTTTCCACATTGATTCCACTGAACCTCACTGGGATCCACACCATAAAACACGAGAATTATGGGTTTGTCAACATCATTATGAACTCATCTAGGCATCAGTTTGATTCAGCATAACAGGGATAAGATTGCCACATGTACTAACGTGGTTTCGATAGTGTGTATCATTTGAAGTAGAAACTTGTATCCTAGTTGCAACTCCTCCTTATCAAGAAAGGTCACCAATCCAATCGAGCGCAGGCGATTGAAGAGAGAATTGGTGAAGGTTTTATTCACATCAACTCCCCAATGGTTTATGAACACCTGGTGCCATTGATTGTTGTTGAAATGAGTAGTGGTGGAGTAGGATGCATCCATTGTAAATTGGAAAACAGAGACAGTTGATGCTATGGGTGCAATTTGCAAAGGAGGAAATGAGTTAGGGTTAAGTTTTGGTAAATATTGGGTGCCTCGTTATAGGTAAATATACACATTAAACCTTTTACTATAGTTTATGCGTGGCTATTTTATTATTTTTATTAAGAACCCTTTCTCCAAATCGAACACTATATCTCCAACGCTTTATTAGAGATATCCTTAATATCAACCATGTCAAACTTATGGACTATAGCTTGACAATTATCCATTTAAAAAGACAACTGTTGAACCGATCGAAATGTCCAACTATAAAGAGACCACACAATTCAACTTCCCATGTGCCCGTGGGTGTGCAATCTGCAACATTGTTGCAGTTGTTTGCCATACGAGTGATTGGATCAAAATTTGATCAAAATTCAACAATTGTATGCCACTATGTGAAGCATTTATTGTTGGTCCATGGAGTGCATATTGCAAGATTTTATTACATGGAAATTCGGTCAATCATTGTATAGGTTGGGATAGCATTCAGAATTTATGTGGTTTGTCCCCAGGATTCGAATTTGACATGGTGTAAGATGTATTTAGTCATTTGGAACGTATTTGACAAGTAAAATTATATGCAACACCTCATCGTCTACCTGCTTGAAAAAATGTGGATTTTCAATTTGACATCTAGTGGTGTCCATCAAATGTCAAAAATGCTAGTACCGGTAGGAGGATAGCATGGCACTTGGTAGGTTTGATGGTAGTTTACTCATCGTCCATAACCTAAGTTAATGACAAATTGAATGGGCCATGGCTAAGCCTAGAATTTAACGTGGTACAAGATGTATTTAACAAACTCGAACATATTTGATAGCTAAGATTATATGCCACACATCATCATCTATGTGTGAGAGAAAATGTAGACCGTCAATTTGACTTCTAGTGGTGTCCATCAAACGTAAAAAATGCTAGTATCTATAAGCTGCAAGCATGGCACTTGGAAATTTGTCAAGCATGGAAAGCGACCATAATTTACCCTATCAAATTGAATGTGCCATGGAATTAGTTGGCATGGTTTAAAACTAGAGGATTGGCACAATTAAGTGATGTTACATTGATAGTAGGTGAGAAAATTAATGGAATTAATCGCATGGACCTTGGAGTTGTAGCTCGGTTTGGTAGTTGTTGGTTACAACATACCGATTACTACTGCGAGTTGGAGGCTCTCACTTCAAATTATATCAGAGTTAGAGAAATCATCTACTCTATTCACCAAGTAAGTTCCATCAAGTCCCTCCTCCATGATTCTAAGATACCTCCCCATCCTGATGAGAGGTGGCCACCACCAAACATGGGTATAAATAGTACCCAACAAGGTATAACTATCATGAGTAGAGGTTTGAATGGTATGCATGAGGACTGGGAATTTCGAATCTTCTGTGGGCACTTGATTCCTTCTTATGAGGTGCATAGCCTAGAATTGGTGTCTAGTTGCCTGAATTTGTATTGTTGAGAGTCGAGCAAGGAGAGTTAAAGCTCAATGAGTCTGGGAAAGGGAATTTATAGCAGCATGAAGACCTCGAGGTTGGACTCTAGTGGAAATAATTTTCTTTGTTTCAATTCTACGAGAGGAAGATCAAGTTTTATAGTTGCCATCAAGAATACCAACATAAGAAGGTAATCATTCAGAACTATTCCTCTTTATTACCATATACTTAGCTATTTTACAAAATTACTTATTCTTCTCATTAAACCTTCTCTTCCCCCATTTTTTTCTTTTTGTTTCTTATACAGTAGCCTCCACTCAAATAAACATTTCCAATATAAGAAAGTTTTCCATTTCATCTTTCGCACTTTTGAGTGTCATCCACCTACGATATGGTTAAGAGGAGGGTTTCCAATTCAAAAGTGCATAGGTGTCGATGTTCCATAGTTGGGAAGCTAGGATTTTATGATTCCTTGCAATAATGTATCCATTTTCCCAAATCCCTAGTTATTCCAAGTCCAGAAGTTGGGTGTGAATAGGGATGGTTTCATTGACATTGTTGATGCACACATTAGCCACTGATTCCATTAAAAGGTGTCATATTTGACAGGTTACCACACCCATGACAGGCAAATATTGGTTGTCTCAATGAAAATTCTATTGAATATTTTAACATATATATCAAAAAAGTTTGAAAGGTAAAACAAAATTCATATAGCATTAGAATCCAAGAGTAAAACATGAAATAAAATGAGTCACCCAGGATGAAAAATGTACAATAGCTCATGGCTATGGTGCACTATATAGACTTCCTAGTGTGTTGCAATTTGTAGGGAGTAGCCATTGTTTACGTTTACTATCACAGGTAGGGAGTTGTCCAAGTAAATGACAAAAATTCCATCCCTGGCTTGCACTCGATGAAATAGAAATTTATAGTTTGAATCTGTCCACTGGAGACCCACAAGAACTCGACTAGATAAAAGGTATGGTTCAAATCTTTTTCATTGGTTTTAGGTTATGATCTTTTGGAGGATACTTAGAGCTTTTGGACCTAGATAAAATTAAATTAAAATGATGGTTAGGGTAGATCAATCAATGGATTTGATTTCCAGTTAATTTCAAGTTCATACAAGTGTTTTATATGTTCGACAATTAAATATGTTTGGTGTTAAATGGATAATATTCTGTTTTATATTTTTAATAGTAGAAAATTAAAATTGTTCAATAAAAATGTAAACAAAATTGACACTCATAAATTTATACAAAGCATAAAGTGAAAGGAATATAAAACATAAGACCATCATCAAATTTTCGGTTGACAGGCATAGATGATTTGAAATTCCAGGCCTTGCCATGGCACTTGTGGAAGTTGGCACAATTTTTCACGCAGAAAATAACAGTTCATTGGTATTCATTGAATCAAAGGCAACCAAAATGCATTGCTTAGATGTCATGTATCTTTCTATCAGTATACAAGTATATACTTCGATCAAAACAATTGTCATAACAAAAGGTTATAGTTTCTATCATATTACAAGTTGCAAAATATCAATCAAAATTGTTAACAAGTCTAAATGTATGAATATACAACTGATCAATGTACAAAAAAGATCCAAAAAATATTTAATATCTCATCACAATAGGGACAAGATGGTAACAGCTAATCCTCATGGAAGGTGTTCCCCAAAAGACATAATGGATCAATGTCAACTAAAGGCCTAAAATGAACCTTCAAATATCTTCATGCCTTTTATAAATTCAAGTGAAAACCATCCCATCTCATAGCGAAGGGATTCCTTGGATAATCTATTAGCCATTGAATTATTCTCCATATAAATATGTTGGAGATTGAGTTCCAGGAAGGGCCTGTTAAAATTTTTAATGCGAAGGCACCATTGGTCAATATTTAGAACATGAAGTTAGGAAGAAATAATTTCCCAATCAATGATAACCATGGATTCCTCGAAGATGTTTAAGTCATATCGATAGATGAAGCAAATAATAATAATGCATATATTGCTAACAGTTCATCGTCTGTATTGGTGCTCTTCCCACATCCAAGCTTCATATGATAGTAATGGACATTAGAGATATCTAAATTAATGCCCATTCCACCGTAGCAAAGATCTACAGCCCCATCTAAGAACCCAATAGGGAAGGTATACAAAGGAGAAGAACCAATTATTTTGGGAGCCGTAGAGTGCTTATCAATAGGGAATTCATAGTGTAAGGCAATGATACCAATGGACACCCTACTGATATCAGAATGATTCTCATTGAATATGAGCCCATTTATGGATTACCAAATTTTGCAATTGCAAAAGATTGGAAGATATAAATGGTCATCGATATAATTTACCCAACAAAACATATTAACATTTAGGATTAGTTCCTGCCAGTCAAAGGACATAACCAATATACCCACCACGACACACCTAAAAACCTGACCAAATGAGTAAGAAACGAAATAAATGGTCGATAGATTCAAATTCAGAGTTGCACAAACATCATCTGTTAGGTCCTTCCTAGCCCTACCTACATAAGTTGTCCCATGAACTGGTTATATTTTCTGCAGATGTCCAAGTAAAATATTTGGGCTTTGTTGGAATCTTCCATTTCCATATTTGTTTCTACCACCATCCCTCCATTGGGTCCAGAAGTGATTTAACAATGAAATTATAAGCATGTTTGGTCATAGCTTGACCGTTCACTTTATTGATGTTCCAAACTAATACATCCACAGAGTCAGCCAATTTGATACCCTCCAAATTGAGATTGTTAGTGTATCTCGACTATTCCACATTCCATTCACCACCCGACTCCAATCCATCAGCATTCAACCAATATTCATTCGAGTTTGACCACCCCTCCAGATTCAGATCTTGGTTGAGAGTGAATAGTACATAATCATGTAGGTAATCCACAAGTGCATAAGAGAGAACAAAGGATTCATCTAAACCAACAATCAGATCAATCCCCATTCTAATTAACATCCCATCCCCAACCTGCCAGCTTAATGATTTACTAATCCAAGTGAAAACCTTAACAAAACCATTTCAGAACCTAACAATAGACTTATCAGGTACACGAAGCCATCACAAAAGACATGTGTTGCGAACAATATTTAGCCAATAAAACCTAATTCCACAACCCCTTCCCAAAGAATTCCATCCACAAGCCTTTTAACCAAAGAGAGATATTGAACCAATCAATTTTTTTTCCATTCCATTCCCTATAATCATAAGGTATGGAAATGAGCTCCCAACATTCCAAGTGAATATTCCTCCTAGTATCTGATCCACTCCACAAGAAAGTGAACATAATATATTGAAGAGACCTCCGAATAGTAACACATATCTTATCCAATGAGAAACAACATATTAGAATTCCACACAAGAACTCACGAATGAGGATTAGTCTACCTCCCAGATAAAGAAAACGCTATGACCAATTGTTGATTATTTTCTCAAATTTATTGATGATCTATCTCCACTCATTCTCAATGTAATTCAATGGTTTTAACCAATACCCCAGATATATGAAACCCTTCTCCATCGGTTCAATTTTATATGGAAGTATGGAAGCAACCTGTGTAAGAACTTCCTCATTCACCCTATTGTACATAAATTATGACTTCATTTGGATGACCTGCATCCCAGATGTCAAACAAAATAAGAAAATGATGGATTTAAAAATCATCCATCCTTCCATCGATCCATATCCAAAGAGAAACACATCGTCAACAAAGAGAATTTGTATGGTTTCTAAAGAAGTAGAAAACTTGATCCCATGTAACATACCTTGTTTTTCAATTCACCAATTAAGAGGCTCGATCCTTCTGTAAACAGTAAAAAGAGCAAGGGTGATAAATGGAAACTATGTCTTAAGCCTCGTGGCGTGTTGAAAAAACATGTAAGTGGCCCATTGATCAGAACATAAAAATTCATCGATGTGACACACTCCATAATCTAGCTAGCATTCCGCACATCCAATCCCACTTTGAGAAGGATGAGATGAAAATAAACCCAATTCACCCACTCAAATGATTTTATGATATCCATCCTCAAAACAGGGGAATCCATATTTTTAACCTTAATTATGTGAAGAACTTCCTGAGTAATTCCCACTACCTCCAGAATTTGTCGATCTCCAAGAAATCCAAATTTTTCCTTGGTGATAACCTCAACTAACATCAGTCTCATCCTCTTGGAGGAAATTTTTTTATCACCTTATAAGAAAGACTGCAAAGGGATATAGGACAAAAATATGAATATGTAGTAGGTTTCTCACATTTAGGAATGAGTGTGATAAATTTCACATTGAAGGCTATCGAAACGTACCCTTTAGTTTGAGGTTGATCTATAACCACTAATAGATACAAACCTACTAGATAAAAAAGGCCATAAAAATTCTACCATCGAGCCATTTGGACCAGGAATCTTGTACTTGGAAAAAACTTTAGAGACGGACTCCACTTCTTCTAAGCTCACCTATTTACCCACTTCATCGGCTTCCTCTGGTGAGAAAAAGGTAGGAAAATGTTTGATAACCTGAATTTGATTAGTAATAAGTGCTTCGTCCCCTTGAAATGATTGGAGAAATGTCTAACCACTTCAGTCTGAAGTTGCTTTTGATCATATAAGCAATTTCCCACCTTGTCCTTCATCTCCTAAATCGAGTTACCATTACATCTAGAGTTGGAAAAACTATGTTCAGGGTGATTCCATGAAGGTGGGTAACACTTTTTGGCCAAATTTGGCGATGAAAACATGATTTTTTACTCATGTGCAAAATAGAAGCCCTCAAAACGCATATATGCTATGTGAATTTTGACTTGCAATAAAAAAAATTGTAGAATATTTTCTTGGCTTCCCAATGATATTTGTTTTTAAATATTTCAATGTCATTTAATGTGTGAAATTTCGCATTTAATGAATTGCGTGACCTTAAAAAATTGAAGAAGTTAATAAGTGGCTCGTGTCCCACCCCAATAATTCAATCTTACATTAATAATTATATATATATGAGCATGATCTACACAAAATGCACTGTGGTCTGCATATTGTTTTTTTAATTTATTTCACAATATACAATTATTTATTATTTTTTGAAAGTGACCACATCTGATTTCAACATCATCTTATACACATGTGTGTCCAATATCCCATCTTTTTTTTCACTGGTTTCAAAAATTGAAAAGCCAAAGATACCCTTTGGAAGAGGACGCATCAATGTGTGGGTTGTTCATTTTTAAGAAATTTTTGAATGTGTATTTTTTACCCTACGTATTTTTCTTTGAGCTGCTTCGAAATTGTTGTCAGGTTTTCTAAGTGTAAGTTTTAGAACTAATTAAAAAAAAACCCATATAAATGCCAAAACACATGCATGATACTTCAATGGATAGAGGATTCGGTGATGACTCTATTGGTATGAACTCTGCTCAGTTATGTTCCATGAATGACAGGGTTTACACCCCTAGAAGACACAGAAAAACATTGATTTTCCTCTAACAGGGATATTTCTCTGTTTTTCAGGCCCTCGATTGAGGTATGGATATCGATTGAGGTATTAAAATCCCTTTATCGATATTTTAACATGAGCTTGATCGAGGGTTTATATATTCCTCGATAAAGGGTTTATTAAATCCTTGATCAAGGGTCTAATAAACCCTTGATCAAGCTAGCGTTAAAACCTTGGTTGAGGTAATTATGAAACCCTCAGTCGAGCTACGACCTTGATCAAGGTCCCGCTTTTGTTAAAAAATCAAACAAAAATGCCTGGGAATGAACTTAGGAATTGATGGCATTAATCCCATTCAAACTACCTTCCTAACCTCATTTCCCACCTGAATTCGTAAAGAAATTATATATAAACATAAACATGTTAATAATTTTATCCTTCATAGTTTTCTAACCTATTTAAAACAATGCTTGTGTTCTAATGCAAATTTAGCATTGTGTAATGTGTTTACATATTGTTGTAAGTATGAATTTGGATTGTTGATCTTGATCACAATGGGAAGCAAGAAGCGTCAAAGTAAAATATTGACTAGGAATCAAAGCAACACCAAAGAAATAAGAGAGAAAGATAGAGAAAGAAAGAAGAAGAAAAAAAGCAATCTTGAGAGGAGAAGAAGTTGCAAATCAACCTATGATGGGAAAATCAAATTCCATTGCTAACAATATTGGTATGATTTAAAAGTTATGCAATTTCATAATCATATATAGAATTTCATTTTCCTAGTGATCTAGTTCATATAATTTCATAGTCATACATATTGCATCATATTGCATCATATATTCAATTTCACAGTGTTCTAGTTCGTAATTTTTATATATATACATGATAAATTGTTTAGAATGTGAATATAGTTTTGTAATTGTAATTTTGTAATTAATTCATAAACTTATATACATGGTATGTGCATGCATGAATTCATATATATGTATTCATAATTGTATGTAAATTGTATAATTTGGTATTCGTGAACATATTCATATAATTTCATATTGCATATTCATATATTCAATTAATTCATAGTGTTCTAGTTCATAAGTTTTATATATACACATGTTAGATTGTTTAGAATTTAATTATATTTTTGTAATTGCAATTTTGTAATTAATTTATAAAGTTATATACATTGTATGTGCCTATATGAATTCATATATATGTATTCATAATTGTATGTAAATTGTATAATTTTATATTCACGTATTCATATAATTTCATATTGCATATTTATATATTCAATTATTAGTGTTCTAGTTCATAATGTGTGTGCGTGTGTGTGTGTGTGTGTGAGTTAAATTGTTTAGAATTTAATTATAATTTTGCAATTAATTCATAAACTTATATACATTGTATGTGCATGTATGAATTCAAATATATGTATTCATAATTGTATGTCAATTGTATAACTTTGTATTCACATATCCATATAATTTCATCTTGCATACTCATATATTCAATTTCATAGTGTTCTAGTTCATATTTTTTATATATATACATGTTAAATTGTTTAGAATTTAATTATAATTTTGTAATTTATTTATAAACTTATATACATTGTATGTGCATTTATATATATAACCTTCTAAAACCACTTATGTACATGTGAAAGAATGGTATGTGTTGTGAAAGAATTGAAAAAAATGTTTAACCACTACATTAAATTACATATATACAAAGTAAGTATATTATAGTGTGAGTGGTTCTAGTTGTCCAATGAAATTAGAGAATGGTTGATGAATACGTATGGTTGATGAATAGATATAATTATAGTGCATAATATTCTAGCATAACATCTAGTTCTAAATGAATATGCATATATCCATTAGCCTCACATAACCTCACATACAAATGAATTTTATAATTTGATGATATAGCCTCACATGTAAATGAANCATCATTTTTATGTTAAAAATTACAAAGATTGTTCTCAATGGGAGTTGATTGCACTATCATAGGTTGACTTGCATTTTCTCCTCTTAACATTGCACTTATTTTCTTCATCTTTTCTATAGTCTTATCTCTCCTTTCATCAATTTTAATATGATTTTAATTTCATATTCATATATGAACATTTTCATAGTGTTCAAATTACAATTACATTACATTATGATGATGATAATTACATTACAAGCATTTACAAATGACTAGGAATCATATGGATTTAAGCACTGATGACAATGATGATCAAAAATAAAATCAACAATTACAATTACAATCACATTGACGTGTAGAAGCACCATCCTTATGTCAATGGGCTCAAAAAACCAAAAAAAGGCTAAAAACTCAAACAAAGGGCTAAAACCCCTAAATAGGACCCCCTGTTACTTATTTTTTAGAAGGAAAGTTTCATACACAATGCACAAACTCACACCATTGAAAAAACACACTCGCTTCATGATCCCGAGAAAAACCTTAAAAGTAACCTAATTTACTTAATAACATCCTGTTTGGGACATAATTCTCATCCGCAACAACTGTGGGAAGTACTTGGGATTCACCCTAAAACTCATTATGAGGAGTACCACAGGAACCTCGAAGTAGCTAGAAATTGAGAGTACCTTCCAAGAAAAAAGGAAAACAACCCCTATCGGATTGACTAGATTCCCACCTGTGAGGAAAACCAAAGAGTTGTTGTTTGTGGCCGAGCGGTTAGCCGTTTTACCTAGACTGTGAAGTGATGGTTACTGCCCCAATACTCAAGCATGAGACAACCTTGGTGTCCGATTGACTACCTTTGAACCATTAGTAAGTCGATTTAAACTGGGCTCCATATTCATTTCCAGTTACTACTACAACCATCATTTCTCCACCACATTCTTCCTCTCTACTTAGGGGGTGATCCCCTTAGTTTGGTTTTTAAAGATTGTATAAATATTTGCTATTTTTTTAACAAACAATGACAATATGATAAGTAAAATAAAATGTTATTCTTGAGCTTGTATTTTTTTTTGAACTTGTATTTATTTATTGCTAGATCCTGGCCAGCCATCACAGCATCATGCACCTTATGATTTCTAAAAAGTAATTGGGAGCTTCAATGATGTTGGAATGGACGCTAATTGTTTAAGAGGGTTGGATGATGCCACTCAAGAAGAGTTTGGGAAACCAATCCCTGATCAGGCAATCAGAGAGCATGTTAGTAACATAATCAAGTTGTACTTTGAACAAAAATCAGTGATTACACAATCTCAAATCCTACATGGATTGGTAAAACACAAAAATTGAAGCATGCCACAAAGTTGTTGGGTTTTAAGGATGTTAAAAATAAATATGCATGTGAGAATGTAATAGAAAATGTAACAACTGCATTATCTGCATTTGGAAAGTCAAGAAAAACTGATATCAGCGCTGCTCGTAGGTCAATTACAAATTTTATTGTGGCACGAAGCACATCAAGAAATCAAATGGTCGCAACAATGTCAAAGCTACTCCACATTTCAAGGAAAACACTGCACAAATACACTAAATTTAGGGTAAAGATAGATGAAAATGATGAAATTTCTTGTTGTTCTCTTATATGTAGAGAAGCATATAAATATAGGATGGAAGAGGGCATCAGAGAGAAGGTGATAGAGTATTAGGACAACCATTCTTGTGCTATACTAGATCATCCCGCGACAACGTTCTGGTAGAGGCATTTATAAGGAGAATTGCAAGCATATTATCGAGATGACAAAAGTTGTTTTGTTCGAGGAATTCAAAGAATCAAATCCTGGTGTCTAGATCTCATTTGCCATGTTTAGTAAGTTGAAACCGTGGTGTATTAGGCCAAATGCAATTCAGGACACCTATTGTTGTCGATACCACATTGAATTCCAGTTATACTACGACATTTTTGTGGATTTTTGCAAAAAACATCAAGATGGTGAACCTGCTCCTCACACAATGCAGGATTTTATTTCTATGATACTATGCAATAGGAATCCTAAAAATGTGTTTTTCATTAAAAGGTGTGTAGGTGGGAGAATATGCCATGAATGTGGTGATTTGGTATTGTTCCATAGGAAGTTTCCTATCGATCCAACACACCCTCGATTGTCATATATCATAGTTAAGTGGAAGAGATATGAGTATGTCTCCATGAATCCATCATCTTCTTCACATGTTCCATCTAAGAGGATTGACTTGCTTGAGGATGGTACTCCTATTTCAAACTTCATGGATAAGCTTCAAAGTCAGACTACAAATACATTAAACAATCCCACGGGTCTAGGTGGAAAGCTTTAGAATTTAAGCATTCTCGTGAGGTTTTTGAGCCAGGCACAATCCTATCGGTGGTAGAATTTGTTGATAATTACACATTTATTCGTCAGAGAAAGATACAAAGTGAGTATTATCACTCCGACCAAGTGTCCATATTCATACATTTATTATATATACATTCTCAGGAAAGCATTTATGGTAGGGATAACACTCCTCAGTCACGCCATGTGATCAAGGAATATCGTATTTATGTCAATTATGATTGTAAGAATGACACATTGTTTGTTCAACACTGGTTTGGGTTTATTTATGATTCATTCAAAAAGAATGGGGTGTCATTTACAGAACACTAGATTTGGTCAGATGGGTGTGTAGGTTAGTTCAAATCAACACGCTCCTTTTATTGGTTGAGTTGCCTTCACAAAGAGAAAGGAATTCGACACGCCTGGAGTTTTTTGAAATAGGGCACGAAAAGGGTGAACATGATGGCACATGTGCATGCATGAAATGAGCACTTCGGAGGTACAAAATGAGTCATAGTGCATCTCAACTCAAGTGCTCAGTAGAAGTAGTTGATTGGTGCACACAAAATTTGGGTCACCAAGGTCATGAACAAGCAAGGTCGGTGTGCAGGTAGGAACAATATATGTGTGTGTGTGTGTGTGTGTTCTTTTTTATTTGATGCAAGTTTTCTGGGATGTTTCCCTTGGCAATGTGAATAGATCCATGCCATGGTATTGCAAGACCATACATGGTACAAAAGAAATACATTCGGTTCGTAGTAAAGACATGGGCGACATCTTTTCCATTGAAACGAGGAAGTGTGCGTGTTTCTTTGAATTCTGCATTGACGCCATGAACGATGCATATGTCAAACAAAGATTATGATCAGGTTTCTGATTTGGTTCAGCAAGGTACCGTGATAGTTGATTGAATGTTTAAACTTCTAGTCCTGTACACATGCATATATATATATATATATATATA
>LPNX011218988.1:6773-23897 GCA_001517045.1 Pseudotsuga menziesii
ATCAAACATCTAATTAAAATTTAATACTATTCAAGAAAAACTTGGTCATTGTGTTTCTTCATAAAGGAAGCATCTGTGTGAGAATAGAATGGTTGTAGAGTGGTTTTGAGATGTTAAATCTAACTAATTCTGTCAACATTAGTCAAAATGAAATCAATATTTTATTCTCTAAACATTTTGTTTTAGTTAATAGATTTTAAAAGGTTGCTTTATGTTTTGGGGTTAATGTTTCGAGGGTATGCCATACCCTTCACTCCTAAGACAGAGGAAACAAAGACATTTTGACCTATACTATTCCAACTGGTGCATCTGAGCAGGAATTTTCTGTTGCATTCTTTTGTGATTTTTCTGCAACAAGTTTTTTCTTATAGCTTTTGATTGTCAAATTCATGTACTTGCATATTTTGTTGTTTTATTTTTCCTTTTTATTTCAACAATAGATTTCAAGGAAAGGAGATGGACTATTGTCTGTGTGTGAGGTGATCCTATTTCATCACGAAGACATGGGAATTTCATCACAAAGACTTTAGAAGAGTGCTCGTGAACAATGAACAAGAACTATGATTGTCCATTGGGTCAGAAAAGTGTGCAGTAGAGAATTGACATTACTCTTGGTTTTCATGATGTTCTGTTTCATTTTTTATATTTTAGTTGGTGTCAAATTGTGCAGTTTCCATTCTTCTATAGTGATCGAGAGTATGTCATTGGTCTTCGAATCTAGGTGTCTGTAAAGACATACTTCTTTGTGAGAAAGGTATTGATCTTCACTGTTTGATAATTGATTTACTTTTAATTTGTTGTAGTTGACCTTTTGGTGTAAATAGACTATATGAGATGCTTCATAGAGTGGATGAAGGGGTACATCAAAGTTGGAGTTCTAGTTGAAAGGCTTTTAAGGAGATATGTGCCATTTGATGTGATCCCAATCAGCTATAGGTAGTAACAAGGATAACATTTCTGTTTTGTTTCCCTCATGTTCTAGGGTGTCTCGTCAAGGATTAAAAACTTCATTTTTCCTTAGTTCCTTGGTTATTGAACAAATACAAGAAACATTTGTGAAAATATTTTTATTTGGTCCCTATTGCAGTTGCAACCTAAATTAATTCCTATTCATCATTATGTATATCCTCGAGGTTGCATGCTTGATTTTTTTATTAATATGATTTTTATTAAAGGGTATTTATAATTTTATTCTCAATATTTGATTGGAAATAACACCTACTCTATTTAGTTGGTGATGTTTTCATTTTTGTATCTGGATTATGTTAAAGATAAGAGTTTTGAGAATTGATTTCATGACAAACTACAAATGCTCATGCGTAGGCATTTTGAGATCAAAATTTTTGTAAATTTTGAATGACTTGGTCTTGAATTGATATAAAAATCAGGGCTTTACAATCACATGATATCTTGTGAAACTTCTCACTGCAATTAACATGTGTTTCTAGCTACTAAATATTTATTTTAACTAGTAAATGAAATAATAGGCATATGATACCAAGTTTTTAGTGTATATCTCGCTAGATGCATTTGGGTCCATCGTGAGTTGATTGTGTATGTGGTAAGTTCTTTAGGATTGAACATATGATTAAATTTTAATACTATTTAAGAACAACCTGGTCAATGTGCTTCTTCATAAAGCAAGCATCTGTGTGAGAATAGAATGGTCGTAGAGTGGTTTTGAGATGTTAATTCTAACTAATTCTGTCAACATTAGTAAAAACGAAATCGATATTTTATTCTATAAACATTTTTTTTTAGTTAATAGATTTTAAAAATCTGATTTATGTTTTGGGGTTAATGTTTCCAGGGTGTGCCATACCCTTCACTCCCAAGACAGAGGAAACCAAGATGTGTTGACCTATACTATTCCAGCTAGTGCATCTAAGCAGGTATTTTTTGTTTCATTCTTTTGTGATTTTTCTGCAACAAGTTTTTGCTTATAGCTTGTGATTGTCAGATTCATGTACTTGCATATTTTGTTGTTTAAATTTTCCTTTTTATTTCAATAATAGATTTCAAGGAAACAAGATGGACAATTTTCTTCATGTGAGGTGATCCTATTTCATCACGAATACATGGGAATTCCATGGGAGATTGCAAAGATTGGAGTCCTCCAAGAATTGTGGGGAGCTGTCAACAATATAGAATATGGGGTGGTTGCAATTGATCTTTAGGCCTTATGGAGAGGTATTTCATGTTCATGTATTTGTAGGTCTACTGGTTCTAAATGTTTATGCATTTTGAGTACACCTGCTATTTGTTGGAATTGTTTTTTTTTTTCGAGGTTAAATCTTGTGAAATTACTATGTACATTTTTCATCTATTAGTTTTCTCTTTTTAACAAGCATCAAAATTTATTGCTTAACATGTATTGTTTATAGGAAAGATTACTCGAAAGATTTATAACAACATGAGGAGGGAGGTTTCTGCAGTGTGGATACATAAGAACATGCACATATATAAATATCAAAAAGCTCAGAAAGCTCATAAGCATGTGCACTGCGGATACAAAAGCACATGCACAGATAGAAAGCTTAGAAAGTAGGCCATTGAGTATGAAGAGCCTGTTGCTGAGGCTTTTCCATTGAGTATGAAGAGCCTATTTCTAAGGGTTTCAAGTTGCTAAGTATGGTTTTTAAGCTTCCACCGAATCTAACTATGGCTTAGCAGCCAAGTACAAGTGGGATGGTTTATCCATTGTAATATTTTGAAAATTCATTGATATATTAGATGATTTTCATGTAAATTTATATGGATATAGTTTTTAAGAAAACTCGTATTTGTTGTAATACTTGACATTTCATATGATATAATTTATGCGGTCTCAAACTTATATGGTTGTACTTTATTTTATTTATAAGTGTTGTAATTAACTAATTAATGTGACATTGCATAATTCATATGTGTATTAGATGATGATAAATAATGTATGATTCTTTTTTTAATTTAAAAATAATATCATATTAAAAATGTATATTGATTAATAATGGACACCATTAAAACTACAAACATATAATAACCACACATAAAACTACTAAAATGACTAAATTAGTGACTAATAAATGAGATTAATGAGCAAAATTCACATATAAAATGACCAAAAATTGAGAGAATAAGTGACCAAACAATGGGATATAAATGACAAAAAAAACAACCAAAATTCACATATCAATGACCAAAAATCAATTTTGGTGGCTAATTTACGATCTTTTATTACGCGCCCAAATTTGGTCATATTCTAGTGCTCCTTAATTTGGTCATATATTTGGTTCCTGATTTAAATATATGACCAAATTAATGACCAAGTAATAAGCTATAAATGACAAAAATAAAAATGACCAATTTTAGTCGCTTAATAAAAGACCGTAAATTAGCCACCAACGATCACCAAACCAAAAGTTGTCATTTTTTCTTAACATAAACTATAAAAGGTTTGATATTAAACAAGTTGTGCACAGCCATACATTACATAAAAGAGATCTCTGAGAGTTCTTGCTGTTCAGAAAAGGAGAAAACAAAACTAGGCCAAAATGATGACCATAAAACGCCACACAACATTTTTACATAGCTTCTAAGGACTAAGGTAGTATATGCCCTGATAAACTGTTGATTAAGGAACAGAAAAAAAAAAACATAAAATATAAAAGGCATTAAAATTTACCTGGGTGCTTCATTGGCTGAACAACCGATTCCTCCTCCATAGGGTGAGTTGTTGCTGCAGGATTTTTGTTTTCCTGACTGCCTTGGTTCATGCTTACCAAATGCTGGAGGTCTTCTTAAATTTTGTCCATGTTTCCCATGATTTCCTTGAGATTCATCTTTGTATCATCAATCCTAGAGTCATGGTTTCTTATCTCATAAGAGGTGTAACTAACCACCTCCCCCATATTCTTTACCTCTTGGGAAATTTCCTTGTTGTCCATAATGCCAATAGCCATCATATTATACAAACAACTGAGATTTTTCTTCAATTCTGTAAGACTTACATTCTCACTTGCTTGATCCATTTTTCCTTGTCTAGGATTGTGAAGGGCAAGAGCTAATATGGAGAAATTACTATGGAGATCCCTTACTGCACCTTTGAGCTCTTGAGCTTGCTCACCACAAGAGAAACCACCAAGAACAGAGTTGAGAGTGCTAAATTCCTGCAAGAGAGAGTCACATTCCTTCTTGCTTCGACAAGAGAGAGTACCGACCACTCCTTCCATCCACCCAGAATAGTTACATCCAAATTTCGAATTGATACTTGCTATGAAAGACTGACCATCAACAAGAATACATAGCTAAGCACCAGATTTTGAATGCCACAAAGCACCACCCACTTGGGGAGAGTAGTAGTAGGTAATGAAAGTAGCTAGAGCCAACCTTTCCTTGACAAAAACCCTTGTAAGAGGGAAATACTCCCATCGAATCCCCTGAAGTATGCCCTAATCTACGCCTGATATGATATCCCAAACCAAAAGTGGTCATTCATATGCAGATTTTGGTCATTTTTTTGTCACTAATCTCTCATTTTCCACTAGTGCCAGCACTTCCAATTTATCTTTTCATGTGTTCCAGAGCTTCTCGGTCAACACAAATGTCTCAAAACCCATGTGCTCTAGAGCTTCTTGCTCAACAAAAATATAAGTACTCATGTGATCGAGAGCTTCTCGCTCAACACAAAATATCTCATCAATCATTTGCCTCAGGGTCCACACCCAACACAAGCAAACATATATATATATATATATATATATATATGTATGTATGTATGTATGTATGTATGTATGTATGTATGTATGTATGTATGTATATGTATATCATATGCAATTGGCTTACACCCAATATATCAAACAAATCATCATGTTCATATGCAGTGGGGTCTTTGACCCAGTATATCAAAATAAAACATCAAGGCAACATCATAATCAATGGGGCTTATGCCCATAAGTGTTAGATCCAAAATTATAGATAATACATATATACTTTGGGTTTTGATTTGTAGTAGTGGAGGCCAAGGTGGTGAATTTAATGTGCTTTGGAATGCATGGGTCTCAATCTTAGGGCTTGGACTAGCATGATGGTTTGGTTCATTTGCGAAATGGTTGCGTGAGCTTTGTCTTTGGTCTGTCTTTTGGCATAGATATTTGGCTGTTGGACCCTTTGGAAGCTATTCCTTCCAATCAGGTTTAGCAGCATTGTATTGTTTTCAAGTTTTGTGTTTCCAACATACTTCTCATCATAGCTTTACTTTTGTTGCGGTTTGCAGGGTTTGGATAGCGTGGGATGTGGGTCACCCTGGTAGTCAACACCATACCCACTACGGGTAAGCCCTACTATTATAAGTTAAAACTTGTTCCTTCTCTTGTATGGGTGTCGTGACAAAGCATGAAGCTCTCCATTGGTTGAATGCTAGGTCTGGGTTTTTAATGGTTGCAATCTGAAAAGGGACTGTCTATTACAATTATGTAAAGCATCAGAGATGCGTTTAATACTTGGGGATTTTGTTGGGGTTTAGTGCCTTTGGGCCATGACTAATGTATGTTAGTTTGTAATATGAATACCTTGTCAGTATCGTCGTCATGGTGAATACTTACAGGCTCTGCTATTTGTCAAAACGTTTAAGTTTTGGTTAATGGTGACTGCACCTTTGCTTGCAATAGTGCAAGGCCTTCGATACATGACTGTGTAAATTCTTATTTTAGTTTAAAGTGGTTACTTGTACAGCATTTTTATACTATGTATATTTACGGTTATGGTTCTTACTTTGGTGCTAGCTTGACTCTCTATGATCTTGTAATCATTGTGTAATTTCTTTATATGAACTATTAACAATGTTAATTTGGCCTTTGGAGCCATGCCATAAATGGAAATTGTGTTCCCACCATTAGAGATGTGACTATGTAATAGATGAATGAAATATCGCTTTATGGTTTAAATCGTAGTTGTGGTTCTTAGCTATGTATTTAATCGTAAGAGGCCGTGACTGTGGGTTAAAACCTACAAATGAAATGTTGTTGCTATTTGCTTAGTGTTGGCAGGGTTTTAAAGGGTTTAAGATAGTGTTTAACATTTTGCATACAAATGGTCATGAGCCACGAAATGGTTATAGCATGTAATCAATTGGGGTTTTAACCTCTATGTAGAGATAAGTGGAAATATGTTATGACCTGTGAATGTGATTTTAACAACGTGGTCTGTGTAGTGATAAATGAAATGCTACAACATTCAATAAAAAGATAGTGAATCATAAAGGATTTGATCTGGTGACTTTTAAGGGTATTACGGTGAACACCACACGATTCGATCCTTGGTCACAATGGTTGTAAGGGATGATTAAAAATTTGACCTGTTTGGGCATTCATTCCCACAGGATTTGATCCTATGACCTGTGGTTATTTATATGATATTTTTATGAGTTACTATGCATAAAATTATGGTTGACTTATTATGTGGAAGTTTTCTTATGATATACGATTTTGATAAATGCATTTAGTGTATTAATTATATGGTTTGGTTATTATGAATGAGATTGATTGTTTTTAGTATTTTTTATTTATATAATGTAACTTCAGACCATTAGATGGTCTCAATGGCTTTACTTTGTCATTTATGATGTTATTCTGATTATGGTTCAGTTTGTAATAAACAATGGAAATGATTTGTTTCTTAGGTTTTGTTTTAATATATTCTAGTTCAATGTGTTTTATAATTGGGTTGTAAAGTTTTGTTCAGAGCCACATATACTAGTTGGTCTATTTAATTTGAATTATAGATCTGTTAGAAATATGAAATCTGCCAGTAGAAACCATATATAAATATAAATACAGGCTCTATTTAGAATAGTTCTAGGTCTTGGAAAAACAAATTTAAAGCTAGGAAATAAAATGCACCCTAGATTTAGAAATAAAACATAAACCCTTAAACATTCTAGATAGGAAATAGATGGCATACATAGAGTTGGAAATACTAACATAAACCCTTAATTATTCTAAACAAGAATAAATTGCAGAAATGAACTACGGAACAAAATCCTTAAATATTTGACTAGAAAATGTGCTAGCTAATGAAAGGGAAAAATCAAGAACCTCATACTGCAAGGTGAAGCTATTTCAATGGCTGAAAACTTGCACACTCAGTTACGCAACATTAACAAATTCAGAGACCGATTTGACCTTTGTATAGATAACCCAATCACTTGGGAACTACCACGTTCCACCCAACCATGACGCAGAACCATTCCATAATAATAAATGGGGCTTATGCCCATAAGTGTTAGGTCAGAATGTGGGATATTACATCCCTCCCCTCTTAGAACAACACCATCCCTGGTGTTATAGGGACTTGGAATGAAATCATGAAACAAGGCAGGGTAAGCCTTTCTCACGGTGGCTTCATTCTCCCAAGTAGCCTCGTCGACCTCGAAGTGCTTCCATTGCACTTTCAATTGGACTATGGTGCACTTCCTGAGATGCACCCCTCTCTTGTCCAGTAAATGAAGAGGTTCAGGGGAAAACTCCCCTTCATATTCCACCTGTAATAAGGACCAATCAATCACATGTTTAGTATCATAAACATATTTCTTTAATAAAGATGCATGGAAAACATTATGTACTCTTATGTAAGAGGGTAACGTTAATTCATATGCTACTGGCCCTCTCTTGGACAATATCTCAAAGGGTCCACAAAATGTAGGTTTCAACTTACCACACCTGCCCAAGCTCATTGATATTTGTTTTCATTTTACTTTCAAGTAGACATGGTATCCTATTTGATAATATTTATCTTTTCTTTTCTTATCCGCGTAGCTCTTTTGGTGGTCTTGTGCTTCTTTAACGTTCACCTAGATTATTGTAACCAACTATTCCAAGTCCTTTAATAATCCAGGCCCTAACATGAGCCGATCTACCGAGATATCCCAAGTAACCGGTGTTCTACAATTTCATCCATACAGTACCTCAAAGGGACTCATCTTGGGGGAAGTCTAGTATCCATTGTTATATGCAAACTCTATGAGATGCAGGTAATGTTCCCACTTGGTGGGGTTGTTCATGACATACATCCTAAGCATGTCCTCCACAATATGGTTTACCCTTTCTGCCTGTCCGTCTGTCTATGGGTGATAAGCAATATGAAATTTCAATTGTATCTCTAATCCGAAGAATAAATATCTCCAAAAGTTCTCAGTAAACTTAGTATCTTGATCCGAGATTATTTCCTTGGGTATCCCATGCAATCTAAATATCTCCTTGAAGAAGATATCAGAAATGTGTACTTTCTTGTAGGTCAACTTCAATGGAATGAAGTGTGTTTCTTTTGACCATTTGTCAACTACTACAAATATAGAATCATTTTGTTTCTTGCTCTTAGGTAGACCTGTGATAAAATCCATACGAATGACCTTCCACTTCCATTCCGGAATGGGTAACAACTGCATCAATCTTGAAGGATGTTGGTACTCAACTTTAATTAGCTGGAATTCCTAACATTTTGCGATAACCAATGCTATGTAAGCCTTTAACTTAGGCCAAAAAAGTGTCTCTTAATTACGGATATCATCTTTTGATATCGCAGATGCCTTGAGTAGGATGTTCGATGAAACTCCATGAGGATGCTGGACCAAATGTCCCCTCCTTCCAAAACATACAATCTCTCCTTGGACAATAGTAGTCCCATTTCGTCTACCTTGTACTCTTTTTGTTGTTGAAACAACCTGTCCTCTTGGACTTTCTTCAATATTTCTAGATAGAAAGGGTCAACTCTGTTGGCCATTTTAATCCTCTTGTTTAAATCCAAATCGGTTTGACCTAAAGTCACCTCATATATCATATGAGTTTGTCGACTAAAAGCATCATCAATATTATTCTCTTTTCCCTTTATATGATTTAGCTCGAAATGGTACTCGTTAAGGAAATCCAACCATCTATCTTGCCTGACATTCAGATCTGGTTGTTCAAAGAAATATGCCAAACTCATATTGTCTATATTCAGAAGGAATTTCCTTCCCATGAGGTAGTGCGTCCACATATTCACGGCATGGATGATGGCCGCTAACTCAGGATCATGTGTGGGGTAGTGCTGCTCATGTTCTTTTAACTTTCATGATTCATAACAAATCACGTAATCGTTTTGCAAGAGATTTCTTTTGAGTCTTTCCTTGCTTGCATCTGTGCAAACAACGAAATCCCCATTGGGATCCGCAATTCGTAGTATCGATGCGGTCATCAAAAGTTGTTTAAGATTTTGAAAACTTTCCTTGCACTTGGTTGTCCATAAGAACCTATTTTCCTTCTTTTGCAAAGCATTCATGGGACAAGCTATCCTTGAGAAGTTCTCAATGAAATTTTGGTAATAACTGGCTAATCCCAAAAGGGATCTAATTTCGGTGACACTAGTAGGGGTAGGGCAATATTATATGGCTTTAATATTTTCCAAGTCCACAACTATCCCCGTCTTGGAGATGATGTGACCCATGCATTGTATGTGTGGTTTGTAAAAGTCACATTTACTAAACTTGGCATAGATTTGGTGTTCTTGTAATACCTGTAGAACTATGCAGAGGTGTTCCTCATGCTCCTATTAACTCTTAGAATAAACTAGGATGTTGTCTATAAATACCAAAACAAATTTATCTAGATATTTACTGAATATATTGTTCATCATACACATAAATTTTGCGGGTGCATTGGTCAACCCGAACTAAATTACTACAAACTTGTAGTGGTCGTACCCTACACAAAAGGTGGTTTTGTGGATATCCTCATTGCAAATCCGTACCTAATGGTACTGAGATCGCAGGTCGATCTTTGAAAATATATTGGATCCTCCTACTTGATCAAACAAGCCATCAATCCTAGGAACTGGGTATCGGTTTTTGATAATCATCTTATTAAGCTGACAGTAATCGATGCACATCCGCATTATACCATCCTTATTCTTTACGAAAAGTATCGGTGCTCCCCAAGGAGACATACTTGGTTGGATATATCCTTTTTCAATCAACTCCTACAACTGTAGTTTGAGTTCCACCAAATTTGGTGCACTAATGCGTGTTAGATTTTTATCATTTATTCAATATAATCTTAGGATCTTATCTAAGAGAATAACATGCACATCAATAATCACAAGAGACAAGAGAGACAAAGAGTTTACCTTGGGGAAACCTTAAAGGAGAAAACCTCGCAAATTATTTAGAGATAGAATGAGCACCAGTAGCGAAAGTAAAACCCAAAAACACAAAGATGATCTCTGACAATAGTTTTCTCTCTCAGTTGTGCCATCTCCTCCTCTCTCACTCATGCGCTATAGTTGAGTGTGTGTGTGTGTATCAAATAGAGAGTCTCATTCTCTATTTATACTTGTTTTCCACTTGAATGTTACTCTTACATGGCTGAATTCTCTAGGAGAGTATAATAACCCTAATACCACTTAATTATGGGGACTATTTCCCCAACTTACAATCGGAGGGTTAACATCAAATCAATTGTGGGGACAATTTCCTCAACTTACAATGGATTGTTAACCTCAATGAATTTACATGGATTCTATAGTCACTCCCTCTTAAGTGGAGCATCATTCTCCCACTGCCTTTTCTACTCTATGTATTGAAACATTCTGTACTAGAGTGACAAGTATCTTCCTATGCTACTAATATTCTATGTATCCATCTAGGGTCATTAGATACCAAGATCCTCTATCTTGGACCTTTTCAAAAGTTCTTCTCACACCCATTTGTGAGCTTGTCATCCTTTATAGGATTTCATATTTGACCTTGTAGGAAAGGTTAATATATTCATCACTCTAGGTGATCTTCAAGCTCCTTATGTAACTGTATGTTCTATCCCATGGGTGCCTTCTAAGCTCATACAAGTCCTTCTTTAATTTGCACACATGAGTCTGCATGTCATGTGTCTTAACTTCCAGTGGCTGCAAATGTCTCTTTGTAGTTTATGCCTTCTTTCTATGAGAATCCTCATGCTACGAATATTTCCTTGTATCCCACAATGTTTCCATCTACTGCATGTTGGATCTTGTATATCCACTTGGAAGACACTACGGACTTCCCTTCAGGTCTCGATACTGCATTCTAGACAACATTCTTTTTGAACTAGTACTTTCCTTTCCTTTCTTCTTGGCTACTTCTTCATAGTTGGAAGGTTTTGCATCAATGATGTTGCTCAATAGTGACACATAACTAAAGTGTGTTTGAGGCCTCTTGAAGTCTCATCATACTATTCTTCATTTTGGATTATTTCTTGAACTGTGATCACTTGTTCTTCAAAACAAGTCTCATCCTTCTTTTCTTGTAGGCGATTGTACGCGATCTTTCCTACAATTCAAATGCATTAGTTATATGGTTAGAAACATTTCATAAAGAAAATTCATAATGGAAAATTCTTATGCATAAAGACATAATCATGCAACTATTTTAGCCAATACAACATTCATCCATATCTCACAGAGACTTTCTAGATTCCTTCCATCTCTACCATGACATCATTGATATTGTGCACTAATCCAATATGTCAGCAAAGGGGTTTCATTCTAGATAAGTAGCAATCGAGAGTTGTATAGCACCATGGTCTACTTACGCATCTCATACATATTAGTAGTATACTGTCACTAATGCAAACATTCTATCATGCATAACACATCAACTGAATATAAAAAAATGCATAACCAAACCATATCATAAAAATGACAATTGAATACTTATATTTATTTTTTTTGTTGGTAGACTCCTTATTGAGACTTCAGATTAATCATCTTCTTCATTCATAACAACATCATTTCTTATCCAAATGCTAAGATGGATAAGAGGTTCTTCAAGAATTGAATTCTTCATATTCTTCATCACTTGAGGGATCTTGTTTGAATTGTGAGCGCTTGTTCTTTAGTTGATCCCATCTTCTCTTCTCTTATTATGAGTCGAGCTTCTTCTTTTGTGCACACTTCCCAGAGTCTTTTGAAGGTAATCACTTCCTTCTGGCACACATTCCTTGAATGAATGAATCCCGTGATCATGGGATGCCATTCAAGGTGATTATAACAATATCTTCTTCTTCTTTGATTTCTTTGTCATAGCATCGAACACTTCCTTTTGATGTCTTCAAGGATGACACATGAGGGATGAGATGATCTTTAATAGAATTTGCAATGATTCTCTTGGTTCTAGCCTTAGCCTCATCTCCCTCTAGCTCTTAGAACTTTGTTACTGGAATATTGATCCAAGTTAATTTATTCAAGGATCACATAGGTCCTATACTTCCATACTCGAGATTTGTTATCTTCACTAAGATTGTCATCAACCTAGTGTGATAGGTCATTTTTAAATGAGAAAATCAAAGGTAAATATCAAAATATTAGATCTTACCGATTTGAGGTGTTCATCCTAGTTCCATATCTGGCTGATCTACAGTTTGTCAAACTTCCCTAATTTTGAAAACTTGGAATCTTTTAGATCTGATTGGATAGAAAGATGCACCTCCTTAAGGAGATCTGAGAAGCATACTCATTTTCCCAAAACTATGATCAGAACTGCAAAATATATGATTCCCTAGTTTTCTTCAATTTCTTCTGCAAAATTTTCTTGGTATTGTTTCTGTAGCATATCCAAAAGTGCTACTCCTATGTGTTTGAAACTTTGCACTGAGGTGTCCTTGTCTGTCCTCTTTCTAACACTGCATGTTTGAGTGGAATTGGTTTCGTTAATTAGTAATTATAAGAGTTTTCCCAAGGTGACGTATTTCAGGATTGTTCAACATAGAGAACATGTACAAACTGCCACAGGTCACTATTTCATCATCAGGGTATAAAATATTTACCACAGAAGTTAAATTTTGTGCACTATCTAGAACATCTTGAAATTTTTTATTTGACCTTTGTAGCCCGAGATATAGCAATTCTCCCTATGTGTCCTGTTTAGGGATGAATTGTGGGAGAGGATAGAACCCTTATTTGGAGGAATTATATCTCCCATAATATAGCAAATATGAGGCTAAAATTTTTACACAGTGTTGAGAATGAATATTTATTCGTCCTGTAAAATTTCGGCTTCCAATATCGAGATATAGTGAATGTACCAAGATTAGTAAATTCATACTTCTAGGGTTTTCTGGTCTGGGGTCAAATTACGGTTTGACTTTCCAAGAGTTTTACCCAACCAAAAATTTTGATCTCAGTCTCTAAATCTTGATTTTGAGGAGGAGATAAATCTTATGCTAGGCTCACTCAATAATTCCTCTTTTGTGAAAATCCCTAATTTGCCGCTCAAGTGGTAGGTCAAAAACTAAACATTCCCATAATCAAATTCTGCTTCAACAAAAAGAAGCACCCTTCAATGTAGAGTTATCCTAGCCTCCTTTTGCTGATCATATATGGAGAGAGACCCAAAAAATAAGAAGCCCTAGATTCTACAGCTACACGATGTCTTCTTCTGAGGTTAGCTCTGATACCATGTTATATTTTTATCATTTATTCAATATGATCTTAGGATCTTATTTGAGAAAATAACATGCACAACAATAATCACAAGAGACAAGAGAGACAAAGAGTTTTCCACAGGGAAACTATATAGGAGAAAACCCCACAACTTCCTTAGAGATAGAATGAGCACCAGTAGAAAAACTAAAACCCAAAAACAAAAATATGATCTCTGACAACAGTTGTCTCTCTCACTTGTGCCAACTCCTCCTCTCTCACTCATGTGCTATAGTTGAGTGAGTGTGTGTATCAAGGACAGAGTCTCGCTCTCTATTTGTACTTGTTTTCCACTTGACTTTTACTCTTACATGGCTGAATTCTCTAGGAGAGTATAATAAACCTAATACCACTTAATTATGGGGACTATTTCCCTGAATTATAATCGAAGGGTTAACCTCAATGACTTTACATGACTTTATTATATTAATGATTCTCCCGATAGGAACATCAGAGTAAAATGAAATAAAATATAAGATATACAAGTGAATACATTCTAAAGTTACAAATACACCAACAATGAGGTAAGGGGCTACTGATCCTGGTTTCAGTTCTATGGAAAATTCTAAGTCTCATTTCGGAGGTAATCCTAGGATTTTGTCAGGAAATACATCATTGAATTCTACAAGAACTGGAAAGTCCTCTATGTGTTGTTCCCTCTCAGCCTCTATCTCTTGGATGTTTACTTCAAACATCTTGTAGTCTCTCCTAATGCACTTCTTTGCTTGTAAAGTAGCGATATGCCTTATAGAAACTTTCTTCGGTATGCCTTGAATATTCACTTGATTCCCTTGGCTATCTGTACACAAAAATTACTTGTGTAAGCAATCAAGCATGACATGGTGCTGTTCCAACCATTCCATGCTGATAAGTATAACATACGATCTTAAGCATAGGATGTTCAGGTTTACTTTAGTATGAAAACCATTGAGGTTTACCTCACAATCTTTAACTATTTCTGAAAATTTTTGTTTCATACCTGTGGCTAATTGCACCAGCCAAGGTTTATCATGTTTAACTTTTCCTAGTTTACACACATCAACAATCTTAGGAAATACGTAGCTCCAACAAGCACCGGGGTCAATAAATATTGAAATAGAAATGTTGAAGATCTTAGTTTCTATCTCAACCATGGTATCCTGATGGTCTGCATGTTGGCCATCGAGGGATGCATAAATCCGCAGTGTACCAGCTATGTCCTCTATAGTTGGTTCTTCTTGTAAGTTGTGCAAGACCCCATTGGTATTGTTCTTACATGCTCGGGCATAATGAGGCCCTTGGCATTTCCAACATTTAATTTACAGTAGGGAAACAATGTCTCCCCCATTTGCTGCTTGTTTTTTAGCATTTGGAGCCGGTACATATGGCTTTATACCCATTTTGTTGAAGTTCTTATTCGCTGAAAAATTGTTGTTCTGTTTTCTGTACGGTGGTGGGTTAAATCCTGTTTTGTGTTTTTTAGAGAAGTACTTAGACCTGTCTCTATTTCTTTTTATGTTCCCTTGCCTCAACTTCCCATGCTCATAGAAAATCCTAGATTTGTGCAATGTGATGTCGAATGTTTTAGACATGCCAAATTCAATCCTTTCCTGAAAGTTGTGAGGAAGACATCCTAAAAATTATTGTATTTTTACCTTCTCATCCTTGATGTATGGCACATAACATAACATATCCAAAGAATTGTTAATAAAATCATCCATAGTCATGGATCCCATACGTAACTCATGAAAATCATTCACCTTTTTGCCGAAGAATCTCTCTGACATATATTTTTCTTGAAAAATATTGCAGAAATTACTCCAACGTATTTCTCTTACCTCCTATTTCTAAGTATGCTTCAAGTTTCTCCACCTTCTAGCTATTTTTCCATTGAAGTTATAGATGGATAGATGAGCTTTCATTTCACTAGAGTAGTTATGAACTCAGAAATATTTTCTCATACCCAACAACCAATCCGTACCTTTCTCCCCTATGTTCATCTCTCCCTCATAGGTTGGGGATTTTATTTCTCTAAAATCTCCCTAGAGATTGTCAACATTTCTTTGTTTCTTTCTGCATGGAGAAAGAGAGTCATCACTGGAAAGACTGTGATAATATACTTCTAGAGGTCCAGGGGTATGTTCTTCTTTTCCTCCGTCTCTTGGGTTGCTGGCCCATCTATGATAAAATTATTTCTTGAACTTGTTTGTGGAATGAGTGGGTTTTCCCTGTGGGATTCCTCCCATCATGTTTCGTAACAATGCTTCATTAATTGCTTATTGTTCCTTTCTTTCATTCATATTATCATCTCTGAAATTCTAAAAGTCTGCTTGAAGACTTTGTATGGTTTTCATTATATCAGAATTTAGTTCCACCACCATTTCTGCTTTCTGGGTGGGTGTATTCAACTTGCTTTGCCGGCTGTTATTTTCTTCAGTGTTCATGATCTAAAATGTTCCTTTGAATTCCTGCAATTGCAATTTTTTAATAACAAGAAAAATTTATGTTAGTTAACAAAATTTAAAATCATAATTTATTTTCCTTGTAATGAATGTCTGGTACGCCCATTTGGTCTCTTAGTTTTGAAACTGGGCTCTGATACCACTTGTAATGTCCCCAAAATTTGAAAAAAAATAATAGGCTAGTCAAATACTACCTGAACTAGACATTATCTAAACTTATGCAGAATGTGTCATACTTTGTTTATTGTGTTGTATTGTTGTAAGTTTTTCTTACTTCCTGCTTTCAGTTGTCCCGATGTGGTTATTAGTGTAATGCTATGTTGTCCTGATGTTGCTTGATATCTAAATTCTATGGTTATGCATTTATATGTATGTATGTTATTTAGATTGCTTACTCATTGGTTATAAAGTTTGATTATATTTTTATGAATAATTATGACTTAACTTGTATTGTAAATGGGTGGAGTGGCATGACTTGTTTCCCTTGTAAACACCCGAAAGGTAACTATTCCTACTTGTCACTACGAGGCTTACTTAGTTATTTTGGAACTAATGCACTTCTTTCCTTGTCACGTGCAGGTGCACTTAATGACGAAAAATTGACTATGATGGTCACATAAAGACATACTGTCTATACTGTTTGGATGGAAAAGAAACTTATAGACCTATCCTAGTGAATATTATTATGGGTGTTTTATGCAAGGTTGGTGTTACTAGACTATGTTCTACTGGTTACTATTATGGTTTATGGACTTATGACATTGATTTAATTACTGTTGTATTTTAATACTTTCATGGTAAACATTGTATATGGATTATCATTTTATAACATGGTCCTTGGTTTATTAAAGTCCTTGTGTATAATTTTGTAAACATAAAAATAGCCCTCCATGGCATATTTCATATGCCATGGATTATGGCTTATACCCTAAGTATATGATACACCTATCGGGGATTATATATTACATGGTGATTAAACATAGCTCTGCATTGGGAGTTGACATGAACAATATACTTTGGGTTTTTATTTGTAGTAATGGAGGCTAGGGTGGCAAATTTAATGTGCTTTGAAATGTGTGGGTCTCAAGGTTAGGGCTTGGACTAGCACAACAGTTTGGTTCATTTGCGAAATGGCCATGTGAGCTTTATCTTTGGTCTATTCTATGGCATATAGATTTGGAGGTTGGCCGCTTTGGATGGTATTCCTTCCAATATGGTT
>LPNX011218988.1:25037-96495 GCA_001517045.1 Pseudotsuga menziesii
GTTTATGATAGAGTTATTGTTTCATACTTTACAATTTTTATTCAAGCCCGAGAAGATTTCATCCAACAACGAAGAGCATTCGTGGAGTACAAATGGAGGGTTGAAATTCATTTTCCAAAATCAAGGTATGAACCGTAGCTAATACGCTGCAAGAAAACTAATTAACCATCCTAGTTGCACTGTCAAATCGCATGCCATGGGTTCGATCTTAAAAGTGCAGACTTTAAACCTTCCACTTGGCATAGCATTAAATCTTGCTAGATGTCGAAACCTTACCACGAGACTTCCAAAATCATCATTTAAAACATCTATCGCATAGTTATAAATACATATTTAATACCATATTACATACCATCGGACGGATTGGTATAAATATTAAACCTTGATAAAGTTAAATCCATCATCATTTAAAACATCTATCGAATAGTTATAAATACATATTTAATACCATATTACATACCATCGGACGGATTGGTATAAATATTAAACCTTGATAAAGTTAAATCCAAAGTATAGAATGTGGTCGGTTTAAACTTTAAACAAAGTTTCAAAGGGTTAATCATTGCATACAACCCTTAACCATAAACAAAACCCTTATTCTTATAAACATTAGCATTAGCACTAAGTTTATGCATTAATCCAAGACTTACGACTAAGATTAAACCTTTAGTTCCTAAATTTTAACTTACAAAATAAACAAAGCATTTACTTTCAAATAACTTGCTAGGGAACTTCAACTATATACAAGTTCATTTGCCTTGGTCGGTCAATGATCCCAAGAAGTAGGTTTGTACAATTCCACCATGCAATCAACCTTATATTAGAACTTGGAAATAAAATCAAGTGTGTCACAACTTAAATGAATATGTGATTATGCTTATGAGACAAAGAGTATATATATATTGGTATTTTTGGGGTTGTGAGATAATGGTGTTAGAGTACTATTATAATAGTCAACCCAAAAAGGACCAATAATTCAACAAAAATAAACCAAAAACTAACTTGTGTTACGGTCTGATTCTCTTTGTATCCAAGAAGAAAAAAAACCTTTATTTTGCAGAAAAAATGGGAGAAGTGGAAATGACTGTTGAAGAAGAATCCCACCCTAAAGAACTAGAAAACATGGAAGAAGGAAATATTAAATATGGTGATATATGGGTGAACTTAAATGAAAGTAGGAATGATAACCAATATAAAGTATTACAAACAATAAAAGACTTGAAAACAAAATTGTATTTAGTGTTAAAGAAGATAATGAACACATTTTAAAAGCACAAGAAGAACTAAATAATGTCTTATTAACTAAAATACATAATCATGAAGAAGAGAAGAATAAAGGACCAGAGTTATAAATAGAAATAATTGCACCTTATAAACCTAAGGTAAGTAAAATAAAATTTTCTAATAATGAGACTGAGACTTCAAGTGGAAAATCATCTAATCAAAGTAAAGGAAAATACAAAGAGTCTAGTGAAAGCAGTGATAGTAACCAACATAAAAATAAATATAATCCATATGAGAAAATTACTGGGGAAGTTAAAAAGATTAAGCCTCCTATGTTCAATGGAGAAATAGAAAAATGAAAAGAAGTGGAGGATTGTCTTTCAGGAATGGAAAAGTATTCTCAGATCTATAATTATTCAGATGACTTAGAGGAAAAATGAGAATTTATAATCTAACTAGGAAAGTTGATATCTGGTGGCAAGACATCAAAAAGGTAAAGAACATTAAGGAACATTATGTAACATGGAAAATTTTCAAAAAATACTTTAAAAGAAAATATTTATTGGGACAATATTACGAGAAAAAGGCTAAAGAATTTTATGAGTTGAGATTAGGCACAATGAGAATGAAATAATTATGTAGTAAGTTTCTAACTGTATTATGTTATGTACCTTATATTGTTGATTAGAAACCAAAAATTCAGTGTTTTCTTAGTTCTTAGACACTGATTTTTAAAGAAAGAATTGAATATGAAAATCCAAAAAAATTAGAAGAGGCTATGAGAAAAGAAATTTTCTATTAAGACCAAAATAAAAACAAAAGAGATGATATAGCAAATTGGAAAAATAAAAGACGTCAAGGTTTTGAACAGAAAAAGAAAGGCACAATTTTTTTTAAAAATTGGAAATAATTATCGAGGTTATAAAGGAATAAATTTTAGACGTAATAATAAACAGAATCCCACTGCAATGAAAGAAACAGAAGTACACACTGCTTATAATAAGAATATTGCATAAAGAGAACCATTAAAATGTTGGGAATGTGGTGAACCACACTATTTTAAAGATTGTCATGTAAGAAGGAAAAATATTAAAAGTGTGCATACAATTCAAGAAGATACTACGATGAGATATATAGCAAGGAGAATGCCCATAATTAGCGCAACATTGGATAATAGGAAAAGAAATCATCAAACAGTTATGGTGGAAATCAAAGGTATGTTAAAAGATAAATCAATCTCTATATTAATTAGTCTAGGTGCAAGTTTAAGTGAGGTCCCAACAAGAATTGTAGTGTTGTGTAAAATACAACAAAATAAATTTGAAAAGTGTTGGTTCGTTAAACTTGTTATGAGCACGAAGCCAAAAGTAACTAGTTTTGTGAAATATTGTGAATTTAATATGAATGGTTCTAATACGCAACCTTATTTAAATATTCTACATTTAGGGTCTTATTATATGTTGACATGAATGGATTGGTTAGAGAAGCATAGATTAATCTTAAATTTTTATGATAAAACATTTTCATACATAGATGAAGAAAGTAACATTATTATACTAGAAGGGATTCCAAGGAAAATCACTATAAGAGAAATTTCATCTTTACAAAAGAAAATATATCTTTGTTAAGGTTGTAAGGTATTTGCATTTCATATAATATATGAAAAAGAGAAAAATAATCAAGTCAAATTAGATGACATACCAATTTTAAAATATTTTAAGGATGTATTTCCAGAAGAAATTCTCATATTACCTCTGAAAAGAGACACATATTTTACTATCGATTTAGTACCAGGGGCAGTACCAACATCAAAGGTCCATTTCGTATAAATATCTTGGAACTTAATGAATTAGAATCACAAATACAAGAGTTGATTGACAAAATGTATATTCGACCAAGTGTTTTCTCATGGGGAGAACCAATATTGTTTGTAAAGAAAAATTATGGTACTTTACAACTATGTATAGATTATAGAAAACTAAAAAACATGACAATTAAAAACATATATACTCTACCTCGTATTGACTATTTATTTGATAATTTTCGAGGAGAAACTCTATTTTCTAAAATAGACTTGAGTTTCGGATATGATCAAGAACAGATTAAAGGTGAAGATATTTTCAAAACAACTTTTAGAATTAGATATGGTCATTATGAATTTGTCGTAATTCCCTTTGAGTTGACAAATGCTCTGATAGCCTTTATGTGTTTAATGAATAACATATGAAGTAAGAACTTATATAAATTTGTAGTCATCTTTATTGAAAACATATTAATATATTCTAAGAATAACTAAGAACATGAGGAACACTTAATAATAGTTTTACAAGTGCTAAGAGAACAACAATTATTTTCTAAGTTTAGCAAATGTGACTTATTTAAGGATAAAATTCAATATTTAGGACATGTGGTTTCTAAAGAAGATATATCAGTGTTGGTTTCTAAACTTAGATATATTATTGTATCACGACAAAATTAAAGCCATAATAGAATGTGATGCTGCTAAAAATGTAACTAAATATAAGATTTGTTACGGAGATTACTTGTTATTATCACAAATTCGTTCAAGAATTTTCTAAAATTGCATATCCTATAACCTCATTGCAAAAGAAAGGTAATAATTTTGATTGCAATGAAAAATGTGAAGAAAGTTTTAATAAATTAAAACACCTATTAATGACAGCTCCTATCCTAAAAATTGTTAATCCATACAAGGATTTTGTCGTATGTACGGATGCATGTAAAGAGGTTTTATGAGGGGTATTAATTCAAGAAAATTATGTTATAGCTTATGACTCTAGAAAGCTTAAAGAACACGAAAATAATTATGCAACTAATGATCTAGAATTATCTTCTATCTTTCATTCCCTTAAGATGTGACAACACTATATTATAGGAAGAATATTTTTGCTAATATCTGATAATATTGGTCTAAAATATTTATTCGACCTACAAAACCTTAACGCTAGAAAGGCTAGGTAATTATCATTTTTAAGTGAATATGATTTTGAGATAAAACATATTAAAGGAAAATAAAATAAAGTAGAAGACACTTTAAGTCGTCATGCAAATGTGTTATTTGTAATTGCTAGTAGCAAATATGAGCCATATTTGGAAGGCAAAATTGGAAATGCAACAAAGTTTGATAAAAATTAACATAACATAAAAAAAAAAAGACAACATAAAATGAATCATATCGTATAAAAATGGAATTCATTTTGAATAAAAGAGGATTGTTATCACATGAAAGGAGATTGTATATACCTAACTCAGAAGAAACTAAACTAATCATTATGAATGAATTACATAAAATACCATATTCAGGACATCCTAGATATCAAAAAATGATTACCATGATAAGAAAATATTTATTTTGGCCCAATATGGAAAATGAAGGTGTAGAATACTTAGCTAAATGTATTGAATGTTAGCAAGTAAAAGTTGAACATCATCTTCAAGCCATATTGTTACAACAATTACCTATTCCAAATTGGAAATGGGAGATTATTAGTATGGATTTTATAACAGGTCTACATAAAAATGATAAACAAAATAATTCAATTATGGTTGTAGTGGATAATCTTATTAAAGAAACCCATTTTATTCCATTAACTCTACTTATAAATCCATTAATATTGATGCTATTTTGTGAAGGAAATCTTTAGACTGCATGGTGCACCTAAGGTGGTAATTTCTAATAGGGATGCAAAGTTTACAGAAAATTTCTAGAAATATTAAATCAAGGGATTAGATACACAATTAAATTTCAGTACCGCATATGATTCTCATGCTAATGGTCAAATTTAAAGGGTGAATCCGATCTTAGAAGATATGCTTAGAATGTACGAAATGGATAAACCACGTAAATGGGAAGAATATTTACATCTTACATAGTTTTCATATAACATTCATTTTAAAACTTCAGCTAAATTGAGTCCATTTGAAATATTTTATGGACGCAAATGTAATACTCCAATTTATTCGAGTAGTCTAGTTGATAGATTAATGCTAGGTCCTGAAGTATTGAAATATATGGAACTAACAATAAAACAAGTACAAAATAACTTGAAGGTAACTCAAGATAGGAAAAAATTTATGTCGATTTGAAAAGAACTTATTTTCAGGTAGTAGATCATGTTTATGTGAAAGTGAAACCGAGAAAAATTTCCCTAAGATTGGGAAAATATGCAAAATTGGCACCCAGGTATTGTGCACCTTTTGAAATATTAGTAAGGGTTGTACTGGTAGCTTATCAACTAGCATTACGACCTACCATAAAAGTACATAATGTTTTCCATGTTTTTATTTTAAAGAAATACGTTCATGATGCTACTCATGTGGTTGAATGGAATTTTATTCACCTCGACCCCGAAGGAGAATTTCAAGTGGAACCGAAAAACATTTTCGATCAAAGATAAATTTTACTTTGGAACTGTACCATTGGATAGGTCAAATTGCAATGGAAGAACCTTATTATGGAAGAGGATACTTGGAAATTTGAAAGTAACATGCGAAAAGCATATCGAATTTTGTTTCAAAATGACTTAGAAGAAGTTTAAAAGTAACATTGAGGGTTGTGTTAATTTTAAATGGTAGGTGTATGTAATACACCTAAGAACACGGATATTTATTGTTTTAAATACCTTAAGTTATTATTTTTTATATTTTGACCAAGTGAGGTCAAAATAAATGTAAAATAATTATTAATTATTAAATAATTAAAAACTCAGAGAATCAAAACTCAAGTAGGTGTTATAGATTGTTTTCTAACCCACATGGAGGAATGACAAGTGTCAAAAGAAAATCCCAAGTGGAAAAATTGTTGAATGAAATTTGAAGCGATGCAGGAGGAATCCTCCCTAAAATCAAGTAGGGACTCATTGTGGAGTTTAATGTAGCACGTGGCTCTTAACTGGCCAGGTCCTAGGAAAAATAATATAAGTATTAAACCCATCGAAAGAACATGAGGCTGGTGATGGAGGGGAATGTAAACTAGCTTATGCAAATAGACAATTGTGACCATTCTTTGTCCTTGTGGTTCAACAAACATCCTTAGGGGTTTCATAGTAAGTAACTTGGCTGTTATGAAAGGTTGTTGGGAGGAGAAACAACCTTTATTTTTTATTTTCCATCATTTGGTACCATATTCCATTCTACTTAATCCTATTCTGGAATTGTTCAATATATTCTTGTTATCTTTTGTTAAAGTTATATTAATTCTTATTTAGTTTTATATTCATAAGTATACATTTATGCATCAAGTAGTTATCAATATTTATTGACTTATCATTTACTTTATACATATAATTAGCTTCTTTTAAAATCAAACCTGATAATATACTAAATAAATATTTAGTACAAAAAGTACCAACATGAACATAATCAATACCTAATTTGTCTATATGTATGTATGTATGTAATACAAATATTGCATAAAACTAACATTAGAGATGAGAGACTTTTTAGTACACATAAATAAAATGGATATAATTTCTAAGTGATAAACTATGAAAATGTCGATAAGGACAAATTTAAACACTTCTAAAACCCTAACTATTAAATATGCTATAAAACTGTAAATGCTTTTAAGTTATAAACTGAGCTGTGAAGGAAAACATTTTTTCCACAAAACATTACACTGTAGCGAAGTGCAACAAGAATACAAATATCTTATATATTTGAAAGTTGAATCGAGTCCCTAAACATATAAACAAGTTTCATACTTGAATAAAAAAACCTTCAAGGTAGGCGCATCCCACACTTAACTTCAGATTTTATCTATAGGATGTAACATCCCGATAAGCCCTCTATCCAAAGTGTCAATGCCATCATTGTAGATACACAACATCACACCAACCGACTGAATAAGGTTACGCGTGCCTCTTGAACGTAGTGAGATTCCAGATCGTACATTATCGTAGGCAGGTTCACGCTAACAATAGAATCCCCACGAACAATAAAGAAAATAGGGTTAGAAATGAGCGTACTAAGTGAAGCTTCGAACAATGTTAAAGAATTAGATTTAGGATTTAACACTCACCAACATGAGAGCATCAATTTCTCTTGAGGAATATTAGCCTCATTAAAGTTTTAAAAACAAAGACTTGTTAGCTAATAATATAACAAGCCTAGAATGAAAACTTAATTCCAAACTCAATATTTTGTTAAACTACTATTTATAACAACTAAAATGCAGGTATGGTAACCACCTAAATTGTCAAAAACCATGCACAACAAGTTTTAACCCAAGTTAATATCTTAAAGTGAGAATTTTTTACTTAAACCCTAAACCTTTAAAAGGTGTAAAGTACTTGCATTTTAAACTCTATTCCATGAGGAAGATGGAAGGCTTGAAACAAAGCCATCGTAAATGCAACTATAATGAGATCACTGTATCATTCTTTTGTCAAAATGAAGTGCAAACAGAACCGAAACTTATCAAGACCAAGTTTTTTATAACTTACATTTTTCTCTTCGCCTGTAGCATTCAAGAAATAGCTTAAGCCTTATACACATAGAACATTACCCTTTAAAAAGGATAAACAATATTGGTGGATAATAGAGGGCTTACCATGCGTGTAAATGCTTGAGTGTGCCAGGGTTTCTTCTCACTATTGACACCGTCGCAAAGCCTGTGCAAAAATGCATTGGTATTAGATTTGAATCCTGCTAAACCTTATTCCAAAACTGAAAAGAATGGTGGTATTTATCTGTAGAAAAAATATCCTCCTCTTCGCATAAAAAAACTCCATACCGATCAATAACAAACCACAAAAGTGAAGCCACCAATCCTTCCAAAAAAAGGATACACATGAATCCTAAGAATTTTGCAGAGCTGAAGAAAGGGAGACGTGCCTCAACTCTACTAGTTTCCGCACCCTTCGAACTTTCAATTAAAAACCCTTCTGCTAAATGAAAAATGCGGAGCTCAACGAGCAACATTGGTTATGTGGTCAAAGGGGAAAGACTTGTGTGCACACCAAGGAGAAACAAAATATCCATACCAAGGTAATACCTCGACAGGGTTCCTGCGAAATGCACAATGAAACAAAATGAACAAACAACTCCCACAGTAACGAAGCTCAAGTTTATGACAGAGTTATTGTTCCACACTTTCCAATTTGTATTCAATCCCTAGAATATCTCAGCCAATAACGAAGAGGAAGCGGAGAGTACAATGGAGGGTTGATATTCATTTTCCAAAATCGATATCCGAAGAGTCGTTAATACATTGCAAGAAAAGTAATTAACAACCCTAGTTGTGTTGTCAACTGTCATGCGATGGCTTAGAGCTTAAAAGTGCGGAATTGAAATCTTCCACTTGGCCTAAAACTAAAATTTTCTACATGTCAAAACCTTACCACGAGCCCTCCAAACTCATCATTTAAAACTTCTAGCGCATGGTTATAAATACACAGTTAAGACCATCGTATGGATGGATATAAATATTAAAACTTAATAAAGTTAACTCCAAAGTATATAATATGGTGGGTTTAAACTTTAAACAAAGCTTCAAAGGGTTAATCATTGCATACAACCCTTAACCATAAACAAAAACTTTATGCTTATAAACATTAGCATTACTAGTAAGTTTATGCATTGATCTAAGACTTAGGACTAAGGTTACACCCTTAGGTCCTAACCTTTAACTTATAGAGTAAACAAAGTCCTTGAATTTCGAATAACTTTCTAGGGAACTTCAAGTGGATACAAGTTAATTTACCTTAGTTGATCAACGATCCCAACTAGCATACAATCAACCTTATATTAAAACTTGGAAATAAAATAAAGTGTGTAAAACTTAAATGAATATGTGATTATGCTCCTCAGACAAAGAGTATATGTATGTATGTATGTACGTATGTATGTATGTATATACATACATATATATATATATATATATATATATTGGTATTTTTTGGGTTGTGACATAATGGTATCAGAGCACAATTATAACACTCGGCCTCAAAAGGCCCAACACTTTAACAAAAACAAACCGGAAACTAACTAATAATTTTAAACCGGAAATAATTAGAATAAACCAGAAATAATTATCATGGTTATCAAGTAAGTAATTTTAAAAGTAATAAACAACAAAATCCTACCGCAATGAAATAAAAATAAGTACCCATTGCTTATAATAAGAATACTGCACAAAGAGAACCATTAAAATGTTGGGAATGCGGTGAACCAAACTATTTTAAAGATTATCTTGTATGAAGGAAAATATTAACAATGTGCATACAATTGAAGAATATACTACCATGGGAGATATAGCAAGGAGCATGCCCAGAATTAGTGCAACATTGGAGATCAGACAAGTAGATCATCAAACATCTATGGCAGAAATTGAAGGTATGTTAAAATATAAACCATTCTATATATTAATTGATCGAGGTGCAAGTTTAATTTATGTCTCACCAGGAATTATACAGTTATGTAAACTACAACAAATAAATTTGAAAATTCTTGGTTAGTTCAAATTTGAAATCAGATATTTGTAAAGGTTGCAAGGTATTTGCAGCTCATATAATAGATGATAGAGAGAAAAATAATCAAGTCAAGTTGGATGACATATCAATTTTAAAATATTGTAAGGATGTATTTCTCGAAGAAATTGCCTTATTACCTCTGAAAACAGATAGATTTTACTATCGATTTGGTACCAGGGGTGGTACCAACATCAAAAGATCCATATCATATGAGTATGTTGTAACTTAATGAATTATAATAAAAAATAAAAGAGTTTTTTGATAAAAGGTACATTCGACAAAGTGTTTCCCCATGTGGAGCACATATATTGTTCGTAAAGAAAAATGATGGTACTTTATGATTATGTATAGATTATAGATAACTAAATAAAATATCAATTAAAGCAGATATCGTCTACCTCCAATTTATGATCTATTTGATCAGTTTCGAGGAGCAACAATATTTTCTAAAATAGACTTGAGATCCAAATATCATCAAGTACGGATTAAAGATGAAGATATGTTTAAAATAGATTTTAGGACCAGATATGGTCATCAAGAATTTGTCATAATTCCCTTTCGGTTGAAAAATTCTATGGCATCCTTTATGTGGTTAATGAATAGAATATTAAGTAAGTACTTAGATTAATTTATAGTTGTCTTTATCGACGATATATAATCTATTCTAATATTAAACCAGAACATGAGGAACACTTCAGAATAGTTTTACAAGTGTTAAGAGATCAAAATTTATTTTCTAAGTTTAGCAAATGTGACTTCTTTAAGGATAAAATTCAATATTTAGCACATGTGGTTTCTAAATAAGGTATATCATTAGATCCTCACAAAATTAATGCCATCATGGAATGGCATGTTCCTAAAAATGTAACTGATATAATATCTTTTCTGGGTATTACTACCTATTATCGTAAATTCATTGAAGGATTTTCTAAAATTGCATATAATATAACCTGTTACAAAAGAAAGGTAAGAGTTTTGATTGTAATGAAAAATGTGAAGAAAGTTTTAATAAATTAAAACACTTATTAATGACAGCTCCTATCCTAAAAATTGTTGAACCATACAAAGATTTTGTCATATGTACGGATGCACATAAAGATGGTTTAGTAGGGGTATTAATTCAAGAAAATGATGTTATAGATTATGAGTCTCGAAAGCTTAAAGAATACAAAAATAACTATGCTATTCATTATCTAGAATTAGCTACTATCATTCATTCCCTTAAGATGTGGCGACACTATTTTATAGGAAAAATATATTTGCTAATGTTTGATAATATTAGTCTAAAATATTTATTCGACCAACAAAACCTTAATGCTACACAGGCTAGGTGTTTATCACTTTTAAGTGAATATGATTTTGAGATAAACTTATTAAAGAAAAAAAAAAATAAAGTAGCATACGCTTTAAGTCATCATGCAAGTATGTTATATGTAACTGCAAGTAGAAGATATGAGACATATTTGGAAGTCAAAATTGAAAACACAACAAAATTTGATAAATATTATCAAAACTTAAAAGAAAGACAACAACAAATTAGGCAAATCGTATAAAAACATAATTCAGTTTGAATAGAAGAGGATTGTTATTACATAAAAGGATATTGTATATAACTAACTCAGAAGAAAATAAACTAATGATTATGAATGAATTACATAAAAGACCGTATTCGGGACATCCTGGATATCAGAAAATGATTACCATGATAAGAAAAGATTTCTTTTGGCCCAATATGAAAAATGAAGTTGCAGAATACTTAGCTAAATGTATTCAATGTCAGCAAGTAAAAGTTTAAAATCAACATCCAGCCGTGTTGGTACATCCATTACCTAGTATAGAATGGAAATGGGAGATTATTATTATGGATTTTGTAACAGGTCTACCTAAAAATGCTAAACAAAATGATTCAATTATGGTTGTAGTGGATAAGCTTAGTAAAGAAAAAGATTTAATTCCAATTAAATCTACTTATAAAGCCATTAATATTGTTGATATTTTATGAAGGAAAATTTTAGATTGAATGGTGTATCTAAGGTAGTAATTTATGATAGGGATAAAAACTTTGTGGTAAATTTCTTGAAAGCTTTATTCAAGGGCTTAAATACGCCATTAAATTTCAGTATTGTATATCAGCCTCAAACTGATGGTCAAACCAAAAGGGTGAATAAGATTTTAGAAGATATTATTAGAATGTACGTAGTGGATAAACCAAGTAAATGGGAAGAATATTTACATCTTGTAAAGTTTGCATATAATAATCATTTTCAAACTTCGGCTAAATTGAGTCCATTTGAAATAATTTATGGATGAAAATGTAATAATCTAATTTCTTGGAGAAGTCAAGTTGATAGATTAATGCTAGGTCTTGAAGTACTGAAAGGTATGGAACTAGCAATGAAACAGATACAACATAACTTGAAGGTAGCTCAATATAAGAAAAAAAATTATGTCGATTTGAAATAATAGATTTGCAGGTAGGAGATCATGGTTATGTGAAAGTGAAACCAAGAAAAAAGTTCCCTAAGATTGGGAAAATATGCGAAATTGGCACCCAGGTATTGTGGAACTTTTGAAATATTAGCAAACATTGGATCAGTAGCATGTCAACCAGAATTTTTACCTACCATAAAAGTACATAATGTTTTTCATGTTTTAATTTTAAAGAAATGTGTTTATGATGTTACTCATGCGATTAATTGGAATGTTATTCAAGTGGAACCCGAAGGAGAATTTCAAGTGGAACTCAAAACACATTCTCAACCAGAGAGAACTTTTACTCTGGAATCATACCATCGGAGAGGTTAAGGTTCAAAGTAATCACCTTAGTTTGGAAGAGGCTACTTGGGAATTCGAAAGCAACATCTAAGAAGCATATCCCACTGTGTTTCAAGATGACTTAGAAGAAGTTTAAAAGTAACACCATGTACGACGTTAATTTCAAAGGGGAGGTGTGTATAATACACCTAAGAAGATTCCAACCTTTACTACAAGGTTGAAGAAGGTAACTTAGTGATACTGCTACTGTATGTAGATGATATGTTTGTAACAGGTATGGATGGGTTGATTGCTAATACAAAGAGAAAGCCTACTGCCAAGTTCGAAATGCAGGACTTGGGTATGATGCACTATTTTCTAGGCATGGAGGTGTGGCAGAATGCGGATGGAATCTTCCTCGGATAAGGGAAGTATGCAGTAGAGATCCTAAAGAGGTTTGGGATGATGGACTACAAGGCCATAACCACACCTATGACATCGAACCTGAAGCTATTGAGTGATGCTTCATTAGAAGCGGTTGATGCTATGATGTATCGTCAGATGATTGGGTCCTTGATGTACCTGACGAACATGAGACCATATATTTTCTTTGCTGTGAACACCTTGAGCTAGTTCCTGATAAATCTGAGACATGTTCACTTGATTTCTACAAAGCATATCCTAAGGTACCTAAAGGGTACAGTTAGTTATGGGCTCAAGTATGAGGTGAATCAAAAGATTAACCTAGAAGGTTATGTCGATTCAGATTGGGCAGGCAATGCCATCGATAGGAAGAGAACTTCAGGGTGTTGCTTCAGTATGGAATCAAGTGTGATCTCTTGGTTTAGCAGGAAGCAGTCCTGTGTGGCACTGACTATAGCTGAAGCAGAGTATGTTGTAGCTTGTTCAGATAGTTATGAGGCAGTATGGCTAAGGAAGCTATTGTCTGATTTATTTGATCTCCAGTTGGATACTACTTGTATATATTGCGACAACCATAGTTGTGTGAAGTTGTCAGAGAAGCCGGTGTTCCATGACAAGTCAAACCATATCCAGATCAAATATCACTATATCAGGGATATGGTGCAGAGAGAAGTAGTGAAGCTCTAGTATGTTTCAACGAATGAACATATAGATGATGTGTTGATGAAGCCATTAGCCAGAGTGAAGTTTGAGTACTTCAGGGAGAAGCTTGGTGTTCTCCATATCAAGGCTCCTTCCAAGGGGAAGTGATGAGTCCGTGAGCCATTCTGACATGGTGAGAAGATTGGTTCCTTCCATGGTTAGAAGTAAGGGCTGAGCCATTCTATCCTGGTGAGAGAATTGGTTCCTTCCATGTTAGATGTGAGTGCTGAGCCATTTTGATGTGATTGTAGGATTGGTTCCTACATAATCAGATATAAGTGTTGAATTCCATTCTCTGAATGGAGGCACCTAGTCACTTACCAGGAATACTTATCATAGGGCTGAGGACGATTCTGATGTGACTGTGGGATGTGTTCCCACATGATCAGATGCAAGTGTAGGGCCATTCTAAGGGGACTGTGGGATGTGTTCCCACATGATTAGATGTAAGTACAAAGCCTTTTTTAGGAGACTATGGGATGTGTTTCCACATGATCAGATATAAGTGTTGAGCACTTCTAGCATGGTTTCCGGATGTGCTCTCACATGGATGGATATAAGTGCTGAGCCCTTCTAGAATGGTTGTGGGATGTGTTCCCACATGGCTAGATATAAGTGTTCATCCTTTCTGATAGGGTTGTGGGATGTGTTCCCTCATGATCGGATGTGAGTGCTGAGCCTTTCTGATAGGTTGTGGGATGTGTTTCCACATGATCGAATGTGAGTGCTAAGACTTTCTGATAGGGTTGTGGGATGTGTTCCCACATGGTCAAATGTGAGTGTTGGGCCTTTTTGATAGGGTTGCGGGATGTGTTCTTGCACGGTCAGATGTGAGTGTTGGGTGTGCCTTTCTAACATGGTGTTGGATGTGTTCCTCTCATGGTCAGATGTAAGTGCTGGGCAGGCCATTCTGACTTAGGGTCAGATATAAGTGTTGAAGAAGACCTACATGGAGGCTAGGCCTACAACTAGCATGAAAAAGGGTTGGCTCTGTAGAACTTCCTATGATGAGAAGAATAATGAGATAGCACTAGTGATGATGATCCAAATCGAGTGATGATCCAGATCAAGTGATGATGATCTAGTAGTGATGATCCAGATCTAGTGATGTTGATCCAGCGGTGATGATCTAGATCTAGTGATGTTGATCGATTAGTGATGATCCAGATCGAGTAATGATCTAGATCCAGTGATGATGATCCAGATTGAGTGATGATCCTGATCGAGTGACGATCTTGATCTAGAGAAAGATGACTTGAAGATGAAGATGATGAGGACTCGATGATGATCCAGATGATACGAAGAAGAAGACTTGTGTTGATAAATTTTGTCGAGAGAATACCTTCCTAGTTGAGAGGGATTCTTGATGTAATTGTAACTTCGGAATGTATTCACATGTATATATTATGTCTTGTACCCCGATGTTTATTCCGGGAAGTGTTCGTAATTTAATTGTGTCATGTCATGCCCCAATATTCTGATCAAGAGTTTCTATAATGTGAAAACGTCATGTCAAGTTATTGTGGGTAACCATATTATTGATCAAGGGTTAAAGTCCCCACAGTTGTGGGGCCCTAGGGTTATTAGACTCTCCTAGAGAATTCATCCCTAGTGAGTTATTGTCAAGTCAAGAATTAGTATAAATAGAGAGTGAGCCTCTCTATTTATTACACACTCACTCACACTCAATTGTAGCATATAGCTGAGGGAGAAGAAGTTGTTGGGGATAGAAAGAAAGAGACTATTACTGTCGGGAGATCATCTTACTGTTTTGGGGTTTTAATTTTGGTGCTGATTCTATCTCTAAGGAAGTTGTGGGGTTTTCTCCATTTATGGTTTTTGCAGGGAAAAACATTGTGTTCATTGTCTCTTGTGTTTGATTATTGTGCTTGTTATTCTCTTAGTTAAAAATCCTAATATAATGCTAGCTTGAATGATAAAAATCTAACACTCTAGTTATGTAGCATTGTTGAGTGATATGATTGATGCAGAAACTTCCAGCTGTGAAGAAGTACCCAAGAAGAAAGGGAAGGAGAATACCAGTTCAACAAGAATGATTTCTAGGATGTAGTATCAAGACCTGAAGGGAAGTCCGTAATGTCTTCCATATGGATCTGCAAGATCTAGCATGCAGTATGATACAAGGAAAGATTCATAGAATGAGGCTTCTCATAGAAAGAAGGCATAGAATATGAAGAGACATTTGCATCTAGTAGGAGTTGAGACACATGACGTGTAGACTCATGTAATACCCATGGGATAACACATACATGAGGAGCTTGAATATTACCTAGAGTGATGAAGATATTGACCTTTTCTACAAGGTTGAAGATGAAATCCTATAGAGGATAACAAGCTCACAGATGGGTGTGAGAAGAACTTTTTGAAAATAGCTCAAGATAGATGATCTTGGTATCCAGTGACCCTAGATGGATACATAAAATATTAGTAGCAGAGGAAGCTACTTATCACTCCATTACAGAATGTTTCAGTACATAGAGTACGAAAGACAGAGGGAGAATGGTGCTCCACTTTAGAGGGAGTGACTACAAAAGATCCTAAGGTTCGACATGATACAATGGGTTGGACAACTTACTGATGGTTCTAGGATTTATTGAGAGTAAATAATATTCCAACATTTACTTCAAGTTTGAATGTGGAAGAACAGTGATGCTCCTATTATATGTCGATGACTTGTTCCTAAAAGAAAAGAGGAAGTCATTAAAGTTGCAAGAAGGAGGCTTGCTGCTGAGTTCGAGATGAATACCTTGGATATGATGCACTACTTTCTAGGCATAGAGGTGTGGTAGAATGTGGATGGAATATCCATGGGACAAGGGAAGTATGTAGTATAGATCCTAAAGAGGTTTAGGATGATGGACTACAAAAACATGACCACACCTATGGCATTGAACCTAAATCTATTGAGTGTTGCTTCATCAGAGTTGGTTGATGTTATGATGTATCATCAAATGATTGGATCATTGATGTACCTAACGAATACAAGACCATATATTTTATTTTTTCTGGAAAATTTGGGACATGTTCACCTTATTGCTACAAAGCATATTCTGAGGTACCTGAAGGGTACAATTGATTATGGGATCAAGAATGATACAAATAAGAAGATTAACCTAGAGGGTTATATGGATTCGTATTGGGCAAATAGTTCCATTGATAGGAAGAGAAATTTGGGGGGCTACTTCAGTATGAGATCAGGTGTGATCTCTTGGCTTAGCAGGAAGGAGTCCTGTATGGCGCTAAATACAGCTAGGGCAAAATATGTTTCCACTTGCTCAGCTATTTGGGAGGTAGTATGTTTCTTTTGAAAACTACTATTTGATTTGATTGATCTGAATTGAATTTTTGTATGATGTAGAGAGGAGAAGTGAAGCTCTAGTATGTGATTCAGATCGAGATCTCTTGAAATAGGGAGTTCTAGCATAGCCGATGAGACAAGTTGTCTGAGCATAAAATCCTAGTGAAGCTCGTAGGTTGCTCAGACGTAAATAGTCCTGTAGGTTGTCCTTAGATGTAATCGGTCCTGGAAAAGCTCGCAGGTTATCATTCTACGTAGTCAGCCCTGATACGATTCTATGCTAGAAATGGCCAGAGTGAAGTTTGAGTACTTCATGGAGAAGCTTGGTGTTCTCCAGATCGAGGTTCCCTCCAAGGGGAAGTGATTAGTTTCTGAGCCCTTCTGACATGGTGGTAGGAGGGGCCTCCCATGGTCATAAGTGTTGTGCCCTTTTGGCATGGTGAGAGGATTGATTCATTCCATGGTCAGATGTAATTGCAGAGAGATTCTAATGTGATTGTGGTATGTGTTCCGACATGATAAATGCAGAGACATTCTGATGTGATTGCGGGATGTGTTCCCACATGATAAGTGAAGAGCCATTCTGATGTGATTACAGGATGTGTTCCCACATGATCAGATATAAGTGCAGAGCCATTCTAATTTGATTGTAGGATGTGTTCCCACATGATCAGATGTAAGTGCAGATCCTTTCTGACAAGATGAGGTCAGATGTAAATGCAGAGCCTTTCTGACAAGATGACATCGGATGTAAGTGCAGAGCCTTTCTGACAAGATGATGTCAAATGTAAGTGTAGAGCATTTCTAAGAAGATGATGTTAGATGTGAGTGCTGGGAATTTCTGACATGGGTTTTGGATGTGTTCCTCCCATGGTCATATGTTAGTGTTGGGCATGCCTTTTTGACATGGTTCTTGGATGTGTTCCTCCCATGGTTATATCTAAGTGTTGAGCAGGAATTTCTGACATGGTTCATTCCATGGTTAGATATAAGTGATGAAGATGATGAATACCTACATGGAGGCTAGGCCTACAACTAGCATGAAAAAGCGTTGGCTCTGTAGAACTTCCTATGACGAGTAGAATTGAGAGATACCACCATTTGTTCGAGATAGCAGAAGTAGTGATGATGATCCAATGATGATCCAACTTTGATGATGATCAAGTGATGATCTAGCTTTGATGATGGTCCATTCATGATCCAGCTTTGATGATGATCGAGAGAAGAATACTTGCATTGATGAATTGCATCCAGATAATATCTTCCTAGTTAAATGGGAGTGTTGATGTATTTGTAACTTCAGAATGTATTCACTTGTATATCTTATATTATACCCTAATGTTCCTATCGAGAGAGTCATTAATATAATAAAGTCATGTAAAGTCAATGAGGTTAACCCTCCGTTGTAAGTCAGGGAAATAGTCCCCATAATTGAGTTGAGGTTAACCCTCCTTGTTGATGAGGGGGGTAAAGTCTTCACAGTTGTGGGGCACTAGGGTTATTAGACTCTCCTAGAGAAGTCAGCCTTGGTAAGTAATTGTTAAGTGAGGATGACTTGTTAGGGTGGAAATAAATTGAACAAAAGAATATAAATAGAAGTGAGGCTCTCCCGATTTCTATATACACACTCACTCTATTAAGGCACATGAGTGAGAGAAGAAGTGATTACACAAGTGAGAGAGAAAAAAATATGGAGATAATATTTTCTGTCTTTGGGTTTTACTGCTGCAATTGGTGCTCATTCTATCTCTGAGGAAGTTGCAGAGTTTTCTCCTTTATGGTTTCCCCAAGGAAAATTCTTTGTGTCTCGTGTCTCTTGTGATTATTTCTATGCATATTATTCTCTTAGATAAGATCCTAAGATCATATTGCTTGAAATAGATAAAAATATAACATGGGCATATTCTATTAGGAGTGAGTAAATACTATCCATTTTTCTTTCTTGTTTATGTTTATTTATTATTTTCCAATCAAGTGTTTCGATAGCCGATATGGAACTAGAAAGAAGACTGGCACAAAACTATACATTTTATTATTTATAAATCAGAATATCAAGTTCTACAAATTTCAATATATAAGGAATTTACAGCCATGAGTGAGCAAGGAAGCTTTGTTGACAAATTTATATCTATATCTATATCTATATCTATATCTATATCTATATCTATATCTATATCTATATATATATATATATATATATCTATATATATATCTATATATATATCTATATATATATCTATATATATATCTATATATATATCTATATATATATCTATATATATATCTATATATATATCTATATATATATCTATATATATATCTATATATATATCTATATATATATCTATATATATATCTATATATATATCTATATATATATCTATATATATATCTATATATATATCTATATATATATCTATATATATATCTATATATATATCTATATATATATCTATATATATATCTATATATATATCTATATATATATCTATATATATATCTATATATATATCTATATATATATCTATATATATATCTATATATATATCTATATATATATCTATATATATATCTATATATATATCTATATATATATCTATATATATATCTATATATATATCTATATATATATCTATATATATATCTATATATATATCTATATATATATCTATATATATATCTATATATATATCTATATATATATCTATATATATATCTATATATATATCTATATATATATCTATATATATATCTATATATATATCTATATATATATCTATATATATATCTATATATATATATATATATATATAAATTTGTCAACAAAGCTTCCTTGCTCACTCATGGATGTAAATTCCTGGAAAACTGCCAGAAATATTTTTGATCTGTGCATAGCTTCCCCCTTGTAAATATGACCAGTTAAGCTTTTTTCATTTTTTTTTATTCGGAACGCAATAAGTAATCCAAGATTTTGTTATTGTTTTATCTTGTTATCTGTAATATTTGTGGAGAAAATTATCGTGCTCAAGTAAATGCAGAGACCTCAGTTTATTAGAGTGGTCATTTCACTTAACCTTTGCATGCAAGCTTTAAAGAGCAGTTGCATTTAGTATTAACGGAATGGTGTATTCATTCTCTTTTCCATACATGTTTCAATTTCTAAAAATGAAGAATGCACCGGCTAGTATTTTGTCCCTAAAATAGCTTTAATTGGATCCACTATGAGGTTTACTCTAATTCCAACCTATTCACTCTACTGTTAGCATATTCTTATATATAGTGCACTCAACATGTAAACTCTTAAAGATGGAAATCAATATGGATTTAGAGATGCGACTAAGATTACATGAATTCAATATAGTCAAAGTAGAGGACTGAGTGATATGGCTTAAAATCACAACATTAATACCTATGACACTGCAATACACAAAAATATATCATACTATAAGTGAGGAAGAAAAAAAATCCTATCATGATTACTAGAGAAACAACGATATGAAGTGACCCATCAATGTTGCTTGAGTGGGATGCACCGCATCCCAAAAGAATGTTGATTCATGAGAGGCACACATGCTATACATAAAATTCCATGTATTGGTTGTAAAGTTGCATGAACCAATGTAGCAGGGTCTCAAACGCTCCTTGAATTTCCCTGTACAAAAATAAATCGACACGTTCAATAAATATGGGGCATGAGAAAGAAAGAATGTGAGCATGTTCAAAAAATATTGGACAGGGAAAAGAAATAACATAGATCCGTAAGCGAGAAAGTAAAACCCATTTTGAGTAGGATGTTGAAAATAGCCATGGAATCTATATACTAATCTAGAATTACAAAGTTTGCATTCAGCTGAGTCTTTTTTTATCCCCTCGATCGCTTTTCCCAAAATACTGTTATGATATACAGCTACTATGTTGACTACATAGCATTGCAACTTCTATTAAAGTTTTCGGTTGAGTAAATTGGCAAGCACCTCGATGGTCCCATATCTGTTACTGCAAACCTTCAAAACCCCATATTGTACAGGCACACTAAATTGGTTGACATCTTCTTGATCACCAATTCTATATACCAATACACACCTTGCAATTCTAAATCGCCAATGTAAAAGTAGAATGTAAGCATTCCATCATGTAAGCATTCCATCATGAATTGTTACAAGAATTGATATTTCATTATCTAAGTAGCTCATCATTGTCAATCAATAAAAACTTCTTAAAGGGTTCTAGATCAATGGTAGAGCACCTTCCTAATTATAGACAGGAGGTTCGTGGTTCGATTCCTTTGTGCCATATCATAAATTTGTGACTAAGAAATTGACTAAATTCTCATATATACGACTATTAGTAGCTAATTTCCAGTATCGTATAGTACAACTAACATTTAGTTGTATTTATCTTAGTGATTAATGTGTTCTCATATAGTAGTTTATTTAGTCATATATTTGGTCATTAATTGTGAAAATCAATGACTAAATTAGTGACTACATCAATCATTAAATCAATGACTAAATCGATGACTAATAAGTCAACGAATTAATGACAAAGTTAAATACGACTAAGTTATGCAAGCTATAAGATAGTGGAAAATAGCTACTATTAGTCACCAACTCAAAAATAGTCATTTATATCCCAATTTTAGTCATTTTATAGTCATTACTTGCTAATTTTGTACTAGTGTTGATAGTACTCTCTACATATAGTTTATTGGTAGCTTATTATACCTTACTCATTCGAGACCAAACATGTGATATGTTGTGATTGTTGTTGTTGGGTTCATGCAAGAGACACATGAGTTGCATTGGAAGGAAACAAAGTGCATACTGATTTATGTGCAAGGTACTAGAGAGTTTGGGATTCACTATCATGATGGTGCTAAGCTAAGCTAGATCTAGTTGATTTTACTAATTGAGACTGGGATGGTAACCATATTGACAGAAAATATTCATTTGGATTTTTGTTCATGTTGGAATCTGGACCAATTTCTTAGTCAAGCAAGAAGCAAGAAAATATTACTCTCTCATCCGTTGAAGCTGAGCATTACGGGGATGTGAATGCATTTATTCAAGTACTTTGGCTACACGGGATTCTAACAAAGTTTTCCATTCACACTTATCCTTCAGTAGACCTCTTATTTGATAATCAAAGCGCAATTAAAATTTCTAGTGATCCAGTACAGAAGTAGTGGACCAAACACATTGAAGTCCACATGCACTACAACTACGAAATAATGCATAGTAAGCTATATTTCTACATTAATACCATACAGAGTAGCATATTGTAGACAAATTCACCAAGTAATTCACTAAAAAAATATTTTCCTATCTTAGGTCTCTTCTTGGTGTGAAGTTTTGATTCCGTTATTGTTCCTCGCTCCATTGTTCATTTTTTAGGGGAGGGTTCCCATGAGGTTTTCTCCATTTCCTTGGTTTATTGAGAAAATACCTTTTTCATTAGATTGTATGGGTGAACTCTGGTCTTAGTTGTCAATAACTAGGTTGTCCATTTTTGGTGTAATACACCTAGAATTAAGAAATTATTATTATTTCTGCTAAGACATTTGATTTTATTATTCAAAATCTTTTTTACATAAATTCAAAACTAAAACAAATGTAATGAGTTACTTTTTTATTATTAATAAAAGATGTTGAAGGGGACAAAAGTGGAATAGTTGTTGAAGAGTGTTTGATGACCAATAAGAGGAAAATACAAGTGGATGTAGTTACTGAGTGAGAACTCAGGGTGCAGGAGGGATCTTCCCCAAAATCAGGTCACAAGTCTTAGTTGAGTGCTAAAGAGTAGGAGGCTCATAAATGACCAAGTCCTACGAAAAATAATATATAATAGTATTTCCATTACCTAGCACAAGGATATATTTGGATGATGATTGAATCTGATAATGCAAGAGATGGCGCATTAAGTGGATTTTTCTCTTGTGTGTCTATGAGTAGGCTCGAGGGTTTTGGAGCAAGTGATTTGGAGTCTATAGGAGTTGGTTGGGAGGAACGACTATTCCATTTCTATTTTTGTATTAGTGGTGCCAGGTTCTTATTCTAATTTATAATTACAGTAGGATGTTTATTGTTAACCTCGATTTTCAGCCATATTCATAAGAAGGAATGTTTTATACATTCTTATAGAACAATTATCTATCATGTGTCAACTTTATATTTTTGTTTATATATATTTTTGTATGCCTGTGAAATGATAGATTTAATTGTTTAAGGATTCTTGGATCGGGCATCCATACCTGATTCGAGTATTACTAGTTGTTCTTGTCTATTGTAGATTTGATTTCTTCTCAAACCCTCGTTTCCTTAATCAACTAAATATATGTGATTTGTTCTCTGTTACACTATTTTCCTATGTCATATTTTAAAATAGATCTAGTTAAATTACGATTAAGGTAGATAAAGATAACAACCTTAAAAGACTAAACAAATTACAAACTTAACATAAAAATAATAAACGAAAGTGCATTATACTGAATCGCTCCCCTATCAGGATTAAGAGACAAGGAGTTTTCTATAGTAACAATAATTTAATCAACCCCTTTTACAGATCGAGACTGTTCAGATCGGGATCAAGGGGACCTAAATAAATGTTTAAGATACCTTATTATGATAAACTATCAAGACAAATATACCAATCCTTCTCGATTTACCACTTATCTAACTGACAAATGAACAATCATAAATATCATACAGATATATATACATATATGTATACCATACCATATGACGTGAAAGTATAATCATCTTGAAATACCTTCAATTACAGTTAACAGTTCATATGAGTCACGATATTCGTCTAATCAACAAAGATTTGCGTATATTGTAACTATCAATTAAGAACCAAAAATATAGGAAGACAATCAATTCAACACTACAGTTTTTCCAAGAAAACACCCTTTTAATCATAGCATCAAATTTTCCCCAGTTCGAAAGAATGCTCGTAAGTCCATCGAAAGATGAAAACCATCGAGTAAACCATGATTATTACAAGTTTAATTTTTAGTTAAATAACTTTTCCACATGAATCGTATTAAGCATTATCACCCATATTTATTATTTATCAAAATCAAATGTACAGTTAGTTAACAGGATCTATATAGAAACGCATTGTCTAAACAAACATGCAGGTAATTAACCCAAGAAGATATTATTGTTAATCCCACGGACTTCCATTTCAACAAAAGTAGCAAATATTTCCAAATGATAGTAAAACCATCATAGGATGGCCATCATTGTTTTAAAATCAAAGAATGTATACACTAAAATACATGTTAAGAAACCAAATCAATCGACATACGCACACAACATTAATCCATTTCAATGGCAATAATCCCATCATAGGTGGAAGCTGCAGTTTTAATTAGAATCTTAGAAACTAAGAACCTAACCAACCAACAAAACAAACACTAAAGTAGAGAGGTTGTAAGCCTCTGCAACCCAGAGCTTAAACCCTAAGGGTTATAAACAAAACCCTAACAACTTATTTGTAGGACATTGGATATGTTTTTCTTCTCGACCCCTTTGATTAGTCAAAGAGCTACCTAAAATAACCCACGAAAATTGTTAGCAACGTGGGTAGAATTATTTAAATTAGAAAAGGAACAAGCGAAAGGATTTTGTGCTTTGTTTTAACTAGGAGTTCTAAGATGCAGTCATGGGACTAGGTGACCTTGTCATCTTTCTTGCCAGCACTCTTACCCTACAAAGATGAATAGTTGTAGTCAAAACAAAACTTAAGAACATTATATTGTAAACAATAAATTAAAAAAACCTTGTAGTTCTTACCTTGGACGATTTGCATAGAGGGACGGGGTTCGGCTCCTCCTTAACGTCCTTATCCCTCCTCTTCATGCACAATAAAAACAAACACTACCATTTATATAGTGAAATCACTTAAACCTTTTAATAAAATCTTTCAACTAATAAACAATCAAAGTTTCTAGTTTACTTACCTATAAGAAGGTAGTGATCGAAGCTGGAGTTGGTGGCAGGGTCATTACAAGGCACAAGTTGAGTTCTATAGGATTCCATTGGAGTCATGGAAACCACTAGTTTACCTTGGAAAGAAAACAAGGATAATTCCATTAAAACCACAGCTAGGTTTCATATCAAAAACTCATCATTAATGCACTAAAAAAATTGAGCTCCGCCCTCTCTCCCACAGACCAAACAAACCAAGAATGAAGGGTTCATACCAATAATGGCACATTAACTCTTTGCAACCCTTTCCAACAAAACCATATAAGTGAATGGTTGATATGTGTTCTCGAAGCTAGCTTGGAAATCCTAGTTGTGTTGTCAACTCCCAGCCAAGACAACGCTTTTAAGTCACAAGTCAACCAGGGTACAATTCATAACTCGTGGCTAGAGGTAACCATGGCTTACAATCATTGCATTGGCCAATGTTAAAAACTATGGTTGATACCCTTGTCACTTAACATATCAAACCATTACCACTTAAAACAACAAATCATTAACATATACCAAGACCCAACCTTAGTGCAAAATGCAAACATGGTGATATATATATATATATATATATATATATATATATATATATCAAAGTCACATATTGTTAAAATATGCGCATGAGGAACAAGGATAGAGCTTGGATCCTTCTACATGTTTAAACGTAGCAATGGGACAAACGTTATACCTTCAAGTCCTATAAGATTTTTACATCAAAGGTTCATAGGGTCAAGATCATACACATGGTCTCCCCTATTGTTGTCAATATGCTCCTAGGGTATTTTTACAACAAAGACCTAAAATTAGTCGTAGAGTTGTGCACACTTAAATAAGCAAAATGAAATAATAGGGAAACATCACCTGCAGGTTGGATGACATCCTGATGATTTTCTTCTCTCAACAAACATCCACATCGCACAACCTGTCATGTGGCAGTAAAGTGTGTATAAGCAATTGATCAAAGCTACAAAAAATGTATTTTAGCAACATATAGGAACATAAATGGCGTGGTTGTAAATATATGTTATATCCATTTTTTATGCATTTATGGATTTTTGAGGTGTGTGACATAATGGTAATAGAGCATAGTTGTAGTACTAGGCCTAAACCGAATCAACACTAAAACTGCTAAACAAACTAGAAAACTATTTTTTTTTGGTTTGATTCTCTTACAAAACAAAAAGAGAAAGAAAACTTTAGTTTTGCAGGAAAAATATGGTACAAGTAGGGATGTATGAAGAAGAAGAGTCTCACCCTAGAAATACTATAAACAATGAAGAGGGTAATATAAGGGATGGTGATATATGGGTAAACTAGAATGAGATTCAAGATAATAGATATGAACTACAAATAACTTTTAAAAAACTAAGATCGAAGTTAAAAAGAGTTAAGAAAGATAATGAACGAATCTTGGAAGCTCAAGAGGAGCTGAATAATATTTTACTAGCTAAAATACATAATGATTGAAAAGAGAGAAACAAAGAACCTAAACATAATATGCAAAACACTACACTTACAAACGTAAGGGAAGGAAATTGTAATTTTCTAGTCATAGGGATGAAAATTCCAGTGAGGAATGAGTCAAACACCACACATAAAACAACAAGATTCAAGTGAAAGTAGCGATGATAATAAAAAGAAAAAGAAGTACAAACCGTACGAATAAATATTTGCGGAGTCTAAAAATATTAAACCACCAATGTTTAACGATGAGATTGAAAAAGGAGAAGAGGTGAAATCCTGGTTGTCAAGGATGAAGAAATACTTCCAAATCTAGAATTACTCTAATGAATTGAAAGCTAAAATTTCCATATATAATTTAACTAGAAAAGCAGATATATTGTGGTATGATATAAAGAAAGTAAAAGGAATAAAGGAAATATATGTAACCTATAAAAACTTTAAAAGGCATTTTAAACAAAAATAAATCTGAGAATAGTACTACGAACAAAAGGCTAAGGAATTTTACGAGTTAAGACTAGGAGCTATTACCATGCAAGATCTTTGTAGTAAATTATTGAGTTTGCTTCATTACATACCATATATAATAAATGAAAAACCAAAGATACAATGCTTTCTTAGTTGTTTTCCTATCATGTTTAAAGAGTAGATTGAGTATGACAATTCGAAGACGCTGGAAGAAGCAATGCTAGAAAAGAAAATTTATGTTACCACTAGAATGAGAAAAAAAGAGCAAGTGTAACAATTTGGAAGACTAAAAGGAGAGATAACTTTGATCCAAGAAAGAAGAATAATAAATTCCATAAAAATACTGGGAATAATTACAAAGGGTTTCAAGGAAGTAACTATGAAATTTTTAAAGAACATAATCCTACAGCTAAAGAGAGAAAACCTACCACTACTTTTAAAAAGAACACTGCACAGAGGGAACCCTTAAAATATTGGGAATCTAGCGAGCCACATTATTTTAAATACTATCCAATAAGAAAGAAAAAAATTGAATGTTCACTCCATTCAGGAAGTTGTTACAGTTGGAGACATGGCGAGGAGAATGCCCAGAATGAGTGTAAAATTGGAGAATCAGCAAGTAGACCATCAAACTTCAATGGTCAAGATCGAGGGTATGATAAAAAGTCAACATATTTCCATACTAAATGATTCGAGTGCAATTTTGAGTTATGTATCACCTAGAATCGTTTAATTTGGTAAATTAGTACCAGAGAAATTTGACAAGTCATGGCTGGTATAGTTAGCCATAGGTAATAAATGTAAATTCGCTAGCTTTGTAAAAGGATGTGAAATATTAATGAATGATTTCAATACGCATGTTGATCTAAATATTTTACCATTAGGTTCCTATGATACGTTTATAGGAATGGATTGGCTAGAAAAGCATAGAGTAATGCTGTATTGTTTTGACAAAACCTTTACATGCATAGATGATACTGGAAACATGATTAAAGTGAGAGGAATTCCCAGAAAAGTTATGATCAGAGAGATCTCTACTCTACAAATGAAAAAATCAGTACATAAGGAATGTAAAGTATTTGATGTTTATATAATGGATGATAAAAATAATGATAAACAACTAGAAATAGAAGACATACCTATTTTAAAGGATTTTAAGGACATCTTTTTGGATGAAGTCCCCAGACTACCTCTGAAGAGAGACATAGAATTTACAATCAATATGATACACAGAGCGGTACCAACATCAAAATATCCTTACCAAATGAACATAATAGAGCTTACAGAACTCAAATCACAATTACAATAATTCATTGACAAAAATTATATTTGACCTAGTGTTTCCCCTTGGGGATCATCGATCTTATTTGTAAAGAAGACGGACAGAACCTTAATATTGTGTATAGACTATAAAAAACTAAATAAAATGGCTATTAAACATTGATATCCTTTACCATGGATAGACGACATGTTCGATTAGTCTCATAGGGAAACAATCTTCTTTAAAATGGACTAAAGGTCTGGATACCATCAGGTGCTGATCAACGATGACGACATCTTTAAAACTACTTTTAGGATCTGATATGGTCATTATGAATTTGTCATAATTCCTTTTGTGTTGAAAAATGAACCTACAACCTTTATGTGCTTGATGAATAGTATTCCAAGTAAATTTATGGATAAATTTGTAGTCGGCTTCATCGACGACATACTGATTTACTCGAAGAATAAATGAGAGCATGAAGAACATCTAAAGATAATTTTACAAGTATTAAGAAAACAACATATGTATGCTAATTTCAGGAAATGGGACTTCTTTAAAGACAATATTCAATATCTAGGACACATGGTGTCTAAGGATGGAATCTATATCGACCCCGACAAAATTAAGGCTATCACTGAATGGCAAGTTCCTAAAAATGTAACAGACATAAGATCATTCATGGGGATTACTGGTTATTATCGAAAGTTCATAGAAGGATTTTCTAAGATAGCCTACCCCATCAATTCACTACAGAAGAAAGGTAAAACATTTGAGTGGACTAAAAAGTGTATGGAAAGCTTTGATAAATTAAAACATATGTTAAGTATTGCCCCTATCCTAAAAAATGTTGATCCTTTAAAGGATTTCATCGTATGCATTGACGCTTGTAAGGAAGGATTAGGCGGGTTATTAATACAATAGAATTGCGTTGTGGCTTATGAATATAGAAAATGAAAGGAACATGAAAAGAATTATGTTACACATGACTTAGAACTTGCTGCAATTTTTCACGCATTAAAGATGTGGAGACATTACCTCATTGAAAGAATTTTTTTGCTAATGTCAGATAACATAAGTTTAAAATATGTATTTGACCAAGAAAATATAAATGCTTGGCAGGAGAGATGGTTGTCTTTCTTAAGTGAATATTACTTTGAATAAAGCACATAAAGGGAAAAGAAAATAAAGTTGAAGATGCTTTGAGTCATCATGCAAATTTACTATTTGAAAGCGGCAGTTATGAATCAGATCTCGAAAATCATATCTTAAGTGTAGAAAGTTTTGATAAAGAATACCAAATTTTAAAAGAAAAGAGTTCTTAAAATTAAAGAACCAGATAAAAAAATATTTTAGGCTGAAAAGAAGAGGATTATTGCTGCATAAAAATAGGTTGTGCATACCAAATACAACAGAAATCAAATTAATAGTCATGAATGAGTTATATAAACTACCTTATTCACGACATCTTGGACATCTCAGATACCAAAAGATGATCACCGTGATAAGAAATGACTTATTTTGGCCTAACATGAAGAAAGAGGTAGCAATCTATTTAGCTTGCTGCATAAAATGCCAACAAGTCATGGAAGAACACCAACATCCAACAAGGTTATTGCAATCGCTATCCATTTTGGAATGGAAGCGGGAAATAATTAGCATATATTTTATAACAGGCCTACCAAAAAATTTCATGCAACATGGCTTAATCATGGTCGTAGTCAATAAGTTATTTAAAGCAACTCATTTTATTCCTGGAAAATATATCGATAAGGCTTTTAAGATTGCAGATATTTTTATGAAAGATATTTTCAGGTTACATGGCGTACTAAAGGTAATAATCTCAGATAGAGATGTAAAATTTACAGGAAATTTCTGAAAAGCTATGTTTAAAGGGTTAGGCACACGGTTGAACTTCAGTACTGCGTATCATCCACAAATACATCGGCAGAGTGAAAGGGTAAACCAAGTCCTGTAATACATGCTAAGAATGTATGTAATGGACAAACCATGTAAGTGGGAAGACTACCTATACTTTGTAGAATTTGCTTACAATAATAATTTTCAAGTATTAACAGGCATGAGTCCTTTTGAAATTCAGTATGGACGCAAATTTAATACTCCAATTTATTGGAGTAGTCTAGTTGATAGGTTAATGTTAGGACCTAAATTGTTAAAGGATATGGAGCTAACTGTGAAACAGGTACAACAAAACTTGAAGGCTTCCCAAGAAAGGAAGAAAATGTATGCTAACCTAAAAAGAACTCCTAGAGAGTGCCAGGTAGACGAGCATGCGTATATACAGGTACATCCAAAGAAAATCTCTTTGATATTGGGAAAGTATTCAATGTTGGCACCCAGGTATTGCAGTCCATTTGACATTTTTGCTAAAGTAGGGTCGATTGCATACCAGTTATCCCTTCACCGACTATTATAGTACATAATGTTTTTCATGTTTCCATTTTAAAGAAGTATATTCATGATGATACTCATGTTATCGATTGGAATGTTATACAGGTGGAACTTGAAGGAGAGTTCCAGGTGGGACCAGAGTGTATTCTCAATATGAGAGAAAAATTACTCCAAAACCGTACCATCGGATAAGAGAAGGTCCAATGGAAGCACCTTACTCTAGAAGAATCCACTTAGGAATTGGAACGCATTATGTGGGAATGCATATCCAAACCTATTCCAAGATGAAGAAATGGAAGAATAAATCATAAACTCAATAACAACAAGGACAATGTTATCCGGTAAGGGGAGGTGAATGTAATACACCTAGAATTAATAATTTATTATTAATTCTGCTAAGACATTTTATTTTATTATTCTAAATATTTTTGACATAAAGTAAAAAATAAAACAAGTGTAATGAATTAATTTTATATTATTAATAAAAGATATTGAAGGGGACATAAGTGGAATAGTTGTTGAAGAGTGTTTTCTGACCCACAAGAGGAAAATACAAGTGGTTGTAGCTACTGAGTGAGAACTCAAGGTGCAGGAGGCATATTACCCAAAATTAGGTCGCAACTCCTAGTTGAATGCTACAGAGAAAGAGGCTCATAAATGACCAATTCATAAGAAAAATACTATATAATAGTATGTCCATTAGAAATGAGGAGGCTAGCTTTGGACAGTGATCGAATATGATAATGCAAGAGAAGGCACATTAAGTGGATTTTTATCTTGGGGTTCAATGAATAGGATCGGGGGTTCTGGAGCAAGTGATTTGGATGCTTTAGGAGTTGGTTGGAAGGAACGACTATTCAATTTCTGTTTTCTAACCAATTGTTTCAGGTTCTTATTAGATAATTTCTAATTATAGTAGGATGTTTATTTTTAACCTAGATTTGCAGTTACATTCATAAGAATAAATGTTTTATTCATTCTTATAGAGAAATTATCTATCATGTATCGGTTATAGATCTTTGTTTATATATATTTTTATACCTATGAAATTCTAGATTTAATTGTTTAAGGCTTCTTGGTTCGGGAATCCATACCCGGGTCAAGGATTACCAGTTATTCATGTCTATTGTAGATTCATTTTTGTTAAAACCCTTGATTCCTTAATCGATTAAACATTTGTGATTTATTTTTTGTTAAACTATTTTCCTATGTCATATTTTAAAATAGGTCTAGTTAAATTACAATTAAGGTATATAAAGATAACAATCTTAAAAGACTAAACAAATTATAGACAAAACATAAAATAATAAAGCAAAGTGCAGTATACTAAATGGATTCCCCTATTGGGATTAAGAGCTGATGAGTTTTCTACAATAATTATAATTTAATCAACCCCTTTTCCATATCAATACTGTTTATATCGGGATCAAGGGAATCTAACTAAATATTTAAGAATACCTTATTATTATAAACTATCAAGACAAATATACCAGTCCTTCTCGATTTACCACTTAACTAACTGACAAATGAAGAATCATAAATATCATACAAATATATATACATATATATACCATAGAATATGACGTGAAAGGAAAATCATCAAAATACCTTCACTTACAGTTAACAAATCATATTAGTGACAGTATTCATCTAATAAAAAATATTCCGAGATATTTTAACTATGAATTAAGAACCGAAACTACAGGAAGACAATTAATTCAACACTACAGTTTTCCAATCAAACACCCTTTTAATCGTAGCAGCAAATTTTCCCCAGTTCCAAAGAATGGTAATAAGTCCATTGAAGGATGGAAACCATCAATTAAACCATGATCATTACAAGTTTAACATCAAAATAAATTTCAGTTAAAGAACATTTCCATAGGAATCGTATTAAGCATTATCACCCATATTTATTATTTATCAAAATTAAATGTACAGTTAGTTAACAAGATCTATCTACAAATGCATTGGCCAAACCAACATATGGGTAATTAACCCAAGGAGATATTATTTTTAATGCCACAGACTTCCATTTCAACAAAAGTAGTGAATATTTCCAAATGATAGTAAGACCATCATAGGATGGGCATTATTTTTTTTAAATAAAATAATTTATACACGAAAATACATGTTAATAAACCAAATCAATCCACATACACACACAACATTAATCCATTTAAATGGTTGTAATCCCATCGTTGATGGAAACCATAGTTTTAATTAAAAGTTTAGTAACTAAGAACTTAACTACAGGGTCTTCACTTAGTGAAACTATGTCATAGTGCCTTCGTTCATGGGATATTAAAGAATAGCCCTAATTTAACTAGATATTGATAATTACTTACAAAAATCCTTATGTTGAGCCCCCCTCCCAATACATATTCCCAATTGAAACCCCCCATTTTTACAACATATTCCTTATTTTTACTAGAAACCCATCTTAATACCCCCATAATAGCTATAAACCACCCATACCCTATTTCCCACCCCTAATACCTACAATATATTGAACTTATTTTTCATAATTAAAAATCCCTCTTTATGAATGAATGTTATAAGATATTGCACAACAAGGTGAATCCCCCATGAACTTAACAAACCAACAAAACAGACACCAGAGCAGAGAGGCTGTAAGCCTCTATAAACTAGAGCTTAAAACCTAAGGGTTATAAACAAAAGCCTAACAACTTATCTGCATGAAGCCGGAGATGTTTTTCCTCTCAACACCTTCGATTAGTTAAAGATATACCTGCAACGACCCATGAAAATTGTTAGTACTGTGGGTATAATTATTTCAATTGAAAAGGAACAAGAGAAAGGGTTTTGTGCGTTATTTTATGTAAGAATTCTAGGATGCGGGCTTGGGAGGAGGTGATCCTGTCTTCTTCCTTGGTAGTGCTCTTACCCTACAAAAATGAATAGTTACAGTCAAAATGAAAATTAACAACATCATACTGTAAAAAAGAAATTAAGAAAACCTTGTAGTTCTTACCTTGGATGAGTTGCAGAGAGGGCTAGAGGATGGATCCTCCTGGACACCCTTATCCCTCATCTTCCTGCACCAAAAACACAAAATAGTATCATTTATATAGTGAAATCACTTAAACCTTTTAATAAAACCTTGTAGCTAATAAGCAGTTGAATTTTCTAGTTTACTTACTTGTAAAACAATAGTGCTCAAATATAGAGTTGGTGATGGGGTCATTGGAAGGAACAAATAGCATGCTACAGGAGGCCATTGGAGGATGGTAGCCATTGGTTTACCTTGGAAATCATCGAAGGATAATGCCATTAAAACCACACCCAGGTTTCATACCCAAAACCCATCACTAACACACTAAACATAACAGAGCTCGACCCTCTCTCGCACAGACCAAACAAACTGAGAATGAAGGGTTTAGACCAACAATGACACATTAACTCTTTGCAACCATGGCCGTAAAAACCATACAAGTGGATGAGTGAGATGTGTTCTCGAGATAGCTTGGGAATCATGAATCCCCCCTGTACTGTAATGAATCCCAAACTGAATTGTACCTTGAATATATGGAAGTATTCTTTTTGCTTCTTTCCTGTGACTTTCATGAGGAGTTTGCATATAACGGGCAACACGACCAACGGAAAAGGAAAGGTGAGGATGGGAATGAGTCAAGTATAAAAGACTACCAACAAGCTGACAATACAAGGTGGCATCTACTTCAGGGGAAGTATAAGTGGTGAAAAGTTTGAATCCAGGCTGGAAGGGAGAAGGGGTTGGTTTACAATATTCCATGTGGAAGCGACGAAGAAGGTCACAAGCATGCTTAGAATGGGAAAGAAAGATTCCTTCTTTGGTTTGCAAGACTTGGAGACCGAGAAAATAATGCAAATGTCCTAAGTCTGACATTTCAAAATTTTGCTTAAGACTGGATTTCACATGGGTTATAAGGTTAGGGTCACTACCAGTAAAGATAAGATCATAAACATAAAGAACAAGTATGATGAGATGGTTTCCTACTTTCTTGGTATAGACATTGGGGTCAGAATGGCATCTAGAAAAACCAGTGTCAAGGAGAAAGCTATCCATTTTGGCATACCAAGGTCTAGGAACTTGCTTAAGGCCATATAAGTATTTCTTAAGGAGACAAACAAGGCTAGAGTTATTCTGAACATATCCAGGAGGTTTTTCCATGTAAATTTCCTCATGTAAATCACCATGTAAGAAGGCATAATTAACATCCATTTGATGGACTTCCCAGTTATGTAAGGCTGCAAGGGAAAGAACAAGGCAGATGGAGTTCATTTTTGCTACAGGGGCAAAGGTTTCACTGTAGTCAATCCCTTTAACTTGGGAAAAACCTTTAGCAACTAACCTTGCCTTAAGTCTTTCAACACTTCCATCTGATGCATATTTAGTTCTGTAGACCCATTTACATTTGACAATTTTTCTTCCTTTTGGAAGCAGAACAAGATCCCAAGTATCATTCGCCATTAAGAAACAATATTCTTCATCCATAGATGCATCCCAATCTAGATTTCCTGAAGCTTCTGCAAAAGTTTCTGGATCATGATTCTCAGAAACTTGAGCCAAAAGAGAAGAGGCTTCCTGAAACTCAGAACATGTTCAACGTTGATCTCTAGGATCATCGACAAGATCACCAGCTGCTTCACATGTTGAACGAACCCATCGAGGAAGTATTGGTACTAGTGCAATTGGAGGAACATGAGCAGGCGGAAGTGGATTTTCATCCTCACTTTCATCATTAGAAACTGGAGTTGGAAACCTGTCAAGGAAGCTGGAAGAAGAAGAAGAAGAAGAAGGCACAATCACTGAATCAGGCTCACAAGCTAAATATGGCACACCTGCCAAGTTAGGCTCGCAGGCCAAGAGATTTTCATCAAATTTAACATCTCTTCTAATGATTATATCATGAGAATGTGGCTGAAGAAGTCTATAACCTTTTACATCTTCAGAATATCCAACAAATATGCACTTTTCACTTTTAAGCTACAATGCATTCCATTTTTCATCTGGAATGTGAGCCCATGCTTCAGAACCAAACACATGCAAGTGACTTACATCTGGTTTAATTTTACTCCATGCTTCTTCCGGTGTTATACCCTGTAAAAATTTAGTGGTTGTGCGATTAACTATGTAATTTCCACAATTTATGGCCTCAACCCAATATTGAAGACTTAGTCCCTTAGGTTGGATCATACAATTAGCCATTTCTTTTATAGTGCAATTCTTCCTTTCAGCTACACCATTTTGTTGTGGTGTGTATGGAACAGTGTGCTGCTGTTGGATTCCTTATTTAGTGCAAAAAGTATTGAACTTGTTGTTAACATATTCTCCTCCATTGTTAGATCTTAACTTAATAATTTGATGACCAATTTTTTTTTCAACAAGAGCCTTGTAGGCTAAGAACATGTTAAATACTTCGCTCTTAAGTTTTAGGAAGTAAACCCAAGTGCGTCTGGAGTAGTCATCAATGAAAGTTAAGAAATATTTGACACCAGAAAAGGAAGCAGATGGAAGAGGGCCACACAAGTCACTATACACAAGCTCCAAGGAAACCGAGGCGTGCCAAGAGGCACATTTGTCAAAACTATCCCGATGATGTTTTTCGAGTACATAATAGAAACAAACACCATTCTTGCAAGATGCCAGTGGAAGACCAGTCACCATATTTTATTTACATAGTTGTTGCAATGAGTGATAATTTAAGTGACCAAATCTCTCATGCCAAAGTTTGCTCAAGTTATCACTATGAGCAACAAAAAATGAAGGAAAAGGTGATGACCCAAAGTTGTTAAATTTGTACAACCTGGTAATATCATCAACAATTCTAGTAGCAAGGATATTTTGAGGATTTTTAAACGCCTTGATTACAACTTAGTGAGGTGTAAATGTCACGGTTTTACTGTCACCTAAATGACTAATTTGATAGACTAATAACAAATTGCAGGAAATTTTTGGAACACATAGTACATCACTGAAATGACCATTCTCTACTGGAATTGTTCTAGATCCTACAACACTTAGAGATCTATCATCACCAACAAATATTTGTTTGGTGTTATATTCATGCATAGTAGAAAACATGGCTTTATCCTTAGCCATATGATAAGATGCTCCAGAATCAATGAGCCATTCAATTGAAGTAGAAGAAGAAGATGCAGTATAAGAGTAACCAGAAGCACAAAGTGCATGTCCATGAGAGTTAGATTCTGAAGATGAATCTAGCCTGATGTGGTGCTTCTTCATTGCTGCTTCTAAGGCTTCCATCTTCTTAAAACACTTAGATTCATCATGATTATCTTTCCCACAAAAATTGCAATGACGCTCAGTATTCTTTCCTTTTTGCTTGGATCCTTTGTCATTTTTTAAAGAAGGAGCTGACTAAGAGGGTTTGGGACCCTTGTTGTTTTGCTTATTATTGCAAAAATTCTGTTTTTTGGGAGGCTTGGACTTTTCTTTCTGTTGGGACAATAAGGCTTTCCCAGATGTATCTACATTGTTAATTATTCCGGGATGAATGAGCTTATCTTTCTCTCTAATTAAGGAATCACAAAAGGATTCAAGGCTAGGCTCTTGATAGCTAGCTATAGTCAAGGATTCTTTCATGGAGTAGAATGTAGATACAAAAACAGAATATGCAGGTCCAAGTTTGGAAAGAATATGATAAATACATCGTTTGTCTTCTTTCTTAATCTTGCATTCTGCACATAAGACTCTAAGAGTTTTATACTTAGATAAATAGTCTTGAATGCATGAAAAATCATTTGGATTCAAGGAAATCAACTCATTCTCGAGTTGATGACCCCGAATTTCATTGTGTTTACCAAACACATATTACAACTTTTCCCAAGCTTTATCAGGTTCATCAATTTCAGATATGTGGAATCACAAATCAATAGAGATTTCCATCCCAATCAATCCATGAGCTTCATCATATCTATTTTCCCATTTAATTTTCTTATAATCATCAGTGGGTTCTGTTTCTTTCCATGAGGTTATCCTTAAAAGTCCCCTACTTCGTAGAACATCTTCCATACAATATTTCCATGAGAAATAGTTAGAATTTGTAAGTATAATATCACAAGGGGCAACCATTCTATAAAATAATGACTAAAAGAACAGAAACTAACTGTTTGGATGCAAAGAGCTTGAAAAAATATGTGGTTTTTAAAAAAAACAGTACTTAAAACGGATTCTGGATGATGAAGTTATGCTTGATCAAAGAAAATGTTGAAGATTTCCCCAATAGTGACGTGGTAGAGATTAACTTCACCAACTAAAAAAAAGAAGCCCTCTCTTCCCAAAATCAACCTTTGACAATCACTTTTACAATAAAGTTGTTTTGAAGTGAATCACTTTTGTAGAATAAGTGATGTTCACTTTTACAATAATGTGACTTTTAAATAGTGCAGCAATAAATTAAAAGACTTAAGTGACTCACTTTTATTCTATTTTATTTATGTGAGATTCATTTTTACAATAAAGTAACTTGAAAATAGAAATTGCATGCACTAAAAAGTAGCTTGATAAGACTTGAACTCAAGACTTATCAAGGTGTAAAGCAAATTTGGACTAAGTGAGCTAAGTTTAAAAGGTATGTAAAAGTATGGAAAGAGGAAGGGGGATCTTTTTCTTTTTTTAATAACTCTTCTCTCTCATTTTCTGTGCTTTATTTCTTTTCCTGCAAATCACAAAAAAAATGAAAAACAAAAACAATTTTTTTTTCCACACAATGGGGTTAGATATTGGTTAGCTTACTCAGAAAGTCTACGTTTTCAATTTTTCTCGCTGTTTCTAATTTTTCGTGATTGCACAAGGTGCACGGCAAAGAGCATACGTAGCCGAGAAGAGAAGAAAAAAAACTTTCCCTTACTGTTTCTGATTCGCCACGATTGCGCAAGGTGCATGGAAAAGAGCATATGCAGTAAGGAAAAACAACAGTCTAAGACTAAAACATAAAAGATCTAATAATAAACTGATGAAATATGAGAGATTTAAAAAAAACAAATCCGTCACTATAACATTATACCTTCAGATTTGCTGAAACGTGTGTTTGTGGAGCAAACGGAAACGATTTTTGGTGAAACAAAACTATTTCCCAATGGAAACGGTGCTCCAGACACATTGGAGCATATCCCATAGTCCAAAAATGCACAAAAAATACAGAACCGGAAAACCTTTCAAATTTTCGACAACACTGGTTCCAGATCTTCATCAAAACCGAAAGCGACTCTTCATAAAAGCTCTGATACCATGTTTGGGTACACAGGGTACTCCCAAAAGACTGAACACCTTCAGATACTGATTCACACAAAAATTTCATAGATCAACACACTGATTTTTGTCATGTGGTTAAAACCCTCGAGAGGGAAACAGTCCATTGCCCCAGCCAAATAGCTACTTGGAGCAATTTATTATGCAAAAGAAATAAAGTTACATGAGCTTCTCGTAATTGATCAACTAGCCAAGGACCCTATATGCTCTTTAAACAGAGATCATAGACCAATCAGGTGTTAATCCATGGATCAATGGTAGGTATGATCTAAGAGAAGTTGAACCATTGGATCACTCTATGTCTAGAAGATATCATGACCGTCAGATTAGAATATTTACAAATGCATACTAATCCATACTAAAGAAACACACTTTTACCTAACGGATATATTACACAAGTTGATCTTAACTAACTCCTAAGTGTCTAAATATCCTAACATGAAGGGTTTAGACCAACAATGACACATTAACTCTTTGCAACCATGGCCATAAAAACCATACAAGTGGACAAGTGAGATGTGTTCTCGAAGACAGCTTGGGAATCATGGTTGCGCTATCAACTTGCAACCAGTGCAACGCTTTTAAGTCACATGTCAAATAGGGTAAGATTCATAACTCATGGCTAGAGTTAATAATGGCTTACAATCATTTCATCGAGCCAATGTTAAAAAATATGGTTATACCCTTGTCACTTAACATATCAAACGATTTTCACTTAAAAGAACAAATCATTAACATATACCAAGACCCAACCTTAGTGCTAAACAAAAACATGGTGATATATATATATATATATATATATATATATATATATATATATATTATACTTTTAAATCAAAGCCACATAGTGTTAACACATGCACATGAGGACCAAGGCTAGAACTTGGATCCTTCTACATGTTTAAACATAGCAATGGGACCAAGGCTATACCTTTAAGTCCTATAATATTTTTACATCAAAGGTTCATGGGGTCAATACCATACACATGGTCTCCCCTATTGTTTTCATTATGCTCTTAGGTTATCTTTACAACAAACACTCAAAATTAGTCATAGAGTTTACCACACTTAAATACGCAAAACAAAATAATACGAAAAACATTACCTGTAGGTTGAACGATAGCTTGACATTTTTGTTCTCTCAACAAACATCCACATTACATAACCCGTCATGTGGCAGTAAAGTGTGTGGGTCATTGCAAGAAGATGAGGGACCTTTTAGATGCAATCCTAGTTTTTGAAAACACGATCACGTTACATACAAACATAACATGTTTCTGCTACATAGCACTTGCTATGGTTAAACCCGATCCGGACATGTCATTAGACACGTAGGATAGGAAAACATAACACGTACGCGTTATATAACTACAAAAAGCGTACATATTATGTAGTTATATAGCTTGTATGTGTTATGTAGTTATATAATCCATACCCATTTTGTAAAATTAAAATCAATTTAATTACATAGTCCCAAAACTCACGACGAATTTTACCCATCAGGAATGCAAATTTTAGCTTGGACGAGTGTGGATTTGGTGCCATAGAGTATTGGAGGAGCCCGATTTCGTTGGAGGGGAGGCAAATTCACTGGTGAATTGTCATGTAATCGGGTAATTCATTCACCCATAGCATTTTTTTGTCAATTCTAAACCTAAATTACAGTTTTTTAATAGTTTAAAACAACCAAATTTTGTAATATTTTGCAAATTGGAAATAACCCAATATCGAATTAAATTCACATCTCCCTCAACAAATATGAGTGAATAATTACAATAAATCCCTTTTCAAGAACTCAAAAATTCCTAATGCAACCAAAAATCGAAAAATATAGAACTCCTCCCTTTATACAATGTATCCATCCACATGAAACCCAAATTTCCAACCCTCAAAGGCCAATTCCCCATGATCCTAATTGAATAAGTTTCCTCGGAAATGGCCATAACAAGATGAAATGCATAAAAAATTAGTAACTTGGTTTCTCAAAATCTCATCACAATCATTTGTCCATTAACATAATCAAAATTTCATCACAAGTCTATCAAGCTATACATTGCCTCTTAGTTAAGAACCCTTAACTAAATGCCAAAACACACTAACAGAGTGCCTCTCAGGACTACCCTTTTAAACATAAAACAATGTATTATATATAAATCAACAATATATATTAATCAACAATACATATATAAAGACAGAGTTAAAACTAGTAACTATGACTAGTTTTATTCCTTCCTCCAATTTTCGCAGCCACCACCATTTTTTCACTAAAATATTTTCACTTCTTGGTTATAGCACCCACCTCATTTGTGTTTTGACTATACCTTCCTTGACACTTTGTTCTTGATCTATGCATATGAATTAGCCTCTATGCCCCTGGCCTTATCGCAATGGAAAACAAAAATTGAAATATATGAACCTTCTCACTGTGATATTGAATTACAAGTCAACATGTCCTAAAACCACCATACAACCCCGATATTAATCGCACCATCGAAGAGTTCATAATCATCATGCAGTTCTGACCCTAGCTCTATTGAGCTACAAAAAATCTCATTAATTAAAGGTCATGGCTTAAACTAAATACAACTCAAATTATGCTTCTTTGATCCTATAAAGAAGTAACAAAATCAATTATTAACTCAACTAACTGGTGACTCACTTTACAAATCACTAACTAGATGCTACAATTCTAGAAATGCTCAAATAACCCTATTTATTACATTGCTAAAAGGATCTAGTATCCTTATCCTCTTTATTGAATCTCTCAAAAAAATAAAGCAAATTATAAACATGTGAGATGCTAGGTCTCCCTAAGTTCCCTTGACCTAGCAATGTCATAAATGAGTTTACTCAAATAGTCTATGCCCTGCATCACTAGGTTTATCAACCATTTTTTAAATAGTAAAAACACTGGGTAATATACTTCTACATGTCGAGTCTCTAAGCTCATATACAACCAATTGTATTCCAGTCCACAAATTCTCCATTTTCCCATGTCACTTCCGGTTGGTTTCCATGTTTATAGAACAATGGAAATGGTGAGCACACATGAACTACCTAGAGTGTGTTGCGAGAGTGTTCCCAACCATGATCGAGTCAATGATATTTAGAGGATTGGTGGTAGCCCTATATCACCCCTTTTATTTCCTCACATATCCTAATAGTCCCTCGCCCCTGTCGTTTACATATCCAAGGGACGTAAATGCCAAAACTTGTCAAAATAACACTCTTAAATTCTAAGAAGTCTAAACCCAAGTGTGCATGGAAAAGGCACCAATGAGGGTTAAGAAGTGCCTTGACATCTAGAAAGAAGTTGAATGAAACTTACTTTTTAATTGTTAATTAATGTTTAATTTTAAGTTTTAAATGTATGTAAGTGAATGCCATTAAATTGCTTACTTGAGTTTGATTTAATACATTTTCAATTTGGAAGAGACGTCATTATATACCATGTATATGTTTTGAATTATTTTCTTATTGATGTTTTTTTTACAGTTACGGCTATGGAGACAAATGTTGAGATACTGATTGATCCTTCCCACTTGAGGGGAATTAGTGCAGCTTTTAGTGGTGGTGACAGGATTTTCCTCTCCCTTCCATCAACTTTGGATGCAAATGTTGAGACTATTTCATAGTTAAGAAATATACTATATGATATTACATCATATAGAGAAATAAAAAGACAAGAATATGCTGATGGGATAGACTACACTGCAATCAAAAAGTTTAAAATAACCAAAGAGAACATATTTGCATTGTTTAGGGACCTTCAGTCGGGAGATATCCCAAATGCAAAAATGGCTCATATCTCTATTGAGTGGTGCACATTTCAGCCATTTATTGATAACTGGATGGACAGATGGTATATGGTTTTTGACATGCCACCACATAACAACAAGGAAATCTCCCTATATTTCCTTTGAAAGATGTATGCAGAGTTCATGTTGGGTAGAAATGTAAACTATTTTGATATCTTGTAGTTTCAGGGGATCGGTGGGGAGATGCCCCAAAATCGACCCAATGCGATGCTTCGAGACCTTGATCACCCTATCCCTGCACCTCATAGGTAGTTTGCTGGGCCAAATGTCCCAACTGTACATCATGATATTCCATAGACACATGATGCATATTTAAGTTTGGAATGGGCAGTTGTTCACGGCAGCACTATGGTTCAGCATATGGGTGAGGAAGGGACATATATTCCTAGTGTGGTACATACACCAAGTCATCCAGGTGCATGACCATTTCCTAGTGTAGGACCATCCACTAGTGCAATACCATCTACTAGTGTAGGACCAGCGGCACATCCCCAGCCTAGTTTTGAGCCTCACGAGTGCACATTGTGTGGTCGTCCCTGCTATGGTGTTTCCTCGAATGTTTCCTTTAGTGGGTTTTTTAGTTATGTATGTAGATGGTTAATTGTTGTAAATTCTTCATTTATTTTCTTCTTTGTACACATATATATAGTTTGAGATAATATATTAATTTTGTAAACTTACAGTTGATTCTTGATGCCGACAGTGACACCCTAGAGTCAAATGTTCAACACTCTACAAGGGGGAATGACATTCCATCCAATGATCCCTTCATTGGTGGATTTATTCATGATTCTACCTAGTTGACATGCCCCTCTTATATAGAACCCATTTCCGTATCTCACACCGAGGTAAACATTTTAAAATTTCAGTTTTTTAATTCTTGTTAATTTGTTAATTTCCACATATTGTACATGTTAGTTTGCTAATTCTATCTATGGTCTAATATTTACAATTATTAAACTTGCAGATAGAAAATCCTTCACTAGGAAAAGCTAATATGGAGGTAGCATCCATGGTTGTATCATCAGAGGAAATCTCTGAGCTCCAGGTAAACAATTACAAATGCCATTTTTTTAAATAGATGTATGTTTGTTTAATCATGTGTGTCTAACTATATGAAAACTTGCTGACTGTAGCAACCAACTGAAACATCTAGACGATTTCATAGATTTGTATCTGCTCCTAGGCCATACATGAACAAGGTTCATGTGTAAGTGAGGTAGCCTACTCCTAGAAAGACTCGAGCTGCCCACGACCATGGACCTATTGATACCATGGTAATGTATATACTTTGATGATATTTGTTTGTAAATCCATTGAAATCCATTGCATAAATTGTTTTTGTTAATGTTTTATTTGCATGTTTACTGCATCAGGATCCAGAGTTTTCTATTGCAAACCCCCATGGGTTTTTGATGCAACAATCAATGTTGTATCTGCAATAACAACAAGCCACACAGAGATACAACTATTTCAACATGATCTAGACATAGTTTATTATTGTTTTCTATTTTTTATTCATGCATGTCTAACTATTTCAACATTTGGTGATTGTATCCACTAGCTATAGGAGCAGCTCCTAGCCACTATGGTTTGACCATGGTTGCGCCCATCCATGATGTTGAACCAATAGCTCCATATGCTGCACAAGGAACATAATCCCCTTTGTCACAATCTTTCGTTGAGATGAGACATTCATTAACGACCAAGTGTTTCATGCAATTTCCATGCACATGTTGATAATTGTTGAGTTAATTTAGATATGGTATTTTATTGAGCTAATGTATTAGTACATAGTTAGTTGAATTTAACAATTGATATTTAATTTGGCGGATCCAGAGATGCACACTAATCCTAGAGATGTGCCTAGAGGATCAACATTGGCAAAGAACAAGAGAAACCTTGAGTTTTGATGTGTCTTATGGGATATATGTACATTTGGATACATGTACATTGACATTTCACTTTGTATTTGTTTGTTGGTTTTCACATGTTCTGGTGTTAATATTTTGTGTTGATTTGTGTGCATGATCTATTACTTATGAATGCACTATGTCAAAAGAACAAAGTATTATATTTAAAGGTTTCAACGAACTCCCTACATGCACACTAATTGGATATACAATTAAAAATTGTGATTTTGGATGACCATTACAGGTTAATTCAAAGTTCTTTCTTGTGTAATTTAATAAAACTAAGTGCAATACAATGTATTTCAAGGTTTCAATGAACTCACTACATGCACACCAATTGGATATATCTAATTAAAAACTACGAGGTTGGATGATTAAATTACAAGTTAAGTCAATGTTCAAGTGTAATTTAATAAAAATAAGTGCAATACATGCTACACATTCCATCAACGACCAACGACACTATTCAAAAAACCTCGTGCACCCAATGACTAATCACTCAGCATTAAAGTAACTACAATAGAATCCAAGTACCGAGAACCAACTTCGTGAATCAACATGATTTGAAGCATAAGTCCACCGTATTTAAAAAAGTTGAGTTGGACACTAGACTACTTCTGAACTGAGTTATGATAGTAAGATAAGAGAAGCTTGTCATATTTGGGTCCATGATAATCACACTGAATATGAGAAACTCATTTCTTGTTGGGAGATATGAGAAACAAACTAATAAAAACCAAGTAGTGACAGCTCTTTACAGTCATCATCGAGTCTTAAAGAGGTATTCAAGACCTAACGAAGATTATTGGGAAACATGGTTCAACCATACAATCATATTATGCAGTCTTAAATCCATGAGACTTCGTGTGAATAAAATGATATCATAAATATAAGGTCTAGAACACTTGTTTAGATGTGAGGGAAGTCGAAACTATAATGTAATCAGACCCAAACTATGCATGAAAATTTTACAAGAAAATTTGTGACTCACATACTGAAAATATATTTAAAATATTCCAAAATAAAAAAGGATGAAAGATCGTCTTCATCAACTATGTTGTTATCAAGTTTTGAAAAAGAGAGACCTTCTCAGTGATTGGACCATTTGTAGGAAAATTCTGACCATCAAGTCTAATGCATGGTAATCCCTAAACCTTGGTTAGGATTAGGGTTTCCCTGGTAGGGTTAGGGTTTCCCCATTGATGAACATCCAGTTGAAAAATCTATCGATGCTAAACCATAGGTTATGAATTCCAAACCCTGGGCCATGCATGTTAAACAGTAAACCCTAGTCAGGGTTACGGTTCTCCTATGAACTCATGTCGGGACGCAAAAACCCACACAGATCAGTGATTTTGAATTCCATAAACTACTACTAGCGTGTTTGTGCAAAGGCCATATGGAAACACCAACCACAACCCCTTCGTCTGTGGTTTTCCAAGTTTCTCCCTCGTTGCCGTGAAATGCATTATTCCCTACTCACAGAGACCCTAGTTTTAGAAACCACTATATATGGAGGTCACCAAGTGATGAACAGGCAGGAGAGAGGCCCCCTAGCTAAAATCCCATGTCACAAAACCGACTGAATCGACGGTTCATTGATCGGCAGCCCAAGCATACATCTATTGTGAGATGAAATTCACCTAGCATGTTTGGTCATGGGCCATATAGAACCTCTAATCGCAGCCCCACCGTCCATGGTTTTCCAATTATGTCCCTCGTTGGGGTGAAATGCATTGTAGCCCACTGAGCCAAACCCTACTTTTAGAAACCACTGTATATAGAGGTCACCAGGTGATGAACAGGAAGGAGAGAGGCCCCCCTAGCTTAAATACCATGTCACAAATCCAACAGAATCAACAGTTCATTGATCGGAGTTCCAAGCATCCATCTATGGTGAGTTGCAGGTCACCTGTATATTCCATTCAGGGGCACTTGGTGGACTTGTGACTAGTGTGCAAAAAATGTCATGGAGCAACCATTTTGAATTTTTTCAACTCCTTATAGCATGTTTTGGAAGGGTCCATATGGAAACACCAGCCATAGCCCCATTGTTCGTGGTTTTCCATGTTTTTCCCTCGTTGGCGTGAAATGAATTGTCCCCTATTGGGTGAAACCCTAGTTTCATAAACCACCATATATGGAGGTCACGAGGAAATTAAAACATGGCAGAGATCCCCCCAATATAAAATCCCATGTCACAAATCCAACAGAATCGACGTTTCATCAATCGAAGGCCCGATCATCCATATATGGTGAGTTGGAAGTCACCTTGAGATTTTGTTCAAGGACACTTGGTGGACTTGTGCCCGGTGTGTAAAAAACACCATGGAGCAGCAATTTTGAATTCCATTAACTATTGTTAGCATGTTTGGGTAGGGGCCATATGGAAACGCAACCCGTGTCCCCACTATCCATGGTTTTCCAAGTTTGTCCCTCATTGGTGTGAAATGCATTGTCTCCTACTAAGTGAAACCCTAGTTTTAGAAACCACCATATACAGAGGTCATCAAGTGATGGAAAGGTGGGAGAGAGGCCCTCTTATCTAAACTCCCATGTCACTAATCCAACGAAATCAATGGTTCATTGATCATAGGCCCGAGCATCCATCGATGGTGAGTTGCAGGTCACCTCCATATTTTGTTCAAGGTCACTTGGTGGACTTGTGCCTGGTGCACAAAACACCTCACAGAGTAGCCATTTTGAATTCTTTCAACTCCTACTAGTGTGTTTCGACAGGGGAAAAATGGAAACGCCAACCGCATCCCCACCATCTGTGGTTTTCCAAGTTTGGCCCTCGTTGGCGTGAAATGCATTGTGCCCTACTGAGTGAAATCATAGTTTCGGAAACCACCCTATACAGAGGTCAGTGGGTGATGGACAAGATGGAGACAGCCCCCCCAGCTAAAATCTCATGTCATAAATCCAATGGAATCAAGAGATTGTCGATTAGAGTCCCAAACATACATCTATGGCGAGTTGTAGGTCACCTTCATATTTCATGTAGGGACACTTTGTGGACTTGTGCTCGACGTGCAAAAAACTTCATGAAGCCACAATTTTGAATTTCATCAACTCTTGCTAGCGTGTTTGGGCAGGGGCAATATGGCAACACGAACCACAACCCCACCGTCCATGGTTTTCGAAGTTTGGCCCTCGTTGGTGTGAAATGCTTGGTGTCTAATGTAAATGTAAAATTAAGTTATGTGGTCCCACATGTAAGTGAACACCCACTTGTAAAGTTAGACTCATGTATAAATAAGAATAATGTTCTTCTTGTAATACACTTCATGTCTTGTATTTTTCCTCTTAGAGTTGCACATGAAGGAGAAGGAAACTCTTATTTTAGGGTTTCCTCATGAACTTGTGTATTAGGGTTTTATCAAGAGAAGGTTACTTCTATTGTTGGTTCGGAAGGATATGCTTGGATATCCTTATGGCTTGGAGGTCATGTTCATAGATATAAGTGCTCTTATTCTCATGTGTCATAAAGGTTTTTTCATGTTGAAAAACCCTTGAGGGTTAGGCTTTTTTCATGGTTTCGTTGTACATTTTTTCTAAACATAATTCGTCTAGGAAAGGTTGCTAGGTTTTCTTCCCCATGAGGGTTTCCCAGGACAAAATTTTGTGTTTCTTGTGCATTGTTATTCTTAACTAGATCCTACATGTTAGATTCTTTATTTAAATGTTTTATGGTTAAATTTATGCATTGAACAAATGGTTATAATTGGTATAAAGAATTTAACTAGATCAAGTATCAAAAATTTAACATGGTATAAGAGGTGAGTTGTCAAGAGGAAATTATACAAGCCTCAAAACATAAACCCTAGGAGAGACAAGAGTCTTCCAAGAACACAAAATTGTCATATTCATAAACAACATACATGAGAAAATTAAAAGGATGTAACATACCTCATCATGGTAGATCCCACCTATTATCATACAACCACGCCTTCCAAATCATCTCTTATAATGATGGTCTCCATTAGTCTCTTGTTCCCTGTATCTGGTAAGAAGTAGCATACCTTTGATGAATTTTGGCTATGCATTGTTCGTACCTGGAGGTTTGTACCAATGATTAAGTTGGTAAAGTGATACACACTTGCACCTGGTTTGTAATCCCTGTAAACATATCCACCCTTCTCTCTTGCATTGTTGTCATGTCAAGTATTCACCTTCAACAACCATAGACACGATTGGGAAGTGGTTGTTTTCATCATTAGTCATGGAAATATTGAGGGTTTGCTTTCCCTCTATAGAATGTGCCAACCAGTAATTTCCACCCCGTTCACTATCTTTTGAGGCAACCATTGTGTATATGTGCCCTGCATAATATGATTGTAGGTATATAATCAAAATATTTTTCATGTGATACAAGGCCATTAATGTGAGTTTGAAGACTATGTAAATAAACAAACAAATGTTAAGGAAATGAATCATATTTATCCCTAACTTTTTCGTAACAATATTCTTGCCCCTATCATTTAAAAAGGCTAAAAATAATCTACATTTATTTCCATCACATTTAGAAACAAAATATTTATTTACGATCTCTTGAGTTTGATAAGCAATACTACATTTAGATAGTGTACCTTCAATGGAATTGAGGATACTTTCATCAACTTGTATACGCTTAAGAGTTCTTTGACGTGTGATCTCTAATGGAGGTAAGGGGGTTGGCATTATACAATGTAGTGCATCACCAAGATGCTCTTGCATTGCAGTAGTAGCTTGTTGTGTTTCATTCCCTTTGTGGTAGTTGGATGGTGGAAGTAAAACATCCTCATCGATGGTCTGGATAATGTTTTCCTCTTCAACAGTAGGCTCCATGTCCAACACCTCCTTGACTTAAACACTTGTATAACAAGAACCGAACAATTTTTTTTCTGCACGAGCTTCATCTTGATGTTAAATTTTCATATGCTAAGCTAGATCATTAGTATTTCATTTTGATTTCATAACAAAAGCATATAAATAGGATCACTGAATGATAGACAAGAACAACCATACAAAAGGAACAAAAAGATTTATCCTGGGAAAACCCTAAAGGGAAAAACCCAGCAAAATATTCCTTAATATAGATGCCCCAAAAAGGTAAAAAGGTAAAACCAACAAGGAGATCAAAAACCTGATCCTCATCCTTCTCCAGCTACTTCTCTCCTCCACAAGTGCGCTACACAAGTGAGTGTGTGTGTTCCAAATGAGGAGCACTACACCTCTATTTATATTCATCCGTTCACTTAAGTTAACTCATCTGTCATGTACGCTCGAGTTAATCATGTAGGCTCGAGTTACACATGTAGGCTCAAGTAACCACATCAGGGTGCTAATGACCCACCTTTGCAATTAAAGGGGACTACCTCATGACTCTTATTAGTTCTTATGATTAGGAGCATCGGGGTACAAAGTAATACAAGTGGTTCTCCCGATAGGACCATCAGGGACCACAAAGAAATACATATAGAATATTCTTCGAAGTTACAATATTTCAACACTCCTCCTTAAGAAGAAGGGTATTCTATAACAACATCAACAACAACAATAATAGGAGAGAGATAGAGGACATCATCAACATCATCAGTGTGATACATCTATAAATCATTGGAAGCTTTTCAACATCATGTAGCCTTCATCTTCAATCTTTAGTCTTCAGCATCATCAGTACTTTGACCGCTTCGATCAGCAGCATCTTGACTCTTCAATCAGCAGCAACATCTTCAGCACTTTGACCTTTCAATCAGAAACATCTTTAGCACTTTGACCTCTCGATCAGCAACATCATCTTCAACACTTTGACCTTTTTATTAGCAACATCATCTTCAACACTTTGACCTTTAGATCAGCAACATCTTCTTCAGCACTTTGGCCTTTTGATCAGCAACAACATCATCATCATACTCTGATCTTTCAATCAGACTCATCATTATCATCAGCCTCTGATCTCTCGATCAGAACCATCATCAACCGAACATCATCATACTCTAACATCAACTCATCATCATATTCTGATCTTTCGATCACTACGTCATCATCATCATACTTTGATAATACGGCATCATCATCATCAAGATCTCATCATCATCACATTTTGATCTTTCGATAAGTACGTCATCATCATCATACTTTGATAATACGACATCATCGTCATTAGGATCTCATCATCAACATGTTCTGATCTTTCGATCAGAAACATCATCATCATCATTGCATTATGATCTTTCGATCAAAAAACATCATCATCATCAGCAACATCATAATCATAAGCAACTTCTAATCTTTCGATCAGAAAACATCATCATCATCATATTCTGATCTTTCGATCAGAGAACATCATCATCAGCAAATTCTGATCTTTCGATCAGAGAAACATCATCATCATCATATTTTGATCTTTTGATTAGAGAACATCATCATCGTCAGCAACAACATCATCAACATATTCTAATCTTTCAATCAGAGAACATCATCATCATCATCAAGTTCTGATCTTTCAATCAGCGAACATCATCATCATCAGCAACATCTGATATTTTGATCAGAAACATCATGATCATCATAAAAACATCAATATCATCGAAACATCAACATGATCCTTCCATTCGGAATTATGGGATTCAGGTCTTTACGGAGTTACCAATGATCCTTCCTTTCAGAATTATGAGATTTAGGTCTTTACGGAGTTACTAACGATCCTTCCTTTTAGAATTATGGGATTTAGGTCTTTATGGAATTACTAACGATCCTTCCTTTCGGAATTACGGGATCAACACATTTTTGGAACTTAGACAATCCTTCCTATTGGAATTACAGGATCAACACATCTATGGAGCTCAGACAATCCTTCCTATTGGAATTACGGGATCATTTTAGTGACCCTTCCTTTTGGAATTACAGGATTTAGGTCTTTATGGAGTTCCTAACGATCCTTCCTTTCTGAATTACGGGATCAACACAGATGTGGAACTCAGACAATCCTTCCTATTGTAATTATGGGATCAACACACGTTCTCAAGTACCGAAGTCACTGGATCCATTCTGAACCGAAGTTCAATGATGATACAATCCTACCACATTCACAGGGACCGAGATCTCTAGATACATTTTGAACTGAGTTTTAGGGATGATGCAATCCACCACTTTCACGGGGGATGAGACCTCCGGATAAATTTTGAACCGAGTTTTAGGGATGATGCAATCCACCACTTTCACGGGCGCCGAGACCTCCGGATACATTTTGAACCGAACTTCAGGGATGATGTAATCCTACCACTTTCACGGGGACCGAGACCTCTGGATACATTTTGAACCGAATTTCAAGGATGACGCAATCCCACCACATTCATGGGGACTGAGGTCACCGGATCACTTTTGGACAGATGTCCCGAAATGATACAATCCCTCTTCATTCTCGAAGACCGAGGTCTCCAGGTTACTTTTGGGAAAGTGCCCAGAGATGATACAATCCCACCACATTCTTGATGACCAAAGTCACCGGATCACTTTAGGGAAAGTGTCCAGGGATGATACAATCCCACTGCAACATCACTACTCCCCCTTTCGAGGAAGGTCTTTCTGAACCACACCAAGCTTGTCTCGAAAGTGTTCGAACTTTACCCGAGACAAAGGATTTGTCAGCACATCATCATCTAAACCATCTTCATCTACATATTTAGTATGTGAATACTAAACTATCACCATCTGTATCTCCAGTATGTGAGTACTGAAAGCATCATCAGGTCACCATCATCTGCATATACAGTATGTAAATACTGAAAAATCATCTATATCTTCAATATGGGAATACTGAAATCATCATCATCTCTATATTCAGTATAGAAATACTGAATCACCATCATCTGTATCTACAGTATGTAAATACTGAAACATCATCATCTGCATCTTTATCTTGAATGTAGAAATATCAGATTTCTATGTGTTACGACGGAACACAGGGTTCTCTGTTATCACAACTCTTGTTATCAGATAGAATCAATGTAGTATCCATCTTCAGTTCAAAGAGACCTGATATCAGCTTCCGAAGCCATATTGCTTCACAACTTAGTAGAGCAATCTGCTATGTATTCTGCTTCAGCCATGCTATGAGAAACACTATACCGTTTCCTGCTAAACCATGAACTCATAGCAGACCCCAAACAAAAGCATATAGATAATGTGTTTTTCCTGTCTGAGATACTTCCGGCCCAATCTGTATCTATGTAGCCATACAATCTATACTCATGGCTACCAACATAACATAAACCAAATTCTATAGTCCCTTTCAGATATCTCATCACATGCTTTGCAGTTACTAGGTGAACCCGTCTTGGTTGAACAAGATATTGACTTAAGGTGTTCACAGCAAAACAAATGTCTGGTCTGGTATTTGTTAAGTACATCAATGACCCAATGATCTGTCTGTAATGAGTCATATCCACTAACTCTGATGAGTCATCAGCTAATAGCTTTAGGTTGGAGTACATGGGTGTGGCCATGAATTTGCATTCCAACATATTGAATCTCTTCAATATCTCTACCGCATAATTTCCCTGGTTGAGAAAGATTTCTTCTGAAATTTTCCATACTTCTAGACCTAGGAATAATGCATTAACCCAAGGTCTTTCATCTCAAATTCTTCTGCTAGTTTCTTCTTGCTTTCCATGATCTGTTTCTCATTTCCTGTCAAGGATAAGTCATCCACATATAATAACAGGATGACAAGTTCATCTTCTACAACCTTGAGATAAAGGTTAGGATTAGCTTTATTCTTGGTAAATCCCATGCTCAACAAGAAACTATCTATTCTTTCATACCAAGCTCTCAGAGCTTGCTTCAGTCCATAGAGGGCCTTCTTCAACTTTCATATGTGATTCCATCTGGCTTCAACTTCAAATTCTCGTGACTATTTGATGTAAAACTATTTCTCAATCATACCATTAAGGAAGGCTTGTCTTTACTTCACCATGGAGGAAACTACCATGATAGTTCTGAAGAAAGTGTACCTTACTTCATGGAGTAAGTGTCTCTTTAGAATTAATTCCCTTTTTCTGAAAGAAACCTCTGGCCACAAATCTTGCTTTATACTTCTTGATACTTCCGTCAGCTGCATGCTCTATTTTGTATATCCATTTGGAGGATACAATACTCTTTCCTTCTGGTTTGGGAACTATATCCCTTACATCATTCTAGTATTCTTTCATCATAACATCTTTCATGAGTTCATCTTGTCAGATCATCAACATATCCTAGTCTTCTACATTCAACTTTGAAGGTTGGAACCCACTTTACTCTTGGTAAAGTCTCGATCCATCAAGAAGTTGTCCATCTTGTCGTACCATGTCGAACTCAGATATCTTCTGTAGTCACTCCCCCTGAAGTGGAGTATTATCTTCCTTCTTCATTTTGTACAGGTGGTTCTATGCTTGATATATGCTGGTCATAGTCTATTCTTTCTGAGGCAAATCACGAACCTTTCTTTGTACACTTGTTCTTGTATATCCATATGGAGGATACTATGTACTTCCCTTTATGTCTCGAAATCATATCGTATACATCATTCCCCATGATCAACTGTTATTCTTTGATCATAGTTTCTTTTATAGCATTCTTTTCTTCATCTTGAGTTATCTCTCATACCCATGGTGGTATTCATCCTTTGAGGCAGATCTACCGCTCTCTGAAGCTCTTTCTTCCATCATGGTGTCTCTGACCCTCGGAGCTTCAGATTCATGTTTATTGAATTGTCATCACTTGTTCTTCGGAACAAGTCTCGTCCTTCTTTTCTTCTAGGAGGTTGTATAGGACCTTTCCTACAATTCAAATGCACCAGTTGCATGGTTAGAAATATTTCATAAAACATATGCATAATGACAAATTCTTATGCATCATGCAACTATTTAGCCAATACAACATTCATCCATATTTCACAGAAACTTTCTAGATGCCTTCTATCTCCACCATGACATCGTTGAGATTGTGCACTAATCCAATATGTCAGCAAAGAGGTTTGATAAGTAGCACTAGAGAGTTGTATAGCGCCATGAGCTACTTACCCATCACATGCATATTAGTAGTATTAATGTAAACAATCTATCATGCATAACACATCAACTGAATACAATCAAATGCATAACAAAACAATATCATGAAATGGAAATTGAATACTTATCTTGTATTTGTTTCATGGGTAGACTCCATCTTGATCATTCTGCTTTATCATCTTCTTCATTCATGAAATCATCATTTCTTATCCAAATGATAAGATAAATAAGAGGTTCTTCAAGAATTGAGTTTTTCATATTCCTCATCGCTTGAGGGATCTTCTTTGAATGGTGAGAGCTTGATCTTCAATTGCTCCCATCTTCTTCTTCTCTTATTATTAGTCGAGATGAAAGTAATCACTTACTTCTGGCATACATTCTTCACGTGAATAAATCCCATGATCCTGGGAGGCCATTCAAGGTGGCTATCACCACTTCTGCATACTTCTTCTTCTACCGCTTCAAGTTGTTCTACATTCTGGATCTTCACATTCTTCAACTATTTTCTCAAATCCATATTCTGATTTAAGTTCTTATCTTCAAATAGATTGGTCAAGGAATCAAACATCTTTGTTGTCTTTAGGGAAGACACTTGTGGTATAAGTTGATCTGTGATTGAATCAACAATGATCTTCTTGGCCTTGATCAAGTTCTTCTTGTGTAAGGCTTTGAGGCTCATCTCCCTCTAGATGGAACCTCTCTACTCATGTAGGTGTCCAATTCATTTTATTCAGAGAGATCAAATACTTCCATGCTTGGAGGTTTTCCAAGCTTATCATCAAGCTGATTTGATAGATCACTTTGAAATGAGAACCTGAAATGCAAATAGCAAAATATTAGATCTTACCGATTTGAGGTGTCCATCCTGCTTCCAGAGCTGGCTAATCTAGGGTTTGTCAGAGAAACCCTAATTTAAAAAACTTGGAAACTTTCATATGTGACTGGATAGAAAGATAGATCTCTTCAAATGGAGCTGTCCAATGTACTCCTTTTCTGAAATAGTGGAGGGAAGCTCCCGGAACAGGGAGCCCTAGTTTTCCAATTTCTTCTACAGAAATGCCTTTTACTATTTCTGTGATATCTCCGAAATTAATGCTCCTCTATGTATAAAATTTCTCACTAAGGCAACCTCGCATGTTCTTGATCCAAAAAAACATGTTTCATTAGAATTGGTTTCACCAATTGGGATTTATGATCATTTTCCCAAGGTGATATGTTACAGGACTGTTCAGAACAATGAAGTTGTACGGAATGCCACGTGTCATTGGTTTATCTTCAGGTTATGAAATTTGGACCATAGAAATTAAAGTCTGTGCTATTTATAGAACATCTTCAATAATTCCATTTGCACCTCTGGATCCCACGCTGCAGCAATTCTCCCTAGGGGTCCTGTTTAGGGATGAATTCTAGAAGACGCTGGAACCCTAACTTGGAGGGGTCATATCTCCTAGAATATAGTGAATCGGAGGCATAATTTTGGACACAGTGTAATTAAGGGTTTTATCTTTGGCCTCTACAATTTTCAACGCCTAAGACTTCGCCAATCTCAGGATATAACGAATGTACCAAAAACTTAGCAATTTTAGTATTTAGGGTTTTTCCAGATCGGGGTAAAACTAGGGTTTGACTTTCTTGGAGTTTCACCCAACCAAATTTCTTGATCCAGGTCTCTAAAATTCGATTTTGATGAGGATAAAAATACTATGCTGGGATCACTCAAAAATTCTTCTTCTGTAGAAAGCTCTAATTCTCCGCACGAAAACTGAAAATGCTCGGAATCGAATTTCGCTTCAACAGAAAGATGCGCCCTTCAATGGAGAGTCAATATAGCCTTCTTTTTCTGATCGATCATGGATAGAGACCCAAAAAATAAGAATCCATAGATTCTTTAGCTGCACAATGTCTTCTTTGAGGGTGGCTCTGATACCATGTTAAATTTTCATATGCTAAGCTAGATCATTAGTATTTCATTTCAATTTCCTAACAAAATCATATAAACAGGATCACTGAAAGATAGACAAGCACAACCATACAAAAGGAACACAAATATTTATCCTGGGAAAACCCTAAAGGGAAAAACCCAGCAAAATATTCCTCAATATAGATGCCCCAAAAAGTTAAAAAGGTAAAACCAACAAGGATATCAAAAACCTAATCCTCCTCCTTCTACAACTGCTTCTCTCCTCCATAAGTGTGCTACACAAGTGAGTGTGTATGTTCCAAATGAGGAGCACTACACCTCTATTTATATCCATCCGTTCACTTAAATTAACTCATCTATCATGTAGGCTCGAGTTAATATTGTAGGCTCAAGTAGCCACAATGGGGTGCTAATGACCCACCTTTACAATTAGAGGGGACTGCCTCATGACTCTTGTTAGTTCTTCCAATTAGGAGCATCGGGGTACAAAGTAATACAATCGGTTCTCCTAGTAGGACCATTGAGGACCACAAATAAATACATATAGAATATTCTTCGAAGTTACAATATTTCAACACTTGAGATGGTAACTTATCACTTTGACTTGAAGTGGGAATTGAAACATCCCGTAATGAGCACCTACATTTTAATTCTTGATTACTTCCATTGGGTGCTTGGTCAGCAACTATTGTGAAATTGAAGGTCCTTGTAGTTAATGCGTCTTTTTTTCTTGTGGTGGATTAATATGATTAAGCATGGTATCCTCTATAATTGGATTTGGATTAGTTTCAAAAGAAAGCCTCCAGTTCACCATGCCTACTCTTTTCTTTTCTTTCTCTTCTTCAATAAATTATAGAGGTCTCTTCTTCATTGCTTATGTTCTTCCTTGGTTACGTACATTCCCCATCACCACAATGATCAATTCAATATAGTTTGTTTTTGCTTCTCCTCAATTACAAGCTTCCAAACCTTTGGTGCTTTAGAACTATATATCCTTCAAGTTGCTTCAAAATTCCTTCTCAATTGTTCATATTTCCCATGAAAACAATGATGAATGAGAAAATTTACCTTTGGTGCTCTTCAATAACAAGAAAATGAAAGTTAAATCATAAATTATTCCTTAATCTGATTCTCGTGTACAATTGTGTATATCCACCATCACCATGAAATGGTCTTGAAGCTTGATATTTTATCTTGTGTAATCTTCAATTATAGGAAAAATGAATCTTTCAAAGACCTTACCTTTGGTGTTATTCAATTGGAGATTATTCAAGCTTGCTAATTATCTTGTTCAAATATGATCATATAACCCAACACCACATTGATCAACCATGAAATATGTCCTCAATGTTGCACCTGCATAACAAAAATAATGATGGACATGGTGTATTGTGAATATTTCCAATGGCAGGCTCATGCTCTATTCAAAAAAATCATGTGATAACCCAGTTTTCATTTAGAAAGAGTAAAGTTGTTTTCAGATAGGGATAGTACACTGTTTATACACTTACAAAACCCGCACGCATTATATGGAGGAAAAATGCACACGCAATATGTAGAACCAAAATGTGCACATGATATTTTTAAGCACAATAAATAGGTTAGGTGCATGGCTATGGAAATGAATAAAATCAAAAGAAAAGAAATTTTTGTATGATTACATACAAAAAAATGTTTTTAGTGTTCCCTTATTTTCATGCATATAAATGTTTCTCTTTATACCCCATAACTCTCTCCCAATAATCCCTAGATACCCTCTATCTCTTTCTAAATATTTGTCCCTCATTATCTCTACATCGATCCCTATATGTTTATTTCTCTCCCTTACTCCATCCATGTCCCTACCACCCCACTCTCCACCTTCTCTTTATCTTTTCCATTATCCCTCCCTAAAGCACTCTTTCCCATCTTCTCCCTTGATCTCTAAGTCTCTATGCCTTTATCACTCCCCCCTACCCTCTCTCTCTTCCCTTGTATCCCTTCTCCTTCCTTCTCTCTCTTCCCTTGTATCCCTCCCTCCCTATCTCTCTTTATGTCACTTTCTCTCCCTTACACCATATTCATCCCTACCACCCCACTTCTTCCTCCTTCCCTATCACACACACACACAACCTCCCACTTTATTTGTCACTCACACCTCCCTCTAGTCTCTCTCTCCAAAACCCTCAATCTCTCTCTCTATCTCTCTCTCTCTCTCACACACACAAACTCACACCATCAATCCCTCCCTCTCTCACAGTCTCTCCCCTTCTTGCCTTCTGTGTCTCCTTACTGTTATATTTTCCTTACACTATCTCTCTCTCTCTCTCTCTCTCTCTCTCTCTCTCTCTCTCTCTCTCTCTCCACCTTCTCTTTATTTTTGCAGTTATCCCTCCCTATAGTACTCTTTCCCTTTGTTCGTCCTTAATCACTAACCCTCTGTTCCTTTATCCCTACCCCCTTCCATCATACAGTCATGAGGTATAACCTCCATTGTAAGTCGGGTCAATAGTACCCACACACCTTATCTCTTACGGGTATCCTCAACCTTTAAGTTGGGATATGGCCATGATTATGATATTTTTACCATTAGATACAGAGGATAAGGTGTTAATCATGGTTGGTACAAAAGCTTTAATTTTAGGTTGTAAACCAACTTTTAGGGCTCAAGGTCCATGAATGACACCTTGAATCACCATAGATGACCACTCATGTTGATAGTTTTGTTTTGAATGGGGATATACCTGAACCATTGGGGATTTCTAAGTAATATGTATGTGTCTTGGTACTTTATACACAATAAGGGAGGAAACCTAGGCCTTAGCCCCTAGAATATGCTTCTATCCCCCCACTCTTTATATCATTCACCCCCCCTCCCTCTTTGTCGCTCACCCATCCCTACCTCTCTCTAACACAATCTCTCTCTCTCTCTCTCTCTCTCTCTCTCTCTCTCTCTCTATGTGTGTGTGTCCCTCCCTCACTTCCCATATCTCATATTCTCTCTCCACATTCTCTATACTTCCCTCACTATAATTCCCTCCATCACTCTCTCTCTATTTCTCACCCCTCCCCCTCTCCCTCTGTTGCTCACCAATCCCCCTCTCTCCCACATAATATTTGTGTGTGTATGTGTGCCCCCCCTATCGTTCCCTTCTCTCACAAACTCCCTCTATCTCTCCCTCTCTCTCCACCTTCTTTTTACCCCCCTCTATAAATATCTCCCTCCATTCTCCCTTAATTACCGACCCTCTATGCCATTATCCCTCTCTCTCTCTCTGTCAAGTTTTATCCCTCCCTCTCTATCTCTTTTCACCCTCCCTCTCCATGTTTCTCTCTTTAAAAACCTCCCTCTCTCTCCATCTCTCAACCCTTCACCCTCTATCTTTGACACCACCCATCTCTCTCTCTCTTGATCTCTTTCTCTCTCCAAATGTGTGATCCTGCCCCTTTTTCTCTGTGTGTCTATCCTCCCATCACCTCTCTCACACACACACCTTCTATCACTCCCTCGATATCTCTTTCCTTCACTCTATCTTCATCCCTCCCTCCCCCCCCCATCCTCTCTCTCCATCTTATTCTCTCTCACACTGTCTCCACATCATTCTCTCTCTCTCTCTCTCTCTCTCTCTCTCTCTCTCTTTGTATGTTTTCAAATTATTTATTCTCCTCAACCCCCTACCTCATTATGACCCCTATTCTATGTTCTATCACATTGCATTTCCATATCTTCAATTTCCCCCTCCTTCTTCTCTCTCCCCCAACACATCCTATTCCTCCTCTAATACTCTGTATCCACCTTTCCAGTTACCAATCCTCTCTCTCATCAAACCATCACCTACTTCCTACCCTCCACCTTATCCCCCTTCGTCACTCAAGTCTCATGTACTGCTTCTAACCCTATACATCCTCAACACCTCTTCTCCTTTTAATAATTCTCTCAATCCCCACTCCTCTTCACCCTTGTAACCCATAATGTTCCCATTCCATTCATCTTTCTCCACTTGAATTTACAACATCCTCCTAGGACCTTCATTGTGCCCCACCCACTCTCAACTATTAACCATCTCCATTTGAACTTCCAACATCTTCCTAGGCCCTTGGCCCTTCCCTAGCCCCTCTCAACTATTAACCATCCCTACCTAAACTTCCAACATCCTCCTAGGCACTTGACCCTTCCACAACCCCTCTAAACAATTATCCATACATTTGATATATTACATATAGAGCTAGATTTTTAGCTCTACAAAACACGTATGCATTACAGAACTACATAACATGCTCTCATTTTATAGTTCTATAATGTGCTTGTGTTTTCCAATTCTACAAGGGCGAGAGATGTAATTTGAATTTCAACATGCCAATTCATTTGCTTGCATGTCACCAATAGTCTTATGCGTATGGTTTGGAGTTTTTCTCGGTAATACCAAACTTGTGCTATGGTATATAATAAACCATAGCTAATTGGGCATTTCTTCCATTTTCCAAAGAAGTTGTTTACACACTCGTTATAGTATGCTACACACAATCATTTTTGACAAAATCTTAAACATAAATAGCATTTTTTCTGCAGATTCTAAATATGTAATTTTTATTAAAAATATTAAATTTTCCTATTTTTTTTCAATTTCTATTGTGTGCTAACTCCTTAACTCAAAAAACATGATGTTATTGTTTTTTCCATAACTTTTTCATTTCTTAATCATTTTAAAAAGAAATTATATGTTGCACTAGAAGACACTGACGTCTACATTCTATAAAAGACTCATTTCATGATTATTTCATTAAGACCTTCAAAGGGTGCACCCACAAAAGACGTACCATTTTCGAGGAATGATCACTTATATATATATATACTAATTTTATTTTCAAAAAATAGCAGTACACTAGTGCTGTATGTTCTCCACATGCCTGCAAATTTTTGTACCCTGAAAGAACTATATAGGCCCTCAAAGGTTGCACCTACAAAAACATATACCTTATCATTTTCCTAAAAAATAAAAAGTGACTCTCAGAAAAAATGAAACTTGATATAGTTATAGAACTTTTCAATACATAAACCTTATATATTTGGAAACACGATTCAATTTCCTACATTTCATCTTATTTGCTCAAGGCAAGATATTTTGTGTAAGTATCTAAAAAAATACAATTAAGTTGATGGATGCCTAATTTTTTTAGTTTTCTATTGCATCTAATGTGTCGAAAGTGACCCTCATTAGCTTGCATTAACCCGTGTATAAGAAACTAATCAAAGCTATAACAAATGTATTTTTGCAACATATAGGAACATAAATGGTGTGGTTGTAAATATATGTTATATCAAATTTTTTTATTTATGGATTTTTGAGGTGTGTGGCATTTCAATTAAGGGGGGGGGGGGGGGGTGTTAAGATTAATTATAATCCTGCATTGACCACCATAGTCTAAATGTCATTTCCTAGCTGAGGAGTATGTTGACACCTAACTAGTGCCATGCAGAACTCATCTAGGGACCACCTACCACCTCCTACCACTTGATGCGCTAGTTTGCATGAGTTTAGGAGCTCTAGAGGCCAATCCCTATAATTTAGGAACCCATACTAAGTCTTGGGAGTCCTACCATCAGTTCACCCTATTCCATGTTTCGTTATCCTCCAATGGGAATCGGTTAGTTCATCTCCAGTTATCCTAGCACCAAATTTTCCTCATTTAATGAGGTTAGGAGAATTTTCTAACCTACCTTGTTCAGTTCACTGATTGTTAACTGATTTAGTTGTCCTAAGTTGAATTAGTGAGATTCTAGTGGTGTTTTTCGACAGTTAGTTAGCACTGGATTCAGTCCAAGTTATGGGATTCGAATCACACCTAGTGGATTCAAATCCTCTTCATTGTATTATTATTGTATTACATACATATTAATTGTTAATGAGAGTATTGTTATGGTGACCAATTTTTGTCCCTTAACTTTTCAATTTCACTAGGATTGTTTGATCATTGTACTGAATTTTCTTCTTCCATCTTCAGACATCTTTCACAATGAGGTTCAACCGAAATCTTCAAAATCCTAAGCTTTGATAAATTAAATAGTTAGGACACCCATTATGGAACCAACGCAAACCAACAACCATTTCATACGACAACAATTCAACTATTGCATTGTCGAAGAACCATGTGTTCCACAAGAGAACCAAGCACATCAACACAAGGTATCATTTCATAAGAGAATTGGTGAATAAGAAAGAAATTAGTTTAGAATTTTGCAAGTATGAAGATCAGCTGGCAGACATCTAGTTATGCCGCAATAATATATAAAACTATACTTTTATGGTTGAATGCATGTCTTATTTATGTCACGCATATTCTCTAAAATTACTTGTGTGAATATTGTTTACATTTACCAGTTGTAAAAGACATAAAGAGTTCTCAAATATTTCATCCAGTAAAAGTTTAAGTTTTAACCTCATACTGCTGAACACAAGTCTTATTTAATATTTTGGTTATATTATATTGTGAGCTTGTGGTAGTAAAGTTGTTTCTTAGTTACTGAGTGGTGAAAAGTGTTGTTCATATTATAAGTTAATAGACAAAGAAGTCTCATTTTATATAGTTGGGTTAAATGTAGACATGTCGAAAGTGGAGTAATGTCAAAGTTATCTCATGTCGAAATGAAAAATATACTTATATAACAAGATAACCTCTTAGTATTATAATCATGTTGAAAGTCAAGTGGAGTGAGTTGAGGTAAAAGTGTATCCGCATAAAAGGTGTGTCAACTTGAAGTTGAGTCTTGTCCAGGTGAAGTCTACCGCAGTCAATTGTAAAAGTTAGTAAAAGGTGTGTCAACTTGAAGTTGAGTCTTGTCCAAGTGAAGTCTTCCGCAGTCAATTGTGAAAGACTGCCAAATGAAGTCTGCAGTAGTCAATTGTGAAAGACTTGTCTGTCGCAGTAAAACCCCTTCAAAGTTATTTCGGTTAAAGTAAACTCACCAAAGTTAACTTGAAGAAGAAAATATGGAGTTTCTCAAAAATAGTGTGTAGCCGTCCAAAAAAATATTAAAAATATTAAAATATTTACTAGTAAATCAAGTTAACTATCGCAACTTCCTCTTGGGAGACCTTTAACCTACATGTGTCTCCTAAAAGTGATACCCTTTAAATCCAGTTTTATTATCGCATTCCATCAATACATGGCCTTGCAAGACCACCATGCATGCACGTTGTAAAACCACCATGGATGCACGTAAAAATGCATCCTTGGATATAAGAATAGAGTCGATAAAACACAAGGTGGATGCACGTAAAAATTCGTCCTTGGATATAAGAATATAGTACATAAAATAAAAGGTGGAATAATATTGTATGGTTTGGATCGATCTATCAAGCTTTCCAAAGCTCAATTTGAAGTTATTTTAATATACAATCGCTCTGAAAGTTTTCTCCATGATAACATCATATGGAATGTATTTTCATTTTATGCCTAAATATATTGGCAATTTTTAAGATAATGTAAGAGGCATGCTTATGAATGGATGATTGTGCTTTTTGGCATTGTCACCAAATGTAATAAATGAGAACTTCAAATGGATTTACAATCAAACATTTTATAGATATAAAAAGTTTAATAAGTATTGAAATCCTTGAATGGCACTTGAAATTTAATATAAATTTTAAATTGAATTTATTTAAAAATTATTTTTTTGTTTATTTTTTAATAATAATAATATTATATGTGGTTAATTTTATTATGGATTTGTTTTACTATGGAGCTCATGAAAGTTTGTATTTATCTTGGATATTTTAGTTTTTTCTTTGAACTAGTTAAAACAAATAAATACTTTTGATCTTCTAAAATAGGGTTGATGAGCTCCTTATAATCTTCAAACAAATCTTAAGCATGGCAATATAAGCACCATAAATTCTTTGAAACATGGAAAAACATAAGCAGTCATAATCATTTATGACCAATAAAAAGTTTTATTTAATATTAACATATATTTTATTTACTAATTTATTTATTATTTAATTTTAACTTATTTATGTTTTAATTTATTTATTTTATTAACTAATATTTATTAATAAATTAAGAAAAATGTTATTTAATATATAAATAAATATTTATGTCTAATAAATAAATTTTAATATTTATATTACAAAATTATAAATTTATTTATTATAGATAAATAAATAATTTTTATTTAAATAAATATAATAATATTAATAAATATTATTATTTACTAATATTATTTATTAATATAATAATTAATATTAATAATAATAATAATAGTAAGTAATTAATACCAAATAAAATTAATTTAACAATGCCTTCCTTGTGTGTCCATATGTGTCCATAGTCAACCAACAACAACGACATTTAAAAAATGGTTAGCATACATTGATTAGTTGATATACCTTTAAAAAAAAAAATGTAAAATATCAACATGATGTATAGTTTCAATTATTTTTGAAATAAAACATGGACCATAAACTTGATATAAGTTGATTCCTATTAGTGTTCACCTTCTCGGAAGATGATATTCGTAGATCAACTATATCAACTGATATAATAAATAAATGAGAATTGGTTATATAAAATACTAGTCTAGATCAAAATCTTAGGCTCTATCAAGCGTCCAGAGGGATCAAATCTCTCGAGGTGCAAACTTCTTCTTAGGTACTGCACTCAATGAGATATCAACATTGGTGTGTCCTATATATAGCCATTGATTTGATTCAAACCAAAAGATACATCTTTTTATTTAAGGTCCACATATAATATTTTTATTATTAATATTTAATATTATTTATGATCGATATTTAATATTTAATATTATTTTTTATTTTTTTAAGAGCGAACATTACAACATCTCCCCATACATGGTTTTAAAACAAGATGCAAGGCCCTCCTAAAACCATGGGTTGTTTAAGAGGCCTTGCACATGGTCTTAAAACCATTTGCAAGGCCCTCTTAAACCATGTACAATAAAACCATGAGTTGTTTAGGAGATCTTGCACATGGTTTTAAAACCATGAGCAAGGCCCTCCTAAACCATGTACAATAAAACCATGGGTTGTTTAGAAGGCCTTGCACATGGTTCTAAAACCATGTGAAAGGCCAACATTTTTTTGCAGATAATTCATTTTTTTATTTTTTATTATTTTGTTAGGTAGGAACATTACAACATCTCTCCCATATTGTTTTTTTTTGTGACACAATTTTTTTTTTTACGAATAATTAAACTTTTACTTTTTTATTGTTTTATTAGGTAGGAAGATTACAACATCTCCCCCATATTAAGTTGTTTTTCTGGCATACATTTATTTTCGCCCATAATTATTTTTTTTTATTAATAAAAATAACGTTACATAAGTGTAATGTCCCCAATATTTAAAAAGCAAAATTAATAGGCTAGTCAAATACTACCTGAATTAAACATTATTTAAACTTATGCGGAATGTGTCATACTTGTTTACTATACTGTATTGTTGTAAGTTGTTCTTACTTCCTACTTTCAGTTTTCCTGATGTGGTTATTAGTGTAATGCTATGTTGTCGTGATGTTGCTCAATATTTGAATTCAATGGTTATGCATTTATATGTATGTTTGTTATTTCGATTGCTTACTCATTGGTTATAAAATTTGATTACTGTTTTATGAACAATTTTGACTTAACTTGTATTGTAAAGGGGTGGAGTGGCGGAACTTGTTTCCCTTGTAAACACTTGAAAGGTAACTTTTTTCTACTTGTCTCTACAGGGCTTACTTAGTTCTTTTGGAACTAATGCTCTTCGTTCCTTGTCGCGTGCAGGTGCACTTGATGACGGAAAACTTACCATGATGATGACATAAAGGAATATTGTCTATACTGCTTGAGTGGTGAATAAAATTACACACCTATCCTATTGAATATTATTACGTTCGTTTTATGCAAGGTTGGTGTTACTAGCCTATGTTGTACTAGTTACTATAAAGGCTTAAGGACTTATGACATTGATTTAATTACTGTTGTACTTTAACATTTACATGGTATGCAATGTAGATGCCTTATAATATTTATAACATATCTCTTGTTTTATTAAACCTTGGGGTAAAAGTTTGTAACATAGCAATAGCCTCCATGGCATATTTCATATGCAATGGAATATGGATATACCCTAAGTTTATAGCACCATCGATGGGGTTTATATATTGCACTGCGTTGAGGGGTGATATAAACTATATACTTTGGGTTTTGGTCTTTGGTAATAGAGGCTAGGGTGGCGAATTTAATGAGCTTTGGAAAGCATGGGTCTCAAGATTAGAGCTTGGACTAGCACGATGGTTCACTTCATTTGTGAAATGGTTGCGTAAGCTCTATCTCTGGCCTATTCTGTGGCATAGAGATTTGGGGGTTGGCCGCATCGGAAGGTATGCCTTCCAATCTAGTTTAGCAGTGTTGTATTATTGTTCACTTTTGTGTGTACAACATACTTCTCATTATAGCTTTGGTTTTGTTGTAGGTTGCAGGGTTTGTATAGCATGGGTCATGGGTCGTGGGTTGCCCTGGTGGTCAACACCATACCCATTATGGGTAAGCCCTGTTGTAACAAGTTAAAACTTGTCCCTTCTCTTGTGTGGCTATCATGAAAGAGCATGAAGCTCGTTGTTGGTTGAATGCTAGGTATGGGTTTTTAATGGTTGTGATTTCGAAAGGGACTGTCTGTAAAAATTATGTAGAGCATCAGAGATGCATTTAATACTTGGGTTTTTTTTTGGGGTTTAGCGCCTTCGGGCTAGGTCTAATGTATTTTGATTTTGTAATATTAATACCCTATTAGTATCATTGGCCATGGTGAATACTTGCATGCTCTGCATTTTGTTAATATCTTTAAGTTTTGGGTGATGGTGACTTCACCGTTGCTTGCAATGGTGCATGGCCTTGGATACACGACTGTGTAAAATATTATTTTAGTTTATAATGGTTATTTGTACAACATTTACATGCTGTGTGTATTATGGTTATGGTTCTTAGTTTGGCGCTAGCTTGACTCTGTGTGGTCTTGTAATTCTTGTCTAACTTCTTTATATGGATTGTTAACAACGTTATTTTAGCCTTTGGAACCATGCCATAGATGGCAATGGCATTCTTGCCATTAGAGCTAAGACTTTGCAATAGATTAATGAAATATCCTTTATGGTTTAAATCATGGTTGTAGTTCTTACATGTGTATTTAATTGTAAGAGGCCGCGACTGTGGGTTAAACCATACAAATGAAATGTTTTTGCTATTTTCATAGCGTTGATAGGGTTTTAATGGTTTTATGACAGTGTTTAACGTTTTGCATACAAATGGACATGAGCCACGAATTGGTTATAGTGTGTATTCAATTGGGGGTTTTAATCCTCTATGTAGAGATAAGTTTAAATGTTTTACAGTTTGTGTATGCGATTTTAATAGTGTGGTCTATATTGTTGATAGATGAAATGTTACAACATTTTCCAGCATGATAGCGAATCATACAGGATTCGATGTGGTGACTTTTAAAAGTATTACGGTGAACACCACAGGATTCGATCCTGGGTCATGATAGTTGTAAAGGATGATTAAATAATTGACTTGTCTGGGAATTCATGCCCACAAGGTTTGATCCTGTGACCTCTGGTTATTTATGTGATATTTTAATGTGTTATGTGCATAAAATTATGGTTGACTTGTTATGTTGAAGTTTTCTTATGATGTATGATTTGGATAAATTTATTTGTATGTATTTATGAATGAGAATGATTGTGTTTAGTATTTTTTAATTATATAATGTAACTTCAGACCATTAGATGGTATCGATGGCTATAGTTTGTCATTTATTTTTTTATTCTGATTATGGTTCTGTTTATAATAAACAATGGTAATGATTTGTATCTTAGGTTCTGTTTTAATATATTCTAGTATAATGTGTTTTATAATTAGGTTATAAAGTTTCTCTCAGAGCTACAGATATGTGTTGATCTATTTACTTTTAATTATAGGTCTGTTAGAAATATGGAATCTACCAATAGAAACCATATATAGATATAGGCTCTATCTTATAGTAGTTCTAGGTCTTGGAAAACAAATTTAAAGCTAGGAAATAAAAGGCGGAATTAAGTTTGGAAGAAAAAAACCCTAAAATATTCTTAAATAGGAAACAAATTGTAGATGCAGTTTTAGAATTAAAAACATAAACCCTTAAACATTCTAGATAAGAAATACAGACCTAGATTTAGAAATAAAACATAAACCCTTAAATATTCTAACAAGAAATATAGTAGACAATGGAACCTCATACCTACAATGTGAAGCTATTTGAATGGCTAAAAGCCTACACACTCAATTACTTAGCATTGACAAATTCATAGACAAATCTGACCTCTATATAGATAACCGAATCACTTGGGAACTACCACTTTCCACCCAACCATGGTACGGAATGTTCCTAGTTTTAAACTAGATCCCCCTGAGCTGGTTCCAACATGTAAGTAGCTTAGAGCTCCTAAGGTAAGGATTTCCTAACTAGAATATCAGGTTATGAATAAGTTCTCCTTTTTCCTCTTAGGAAAATGTTCTCCAAGAACTCTCTTGAGAATAATCAAGTAGAAAATGAATTTCAGAAAGGTGGAAGATCCCCAAGCCTCTCTTTGGCTTGGGCCTTTATAGGAAGAATTTTCAGTCACAGGGGTAGTTAAACAAAGAATCATTTGATTTCTTGATTTAACCATTTTCTTTAATTTAGGAACTTTTAATATTCAACTTAGGAACTTTTGAACTAGTTCCTCTTTGGACTTTTGTAGGTATTATAATATTTAATTATGTTTTAGTAATAATAATAATAGATACTATGCTTACTCTTTATACATACCATATATATATATATATATATATATTGTTAACATTTGTGTTTAGGTATCATATAACATGATCCATAAACTTATGACACTTTATTTATTAAGGACATCAGGTCAGTGGTTAGGTCTACTAGGCTAGGAATCTCTAAACATCCTTGCATGTTGGATTCCCTCGTATAACATGGTAGTTCTTCAGTACTTGATGAGATATAGAAATTTGAACTTTCATTTAATCACTTATAAATAATTCAGATGAGATCAATGTTTTATTCGAGTCATTTTTAGTCAACATAATTAATTCTTTTCAGTAACTCCTAGTGCTTATCCAAAGCCCATACTCAATGCTAAAAATGGGGAGTTACAAACTTAGTGTAATTATGGAGCTCCTCACTCAACACTAATGCTAGGATGTACTTATAGGATACACCTAGGGATACAATGGACAAGGATATGATGTTCCAGAGCTTAAGCTCAACATCAACCGGGAAGGATCCAAGGTTTATGTCCAACACTTCTAATTTATCTGTTCATGTGCTCCAGAGCTTCCTGCTGAACACAAATATAAATATTCATATGCTCCAGATCTTCTCGCTCAACATAAAACATCTCATCAATCATGTACTTAAGGTTCCATGCCCAACACATATAAACATATACATATACAATTGGATTACGCCCAATATATCAAACAAATCATCATGTTTATATGCAGTGTGGTCTTCGACCCAATATATCAAAATAAAACATTAAATTAACATCATAATCAATGGGGATTATTCCCATAAGTGTTAGGTCAAAATTCAGGATATCACATCCCTCCCCACTTAGAATGACATCATCCCTTGTGTTCTAAGGACTCTGAGTGAAATCATGAAACAAGGAGGGGTAGGCCTTTCTCATGGTGGCTTCATTCTCCCAAGTAGCCTCATTGGCCTCGAAGTTCCTCCATTGCACTTTCAACTGGACTATGGTGCGCTTCTTGAGCTACACTATCACATGCCCCAAATTGCAAAATATTTTATGTTTTAAGAAACATTATGTTATATTTTATTATAAAGTTTGTAATTAATTACCAAGTGGGGTCAAGGATAATTGAATGTAATTGCTGAATATTTTATTAATTAAAAAAATGAAAGATGAGACAACAACTTAAGGACGTTGTTAAATGAGTTTTTTACTGGTCACTTGGTGGAGTAGGCTAGGTTGAGAGTAGATTGACACTTGGCAGCATCCTCAAACTACTTCTAGTTGTTGCAGGAGGCAGCTTCCCTATTTTTGTCGTCATGTTCCCCAAGAAAGTGGAACAAGAGCAGGTGGCTCATTGAGTGAAAACTGACCCAAAAGACCTAGGCATGCTAAAAAAATTTCCCATTGAAGACAGTGAAGGCTACTCATTATTGAATTGTGAAAATTCTGAGTGAATGAAATGCACAAGAAAATTCGATGGAGGGGACTAGAAGAAGTTTGTTCTGAGTGAAAGTGCTGAAGTTATGAACTAGTGCAACTATTCTAAGCTCAGTTCATACTATTGTAAGAAAAACATATTTACTGTTGAATACTCAGTAGATTTGCATAGGATTACTAAACTAGATCTCTCACCCAGTACTTCTACCAGGTGGACCAAAAAACAAGCTCGGGGGTCCTGCGATTTGTAGTTCATCTATCTCTAGGAGTTGGTTGGGAGGAACGGGTTCCTTAAGCTGTTCTCACCTCTTCTACATTTTCAAGTTCTACATGATTTACCTAGTTTCTAATTGCATATTTAGGATGAAGAAGGAATGAATTTAAGCAAAAACAAATGTGTTATGCTTATCTTCTTCTATATTTAGGATTATTTAATGAAACCTTCTACTGTGAAAAGATAGTCAATGCTAGATTAGAAATAGAATAGGGTAAATGATTAGAAGAATTTCTAGTTTTACTGATAGAATAAAGAAATACCTAACTATATTTTTCCACTCCTTTTTAAAGGTAGTACTCTAGTACAACAGGTTAGATTAAATTCTGATAAGAATTGAATGAAGTATGCTTGAATGTGTTAATTTACCTTCTACATATTTCATAAGAGTTAATCATAACTATGTTATTCCTTTCTATTTCAAATGTTTTATTTATACAGAGTACAATGTCATAGTATAAACAAATCTGTCTCTAGGATAGAGTTATATATATCTATATAT
>LPNX011218988.1:97968-135086 GCA_001517045.1 Pseudotsuga menziesii
AAATGAGGCTAGAAATTACTTAGATAACTTCATCATTAATCTAAATAAAAATGTAACTGGAATAACATTATAATCAAATATCAAACTCCCTAATAATTTAAAAGTAATTAAGGGTTAAAAATAAAACCTATTTTGAAGAAACTTAAAATTATAAATAACATTACCACATCTTATGCATGGGGATTATCCAGTTTCACCCATAAACTAATTAAAGCATACATACTTCACTCGTATAACCACAATTATATAATAAATACATTTTCCATAAGAAATGGAATTGAAACTGTATGGTAAATATAAACTAAGAGAAATTAAGTAAAAGTCCTTAAAATATTCTAATCCAGGAAATACAGTAAAGACTTAGTTGCATAATCAACCTTTCTTCTATCTATTTACTAAAGTAATTGTTATTGACAGTAAAAATCAAATTATGTTCTAAAAACTAAATATATTGTGCATTTCGTTTCACTTTTAAATATAATCAAATCGAATATGAATTTGCAGTAACAATAACTCTGTGTAGGTTAATTTAAAAATAATTGAAGATAAACCAGAATAGGTAAATATCTCACAGCATGCCACCTTTTTCTTAAAAACCACTGAATATATATATATATATTAGTAATTATATAAGTTACAAAATGGTAAGCTTCCAAGCTTATTCAAAATAGAAATAGCATCTAAACCCTAACCATTACTGTAATCATATCAGTTACAGCCTAATGGCCTTTTTACAACAAAGTCACCGCTTAAAACCCTGAACAAAAAAATAACATAGTTTGTAATCAAAACTACGACCAAGAAGGCCAGATAAGTATTTATCAAGTTACGGTCATGAAGGCCCAAAGTATTTCAGCACAATACAGCCACTAGGGTTTCAAAATAATCTTAACAACATACAGTCTCAACTGTTGATGTAATTGTAACTTTGGAATGTGTTCACTTGTATTTCTTATCTATTGTAACCCGATGTTTATTCTGGGATGTACTTATGTCATGTCATTCCCCAATGCTCCTATCGGGAGGATCTATATTGTAAACAATTCATGTCAAGTCATTATGGTTAAAGTCCCCGCAGTTCGAGGGCACTAGGGTTATTAGACTCTCCTAGAGAGGTCGGCCATAGTAGGGTTTTATTCATTTTAGGATTAGTATAAATAGACAGCTTAACTCTCTATTTAGGACACATCTCACACACACTCAAGTGTAGTGCATAGTTGAGGAAGGAGAAGACACCGAGGCTAGATAGAAAGAAGGTTACTGTTGTCAGAAGATCACTTACTGTTTTGGGTTTTACTTTGATGCTGATTCTATCTCTGAGGAAGTTGCAGGGTTTTCTCAATTTATGGTTTCCCTGAGGGAAAACACTGTGTTTATTGTCTCTTGTGTTTAATTGATGTGCTTGTTGTTCTCTCAGTTAAATATCCTAATGTTATGCTAGCTTAATGTTAAAAATATAACATGGTATTAGAGCTAACCTAAGAAAAAGACACTATATAACTGCGGGAACTAAGGATTCCTACTTTGTGGATCTCTCTCCACATATTTTCAGCAAAATAAGGTTGGAATAACTCTCCTCCCTAGGGTGCATCTTTCTATCGAAGCAGAATCCAATTCTGAGGTTTTTTAGTTTTGGACATGACACTGCTGCCGAAAATTAGGGATTTTCACAGGAGAGGAATTTTTTAGTGAGCCTAGGCCTGGATTGATCTCCTCCCTAAAATCGAAGTTAGGGATAAAATTCAAAGTAATTGGTTGGACAAAACTCTGGAAAAGCAAAACCCTAATTTGCTCCTGAACGAGCTCTGCGGGATTTCAACTCCAAATACAGATCCGACATCTTGACCTGGTAAGATCTAAATATTTTGTATTTCCATTGAGGTTCTCAGTTAATATGTCTCATCATACCAAGCTTGATGAAAATCTTGAGGGAGCTGATAAATTCTGAGCTTGGAACTATAGGATCTACCTAGTCGTGGAAGAAAATGAGTTGGACTCCTATATCAGTGAGGAGGTTCTAGCTCCAGAGGGAGATGAGGCAAATGCCTTCCATAAGAATAATTTGGTTATGGAAAAGAGAATCATTACTGATTCCATCAAGGATCACCTCATCCCATATGTGTCCTCTATGAAGACACCTAAAGCTATGTTTGATGCCCTAACCAAACTATTTGAAGGGAAGAACATCAATCAAAAAATGAGTCTAAGGAATCAGTTGAAGAATGTAAAGATCCAAAATGATGAGACCATATAGTCTTAGTTCACAAGGGTCTCTTAGATCAAAGAACAACTAGAAGCTGTAGATGAAGAAGTGGAGAATGCAGAAATTGTAATGACAACACTGAATGGCCTCCCTAGGTCACGGGATTCATTCAGCCAAGCCCCATCTGTTCTAGAAAGAAGTTAGTCAAATTCAGTAGACAATGGGAAGAATGCTCTCAAGAAGAATCTTGGATAGAAACTCGAGAAGAGAAGATGGGAAGTGAAGATCAAGCCCTCATAGTTCACTCCAAGAAAGGAAGAAGAAAATCTCATCACTCCAAAGGTAAGAAATTTCACCATAAAGATAACATTAGAAAGGACCTATCTAGATTGAGATGTTATACATGTGATGAAGGAGGAAACTTTGCAAAAGAGTGTCCTAGAAATAAGATTAACTCTCATAAGAAGAAGGGAAACAAAAGAATACATCATGCTCATGCTGCAGAGGATGATGAACCTTCCAAGAAGAAAACTAGATATGAAAGTGAATATTCTTCTTGTGAACATGAATATGCTTTGATTTCCACTCCTACAAGAAAAATTACTCATGGAAGCACTGATTCGATTATAGACAGTGGGGATTCCAAGCATATGACATGTGTAATATCCCCGGTTCTGACCCCAGTTGCATTAAAAGATTCATGATGTATATATTGTAATTAATCGTGGTGTGCAACTAAAAGCAAAAGCCCCACCATCAATTTGGTTGTGTATGTTTAGGAAATAGGGATCATTGCTGATGGTATATAGTGCTATCTGACACATTATAGTTTTTGGAATCTTGTAAATATGCACATCAATTAAAATAAACCTATAGCCAGCTACGACGGTGCAACGTTAAATGAAAAGGGAATGATTCCTAAGGTTAACGGGTGGTTTTCCAACTCGTCAGGGTCATTGGGAGTTTTCCATCTGTCATCCACCCATTTAAACTCTGTTGTTTGTTAGTTGGGAGAAATTATTGCTGAGTAGTGGTGGGTGTGGCAAGACTATCAGTCCTTGCCCACGTGCCCACCCCAACAGCAAGCTCACTCTTCCTGATGTGGAGGGTATGGGAATGGTCACCACTCTCCCACTCTTCCACCCGTGATTTTCGGTTCTCCACTATGGTTTTTGTCTTGAAAATCTCACGCATGCACGGGTTGGTCGGTTCTCCTTTCTCTTTTCGATTACTGGTATCCGTGTTTTTTCACTGTGGTATGGGCTATGTTCTTTGTCGTCCTGCGAAGAGGATCGATTTTCCTTTTGTATTATCGGACCGTGTGCATGTGTGCTACCCTCACAGATTTCTATTATGTGTACATGTTTTTCTCCTGCCCAGGATTGAGAATTAGACTTCTCCTTCATTGTCGACTATGTAGGTGTGTCGTGGCTTCTTTGTTGAGAATGGGCAATTTTTTTCCCACATTGGTTGATTGTGTCTGCCCTTATGTTTTGGGGGTCTACGTATGTGCTTCCCCTATCCAGGATGAGAATCAGACCTTTTCATCTCCATGTGGGATCTGCTGTGAGTTTGTGTTTCTCCCGTTGTTGCAGTGGTAAAATCGTGGCTGTTATCTTCCCCTGGTTTTTGGGTCGCTGTGTATGCAAGCACCTTTTTGGGTTACTGCCGAGTTGTTTTGGACACGCTAGGGCCAAGAACAACTCTGAGTCATTTTATTGACTTGAGCTGTGTTCACCCTTTAGTTTGTTTTGTCACCCTATTATCTTTATTTCCTCATAGAGCTATGAGCTATTTTTTTAACTGCGGTATGCAGTGGTTGGTCTTCAAACTGTTGAGAGCAGGATTAGAGGCTGGGTATGCTTGAGAAAACCAGTGTTTAGAGCCCCTCAGATAGATTTAGACTATTGTATTTCTTGTCCACAACCCTTGAAGAGTATTAGGAATCGAAGTCAGGGCTTGAGGGACTGTGAAGCAGAGAAAGGACCGATTCCTGTTCATGGGTGTGTGGATGTCTTAGAAGATAGGTTAACTCTTGTGTAGGCGTCCTTAGCTCTCCATTAAGGCAACCAGCTTAGCATTTATCCCTTCCTAGCTCCTTGATGGCCTGATAAACCCTACTGTGTGGGTTTGGCTGATTTATGTACCTTGGCTACGTGTAGGTGTAAGCCTGCTTTGACCTTTATTTCTTAAGGAATCATGCCCAACTCGAGGGTGGAAGTGTTGCTGAGAGATTCATGAGCACGTTGGACTATGGTTGGGTAGAACATTGCAGCAACGTAGCTGGTTGTGGGACGAATTATTTTAAGATGGGTATTCTTTACTATTTCGTCTCTACATTTATATTTACTGATTAATGAATATGATGACCATGTGGTATGCTTGAATGAACGTATGTTTGCTTCCACTATGTATATGAAGGATTTTGCATCTTACTATGTTTTATGTTTTAAGCATTTGTTTTTAGCATTATATGCCTATTCATGTTCATGGGGCGATTTTCCCAAAGGTTTTTTCTTTCTTGGTAGTGTCCTCCTCGCCGGTCAGAGGGTCGGGGATGTTACATTATGGTATCAGAGATCTGGTTGCAACATGGGCCTGAATGGGCCATGAATATGCAGTAATAGAGATATGTTGTAGCATTTGGGCTTCAATGGGCCATGATAATTATTTAACAAAGGAAAGGTGCCTACTGCCCAGAAGAAACAAGGAAAATTCACCAAAAAAATAAAATTCTAAGGGATAGAACTGTCGGCTCATCAAAAAACTTAGTGAGAAGTTCTTCCAATGCAGTGGAAAATATAGTCTAAAGGATGCCTGACAGATGACAATCAGAAGAAAATTGTGGAAATATTCATGTCATTTTCCATCGACTCATCAAAGGACTAAGGGAGAAGGTCCTCCGAAACAGCAGAATGTTAGTCCGAAGCTCACCTGCAGTGGAGAGGAATTTTGAAAATTTTACGAAGTAGTGAAGTCATCAACGATCAACGATGATTAGTTGATCGCATTGCCGATGCTTAGATGATCACATTGTCGATGTGGCAGAAAGTTCAGCGACTACATCAGAAGAGGTTAACTGATTGGGTGCCACCATTGTAGAGGACTATCCTTCTGATGGATAGAGTCCCTGATCGCCAATGCTTGTATTATGTTGGTATGAGCTTAGTAGCCCAAGGAAAGTAACCATTGATAATCTTGATTATAGTCATGCATCCCCTATGAAGTAGTCATGGCTGGGCCATGCATGGTATGCTTGAATGCATAGTATTCCTGAATCGATGCAAGGTAGCATTGAGTGGGTATGCATTAAAATATTTTAGAAATCTTGCAGTTATGCATTGAATGGATGCATATGAAAAGTATGAGTAAATATCGTAGATATGCATACGTAAGTATGGGTGCAAATGTTGTGATACAATGCATGAATGCATAGAGATAGTGCATGAGTTATTATGAATAATAATGGCTGAAATTATGAATTGATGATAATTATGGAACCATTTTGAGAGATGTTATGAATGCAGGATGGTAAATGCATGAATAGGGTAGTCAGGATCAATTGGCTACCGAAAATGTTCTATGGAAGGGAAAATTGGTACAAATGATATGCTTATGAAGTAAGAAGTGTCTACAACTTTCGTTTAAATTACATAAATGAGGGGATTGTACCCTATAATTTAAAGTATGATAATGATTGCATGAATTAAACGAGTTTTGGTAGTATTGGTGTGTTTAACAGCTGGAAGTACTTGAATTTTATAAATTCTGAAAATGCTTCAGTGATGGTTGCAGCAATGAAAAGGTTATATGCATCCAGACTTACCAATTGTTTGGCTAATTGAAGTTTAGGTTTCAGGTAGATTGTTTGGAGCATGGAAATGAGAGTAAGACCATGACAAATGCCAGAATCTACCATGTGAAAGAGCCAAACCTCATGAGAAGAATCTCATAGTTGTAAGAATAGTTTGTATGAAGAATGAGTTGTCAATTTGGGCTTGTAAATTTCAGAATTGAGAAATTGCTGACAACTACTAATCATTGTTGGCTTGCATAGAATTGTGTCACGAGGGCGTGTTGTAACCGGATTCTCATGTTATGCCAGTAAGCATAAAAGTATAATGGGCATAGTGCTGCTTCTTACAAGAGACCAACAAATGAGGATCACCTCATTGCTAAGCAAATCAATTTCTATAGTACATAGAGTTACAAATTCATATTGAATTTAATTACTAATGCCATTGCTTGGTTATGGAACAATCAAATTTGGATTGTATTAGTAGATACTGATTGACTGTTTGGCTACTTGATGAATGTGCTAGGGGTACACGCTACAGGAAGACCATGTGTGATGGGATGCAAGAGACAAACTTCATGGGGAAGGGTTTCCATATCTTGGAAATGGCTTTCGGGTGAAACTCCATTGGGCATTTTGGAAATGTCCCATCTGCACTCCATGTTTGGTAAGCAACATGAGTGATATGGCATAGATTATGTCGGTAAGACATGTTTGAATATGGAATGTGAAAGGAGTGGGGATGGAAGACCGAGGGACTGTTAACTCAGAGAAGGGAGCCCCCATTCCTCCTTAACAAACGAATACTGCATCGACAAATGGATAAGTGTTCTGTAACCCTGGCTAAGAATATGCATGTCAAATTGTTGAATTCAATATGAAGAACACGTTTTGATTTTATTTCCATTATGACCGATTGCTTGAGTATGAATAGAGCCTACATGGAAGACATCGGAAAAGGATGCACACTTTCCCGATGTCGAATCATGGAAGGGTTTTTAGATATTGATTACACCCTAGGGAGTGGACGCACTCCTGGTGTCTCAATACTTGATAGTGAATGATGTGAAATATGATTATAGTTTTACAGAAATAATGCTAACGAATATGCTTATATTGCTTGTGTTGTTAGCCTAAACATATGTAGTCTGGTATTGTACACTAAATGGACAATGGCTTGATCTCATCCTACCTTCTACTAAAGAGCATAGAGAAGGAGACATTCCTGAGGGACTATCAACTCAGAGAAGGGAGTGGTCTCTTATGTGATATGGGGTAGTGGAATTAGAGCTCACTACTGGAAATGAAACCTGGAAATGGCCGTTTATTGTTGATATAAGTGCATTTGTTATTGTTGATGGACTGATAAACCCAACTGTGATGGATTGGCTGATGATTGGTTGTTGATATAAGTGTATTGTTGAGATAAGTACAGGAAATTTGTTGACGGTCTAATAAACCCAACTGAAGGTTGGCTTGACTGTTCCTAATATATATATATATATATATATAAAGGATGTTGTGAAGCAGCCTTCGTGCTAGCGTACCATCCAAGTCCATAGGCGATCCCAAGGCTTGCAAAGTGAAGCAGGATCCTGTGGACCAACGAGGAAATGCAAAATACAAATAAGTATTGGATTATTTTGCAATTTCGTGCTTATGAATATACATTTTTATATGATTTGGTTATGATGTTTTAAGATCTTGTTTAAGAGATAAAAACCATTGAGAATAAACTAAACATGTGAATCTATTCAATGTTTGAATATAGGTATCGCTAGGAGCGAGGACTATGAGAGCATCCTACGGGTGCATGTGGACATGTGACTGTCCTAAAGAGCTCAGAATGAGCAGTAATGAAAAAGGTGTTAATGAGGCTATGAAGGTCCTAGCAGCCGAGACAACCCATGTGGGGAGGCTCCATGGTTGAGAGGTCTAAAATACACCAAAGACACTAAGTTTCATGACCAAGAGGGATTGGTCCAGCATTCATGGTGAAGTGAAAGAGGCTGAGAGCATGGAAAGCCACAACGGTGGTGTGGGTTCTAGGATGGAACAAAAAAAAGAGGGGAAAAAATCTTGCTGCTCTCTCTTGCCATTTTGATTATATATATATATATATATATATATATATGCATTGTCAAACAAAAGATTGTTGAATGCATGTATGAATCAAAATGGAATGTGTGTATTTGCTTAAAGTAAATTCTGAATGTTGGAATAGTTAATTCCCTACACATTGACCATGGCAGCAGACCAAAAGATATTGGACTTGGCTAGAAGTCTCCTTAAAATGATTTCCAGGACCCAAGAGAATCTTGGAGAGATGCTCAAGATACAGAAAATACAGAATGAGATGAACCACCAGATTTTGTAAGACTCTATTGGTTTGCAAAAGGAGGTAAAAAGACTTCTAGGGGCAATCTGTAAAGGCAAGGAAAGTGAATCAATGATGGGACATTCATCCAAGAAATCCATTAAGAAACATTCTAGACATGAAGACTCAAAGGAAATTGAGCAAGTAAAGATGAAGCAGCCAGCGAAATGTTGGAGATGCAGAGGACATAATTTACAACGGGACTTCCCAACGAGGGAACATAAAGAGGGAAGCAGCCACAAAGTTTCTCGACTTGGGGATGAGGTGAAAGCTGAGAATCAACAAGAGAAGCTCATGGAAGCTGAGGGGATTGGTCCTTAAAGTTTAAGTAAATAATTGAACATGGGACAGATCTGCAAAATTTTGATATTTTGATGTGCAAATGGTATATGCATTCCTATGTATTGGAACACCAAGGACGGTGTTATTCCAAGGGGGAGGGGATTGTAATATCCCTGGTTCTAACCCTGGTTGCATTAAAATATTCATGATGTATATATTGCAATTAATCATGGTGTGGAGCTAAATGAAAAAGTCCCACCATTGATTTGGTTGTGTATATTTCGACAATAGGGATCGTTGCCGATGGTATATCGTTTTATCTGACACATTATAGTTTTGGGCATGATGTAGATATGCACATCAATTAAAATAAACCTATAGCCAGCTACAATGGTGCAACGCTAAATGAAAAGGGCATGATTCCTAAGGTTAAGCAAGGGTTGTCCAACCCGTGGGGGTCATTGGGAGTTTTCCATGTGTCGACCACCCATTTAAACTCTGCTATCTGTTAGTTGGGAGCAGTTATTGCTGAGTAGTGGTGGGTGAGGAAATATTGTCAGTTCTTTCCCACGTGCCCACTGCACCAGCAAGATCCCTCTTCCTCCTCCGGAGGGAAGCGGAATGGTCACAACTCTCCCACTCTTCCACCCACGATTTTGGGTTCTCCACTGTGGTTTTTGTCTTAGCCATCTGACGCATGTAGGGGTTGGTCAGTTCTCCTTTCTCTCTTCGATTACTGGTATCCATGGTTTTTCACTGTGGGATGGGCTATGCTCTTTCCCGGCCTGTGAAGAGGATCAATTTCCATTTTGTATTATCGAACTGTGTGCATGTGTGATACCCTCACGGATTTGTGGTTTGTGTACCTATTTTTCTCCTGGATAGGATTGAGAATCAGACTTCTCCTCCATTGTTGACTGTGTAGGTGTTCCATGAATTCTTTCTTGAGAATGGGCAATTGTTTCCCCACGTTAGTTGACTGTGTCTGCCCTTACATTTTGGGGGTCTGTGTATGTGTTTCCCCTGTCCAGGATGAGAATTGGACCTTTTCATCTCCATGTGGGATTTTTTGTGATTTTGTGTTTCTCCCGTTGTTGCAGTAGTAAAAGCGTGGTTGTTATCTTCCCCTAGTTTTCGGGTTGCTGTGTATGTAAACATCTTTTTGGGTTGCTTCCAAGTATTTTTGGCCACGCTAGGGCCAAGACAAACTCTGATTCATCTCATTGACTTGAGTTGTGTTCACCATTTCATTTGGGTTGTCACCCTGTTATCTTTATTTCTTCATAGAGTTGTGAGCTATTTGTTTTACTACAGTATGTAGTGGTTTGTCTTTGGACTATTGAGAGAAGGATTAGAGGCTCGGTATGCTTGAGAAAACTGGTGTTTGGAGCCACTCAAACAGAGTTAGACTACTGGGTTTCTTCTCCATAACCCTTCAAGAGTATTGGGAAGGGAAGTCAGGGCCTAAGGGACTGTGAAGCAGAGAAAGGACTGATTCCTGTTGATGGCTATGTGGATGCCTTAGAAGTTAGTTTAACTCTGGTGTAGGTGTCCTTAGCTCTCCATTGAGGCCACCGGCTTAGCATTTAGCCTTTCCTAGATCCTTGACGGCCTAATAAACCCTGCTAAGTGGGTTTCCATGATTTGTGTACCTTGGCTATGTGTAAGCCTTCTTTGACCCTTATTCCTTCAGGAATCATGCCCATCTTGGGAGTGGCATTGTTGCTGAGAGATTGATGAGCACGATGGCCTATGGTTGGGTGGAACATTGTAGCGACGTAGCTAGTTGAGGGATGAACTCTTTTAAGATGAGTATTCTTGACTATTCCGTCTCTGCATTTATATTTACTAATTAATGAATATGATGAACATGTGGTATGCTTGAATGAACGTATGTTTGCTTCTGCTATGTATATGAAGGATTTTTAATATTAGTATGTTTTATGTTTTAAGCATTTATTTCAGCACTATATGCATGTTCATGTTCATGGGGCTATTTTCCCGAATATTTTTGTTTGTTTGGTGGCGTCCTCCTCGTCGGTCAGAGGGTCATGGACGTTACAACAAGATTCAAGGAATCCTTTGTGAAACTATTAGAACATGAAGCACCTCACAAGGTGAAGCTAGGAGATGAATACCAATATCCCATAAAAGGTAGTGGGGAATCCTCCTATAAACTAGCCTCTGAAAGTCTATGACAATGAAGGAAGTATTGTTTGTGCCAGGACTCAAGAAGAATCTTCTCTCCATATCTACATTAGATGCAAAAGGAATGAGGGTTGCATTTAGAGATGGTCAAGTCATCATGTGGCCAAAAGGAAATACCATCGATGATGCAGTAGTGATTGGAGAACAAGAAGGAGGTTTGTACAAATTAAAGGGCCATCAAGAACAAGCATTGGTCCATGACACAGTAGAGCCAAATGAACTTTGGCATAGAATACTTGCACATGTGCATTACAAAGCACTACCTATTGCAAGGAAAGTTGTTGAAGGTCTTCTAGAAATCCAAGCAAAACATGATGGGGTCTGCAAAGGATGTGCAAAAGGAAAGAATACAAAGAGGACATTTCCAAGCAGCGAAAGGAAAAAAAAGGAATCTTGGAAATCATCCACTTCGATGTATGCAGTCCTATGTCATCAATCTCACTAAGCAGGAATGCATATTATGTTTCTTTTATTGATGACTTTTCTAGGAAGACATGGGTTTACTTCAAGAAGAATAAAGACGAAGTATTCAGCAAGTTCAAGCAATTCAAAGCCTTGATCGAGAATCACACTTAAAAAGAAGATCAAGACCTTTCGATGAGAAAATGGCAGAGAATTCACTTCAAATGAATTCAAAGAGCTATGCAAAGACCCAAGGATTAAGAGGGGGTTGTCCACTCCTTACAATCCACAACAAAATGGGGTTGTAGAAAGGAAGAATAGAACTATCATGGAAGCCACAAGAGCAATGCTTCATGATGAATATCTTCCTATGCATCTCTAGGAAGAAGCTGCCAGAACAACGGTGTATGTACAGAACCATACTCCACATAGAGTACTCGAGAACAAGACTCTTGAAGAAGTCTTCTTCAGCAAGAGACCAGAAGTAAGCCATCTCAGAATATTTGGTTGTCCTGTGTTATACACATTCCAAGAGAAAAGAGAACAAAATTAGATCCTTCATGTAAGAAGGAAATATTTGTGGGATATTCTGAAAAATGAAAGGCTTACAGAATATACTTCCCAGGATTCAAGAAGATTGATATCAGTAGGGATGTGACATTTGATGAAGACACAGCTTACAAAAAATCTAGAAAGAAACCTATTGAAGAATATGAAGAAGCAGAAGCACCCAGGATTCATGATACAACCATGAATGAAGAAGCTCAAGAAGAAGATCAAGAATTTGAAGAACCACAAATACCTGTAGACCCACCTCAGGAAAAGAATCCTCACAAGAGGAAAGCTTCTTAGGTATGAGAAGTTATCCAAGGTGTGGAAAGATATGGGGCTTCAGAAGAGAATCACAAAGAAAGAAAGAGGACCAGATCCTGCTCTGGGTATGTAGCATTACAATGTGATTTCATTGATAAATAACCTTTCAATTATGAATAAGTGGCAGAATGAAAAGAATGGAAGGATGCTATGATCAAAGAGTATCATTTGATCATGAAGAATGATGTTTGGGATGTTTTCCCAAGACCATAAGGGAAGTGAGTTGTAACTTCCAAATGGATCTACAAGATCAAGCATGCTGCAGATGGTAGCATAGAGAAATATAAGGAAATATTTGTTGCTCGTGGTTTCTCCCAGAAAGAAGGAATAGACTATGAAGAAACCTTTGCACCTCTAGCCAGATACACTTCCATCAGATTGGTACTTTCTCTGGCTACAGTGATGAAATGGAAGATACACCAAATGGATGTCAAGACTGCTTTCTTGAATGGTGTAGTGGAAGAGGAAGTGTATGTGGAGNGAGTCTCATGTATGTAGATTGAAGAAAGACCTATATGGTTTGAAACAGGAACCCAGGACTTGGTACGGCATAATTGATAGATTTCTATCCAGTTTAGGATTTACTAAGAGTAAAGCAAATTCCAACCTTTACTACAAGGTTGAAGATGGAAACCCAGTGATGCTCCTACTATATGTAGATGATCTATTTGTAACATGTATGGATGGGTTGATTGCTGATACGAAGAGGAAGCTTGCTGTCGAGTTTGAAATGAAGGACTTGGGTATGATGCATTATTTTCTAGGCATGGAGTTGTGGCAGAATGTAGATGGGATTTCCCTAGGACAAGGGAAATATACAGTAGATATCCTGAAGAGGTTTGGGATGATGGACTGCAAGGCTATGGCCACACTTATGGCATTGAACCTAAAGCTATTAAGTGATGCTTATTCAGAGACAGTTGTTGCTACAATGTATCATTAGATGATTGGGTCCTTGATGTACCTGATGAACATGACACTAGATATTTGCTTTGCTGTGAAGACCTTGAGCTAGTTCCTAACAAATCCAATAAATGTTCACTACATTGCTGCAAAGCATATTCTGAGGTACCTGAGGGATACAGTAGATTATGGGCTCAAGTATGAGTCGAATCAGAAGATTAACCTGGAGGGTTATGTTGATTCAGATTGGGTAGGAAGTGCCATTGATAGGAAGAGCACTTCAGGGCGTTTCTTTAGTATGGGATCCAATGTGATCTCGTGGATTAGCAAGAAGCAATACTATGTGGCACTTAGTACAACTGAAGTAGAGTATGTTGCATCTTGTTTAGCTAGTTGTGAGGAAGTATGGCTGCAGAAGCTATGGCTGATTTATTTGATCTCTAGTTGGATACTACTTGTATACATTGTAACGACCAAAGTTGCATGAAGTTGTCAGAGAATCGAGTGTTCCATGACAAGTCGAAGCATATCGAGATCAAGTATCACTATATCAGGGATATGGTGTAGAGGGGAGTAGCAAAGCTCTAGTATGTTGTGACAGAGGAACAAATAATTGATGTGTTGACGAAGCCATTGGCTAGGGTTAAGTTTGAGTACTTTAGGGAGAAGCTTGGTGTTCTCCAGATCGAGGTTTCCTCCAAGGGAAAATGATGAGACCCATAGTCATTCTGACATGGTGAGAGGATTGGTTCCTTCAATGGTCAGATGTAAGGGCTAAGCCATTCTGTCATGTTGAGAGGATTGGTTCCTTCCATGTAAGATATGAGTGCTAAATTAGTAATCCATTCTGAAGAGCAGGTCAGATGTAAGTGCTGAGCCATTCTGTCATGGTGAGAGGATTGGTTCCTTCCATGTCATATTTGAGTGATGAGCCATTTTGATATGACTATAGGATTGGTTCCTACATGATCAGATATAAGGGCTAATGCCATTCTTGGAATGAAGCTACCTAGTAAGGTACCAGGAATACTTGGTCTAGGAATGAGGGCCATTCTGATATGACTATAGGATGTGTTCATTCATGATCAGATGTGAGCGCATGGCCATTTTGATGTGATTGAGGTATTTGTTCCAACTTGATCATATATAAGGGTTGTTTCCATTCTTGGAATGGAGCTACTTGGTGAGGTACCAGGAACCCTCAACCTAGGGTTGAGAGGCTTTCCATCATGGTTGCAGGATGTGTTCCCGCATGGGTGGATGTAAGTGTAGAGACTTTTCCTCATGGTTGCAAGATGTATCCCCGCATGGGTGAATGTAAGTGTAGAGCCCTTTCATCATGGTTGCAGGATGTGTTCCCGCATTGGTGAATGTAAGTGTAGATCCCTTCCATCATGGTTACAGGATATGTTCCCGCATGGGTGGAAGTAAGTGCAGATCCCTTCCATCATGGATGCAGGATGTGTTCTCGGATGGGTGGATGTAAGTGCAGAGCTCTTTCATCATGGTTGCAGAATGTGTTCCTGCATGGATGGAAGAGCAGAGACTTTTTAGCATGGTTGCAGTGTGTGTTTCCGTATGGCTAAATGTGAGTGTTGGGACTTTTTGATGTGATTATAGGATTGCTTCCTACATGATCAGATGTGAGTGTTGGGCATGCCTTTCTGAAAAGTAGGTCAGATGCAAGTGTTGGATGAGCCATTCTGACTTGGTGTCAGATATAAGCGCTAAAGAAAGAACTACATGGAGGCTAGGCCTACAACTAGCATGAAAAAGGGATGGCTCTATAGAAATTCTTGTGACGAGAAGAATCATGAGATAGCACCCATGATGATCCAGTGATGATGATCTAGTAGTGATGATCCAGATCGAGTGATGATCCAGATCCAGTGATGATGATCAGTGATGATCCAGATCCAGTGATGATGATCCAGTAGTGATGATCCAGATCCAGTGATGGTTTAGATCCAGTGATGATGATCCAGTAGTGATGATCCAGATCCAGTGATGATTCAGATCTAGTGATGATGATCAGTGATGATCCAGATCCAGTGATGATCCAGATCTAGTGAAGATGACCAGTGATGATCCAGACCAGTGATGATCCAGATCGAGTGATGATCCATATTGAGTGATGATCTCGATCCAGTCATGATCCAAATCGAGTGATGACCCAGATCCAGTGATGATGATCTAGATCCAGTGATGATCCAGATCTAGTGATGATGAACACTGATGATCCATATGGAAAGATGAATATGACTTGAAGACGAAGATGAATTGAAGATACATATGATGAGATGATCCATGGAAGAAGACTAGTGATGAAAATTGTGTCGAGAGAATACCTTCCTAGTTAATAGGGAGTGTTGATGTAATTGTAACTTTGGAATGTATTCACTTGTATTTCTTATCTATTATAACCAAATGTTTATTCCGGGATGTACTTGTGTCATGTCATGCTTCGATGCTCCTATCAGGAAGATCTATATTGTAAACAAGTCATGTCAAGTCATTGTGGGTAACCCTCCTATTGTCTAAGGGTTAAAGTCCACGCAATTATTGGGCACTAGGGTTATTATACTCTCCTAGAGAGGTCAGCCCTAGTATGGTTTTAGTCATGTCAGGATTAGTATAAATAGAGAGTTGGACTCTCTATTTAGGACACATCTCACACACACTCAAGTGTAGCACATAGTTGAGGAAGGAGAGGACACCAGGGCTAGCTAGAAAGAAGGTTACTGCTGTCGAGAGATCACTTACTATTTTGGGTTTTACATTGGTGTTGATTCTATCTCCGAGGAAGTTGCGGGGTTTTCTCCATTTATGGTTTCCCCAAGGAAAAAAATTGTGTTCATTGTCTCTTGTGTTTGATCACTGTGCTTGTTGTTCTCTCAGTTAAATATCCTAATGTTATGCTAGCTTAATGTTAAAAATCCAACATCAGCCACATGGCCTTTCTAAATAGATACAACACATATGTTAACCAAAACTGAAGTCACTTTTCGATGAACTATAAACAACCAAAAACCCTATACAACCATTGCAGGAGAAAACCTCATCCAATACTGAGGCTTACCTGGATGGACATGAAGCCTGAAATCCTTGCGTGACATTTTTATGGCATATTCTAGCTCAGAGTATCCACTTGAAAACCTGCACAAGTATATTAAAACGTTAAATGAGAAAGATTGTACAATGACAAAGTTAATGGCTTACGAATAAGTGTAAAATAGTTATAAAATACAAATAAAATTGTTCACCTGAATAACTTGACCTTTCCCCCGAACTAGATAACGAGAACAGACCCAAGCTACCATAAAATTTTATGCCGAGCGACGAAGGAAGCACTGTCAAGAAACCCTAACAAGAAATTCCAAATCAACGCCGAAGGAAACCAAAAACTAAGTTCACAATACAGAGTTTTACCACTACAGAAGTGTTGAAGGCTAAATAATGACGACGAAGACTACACTCATATAGAGAAATTGTAATGGCCACATAGGGCTCTCACACTGAATGAAAGGTAGTGGCCACATGAATCGTATTCGTGGAAGAAAAACAAAATGGCAAGGAGGCTTATACAGAGTCAAGGGAGTGATAGTAAAGCCATGCGGCCATGAGCCTACGTCCCTCCCATTCCAAAGCAATGATAAAAGTTAGGTAAATGTGATTTTTTAGCGTTTAGGAGAAATTTATATGGTGAAACCCGAAGGTCAAAACCCTAACCAATAACCATCGACCACATGGCTTCAGTTATATTTGCAAAATATGGGTTTTGTGTTATAGTTCGAGTCCTCTTTGAAGCAGCCTGCACAAATTATTTGTTTGATAAATAAAATATGTTAAACATTGTTCATAACTTACAATATCTTTCATTATATTATGGTTATTATAAACCTAACGAATAATGTAGGGAGGTAATATTTACAATAGTTTTTATATTATGTTATATAATCTTAGAAATAGGTAAAAACTTATGCAAAGAAATATTCAACTTTAATTAGCATAATAAACAACGCCTTGTGAGAAAGCATAGAATTATGAAAATATCTTGTAAGATACTTAGGAAGATACAACGATTAAATACATTTATGTATGTATGCTTATAAGTATAGAAAGATGCATAGCTGGATTCCTAATCTAGGTATTAAATTAGTATCGTTATAAGATACTAATGTTTGTCTTTTTATTTTCCCCTTGTGAGATGAAGGATCTTACAAAGGTTAGGTAGGATAGATGTTGAAGAAGATAATCTTTGCTTTCTTTACCCAAATAGCAGTAATACTATAGTAACATTACAAAATTGATATTATTGCATCTTTACCTAATAAATATTGAAAATAGTAGTAGACTGTCTTCTACACTAAGTTTTAATATCCATGTGTGAATGGCAACCACTATACTTATGACTATACTTAGATTAAGGTTTTTCTAAGTTTACCTAACTTGAGTATCGTTGAAGTGAGTACCCTTGCATTACCAGGTTGTTAAGTATAAAGGTAATAAAATAATATGCTATATTAATTATTGTTCATACATAGCGAAAAGTTAGATGATCAAATTATAGTTGAAAGAAAATGGAAGGACAATTGGATTATGTCAGTTTTTCTAAGCACTTACATTTACCAGAAAACGAATTAAAACATAAATATACATATCAATGATACCTCATTCAATTTGATAAAGTTGTGAAGTAAATAAATTTACTAGCATTATATTTTATGCTGGTTGAGATAATAATCTCAATATGGAAATTGATTACAAACGTATTACCTGTATAAGACCTGTAAAAGAAGCATCACTTCACTACATTGGCTAAAAAGAGAAGTAATCATTGATCTCAACTGAAGTTCCTTCATATTTTCACAAAATAGTAAAACAAACTTAGCACTTAGTAATTAAACAGATGTTTCAATTCCTGTTTTTCCAAACCGTAACCTGCTAAATCAAATCCTTAATAATGATTTATGATAGAAAACAATTAAGTATACAGAACTAGAAATTAACAAGAACCAGATTCTAGTTTAAGCCTCTTTAGGTTAACCGTTAATAGTTAAATGTTTGCTAGTAGTGGTGATTGCAAACATATAAGGTCATATGAAAAACTAAAAATTGTTTACGAATTTTTGGAGTATTACATACACCTCTCTCTTGTCTAGTATATGAAGAGGTTCAGGGGAAACCTCCCCTTTAGGTTCCACCTATAATAAGGACCAATCAATCACATGTTTAGTATCATAAACATATTTCTTTCATAAAGATGCATGGAAAACATTATGGACTCTTATGTGAGTGGATAACACTAGTTCATATGCCACTGGTGCTCTCTTGGATAGTATCTCAAAGGGTCCACAAAATCTATATGATAACTTACCACACCTACCCAATCTAAACAAGCTTCATTTTACTTTTACTTTCAAGTAGGCATGGTACCATGTTTGATAATATTTATCTTTTCTTTTCTTATCCATGTAGCTTTTCTAGAAGTCTTGAGCTTCTTTAAGATTCACCTAGACCTTGGTAACTAGTTGTTCCAAGTCCTTTAATAATCCAGGCCCTAACATGATCTGATCCACCGGCCTATCCCAAGTAACTGATGTACTACACTTTCGTCCATAAAGTAACTCAAAGGGACTCATCTTGGTGGAAGTCTAGTACCCATTGTTATATGAAAACTCTGCAAGATGAAGGTAATCTTTCCATTTGGTGTGGTTGTTCATGACATACATCCTAATCATGTCCTTCACAATCTAGTTTACCTTTTGTAATGTCCCCTCACGACCCCCCAATCTGTAAATTCAAAGCTAAGGGATAGTTGAAGTTTAGGGATCTAGTAAAACTTAACCAATGATTGTGATCCCGTATCTGAAGGAAAATGGTTACAATTATACATTGTAAAACACAAACATGAATTATAAATTGATGTGTTATGCTAATTTCAGAACCATTTCATTGATTTGAGAAATGGGAAGAATTTTTGTTTTTAAAGATGCTAGGAACGAACTAACTCACCATGTTTGTCGAAACCTTCAAAGCTAAGGGATGGTAAATAACATCTAGTATAAATTTGTCAAGCACTAGACGTTTATTGTTTTTAACCTCCTTTAAGGATAATTAAGCCAATAATGATCACATATTAAGGACATATATTATTGGCAGAAATATAAATGGCACTCAATTTATCGAGTCGCCATGTCTACATACATATATAGATATACACCTCTTTCTATCCAAAAGATGGGTATTATATATGTAGATATATATTCCCAAACCCTAAAGTAATTACAAAGAATTCGTAAAAAAGGAAACAAAGGTTTCCTAAGATGAAATGGCCTAGTACGATTTAAACATTGGTGCTGCCTTTTGAGAAAAGTATGGAATGACTCTACATTTTTCCCACTTTGACAAGAAATAGCTTGGAATCCGAGGAGGATTTTACTCCACCCTAAATGGAAAACCGGTTGGTAATCCTGCCTTTTGTCCCAGTGATTTTTTCCCTATATAAAGGGGGGCAATATGCCAAGGAAGCATGGATTCTGGTTTGGGTTCTGTTCCATAAATCTGAAGAGAAAAACCTCTGCAAAATATTTCTGATAGTTGCGTTGAACCCCCTTTTCCTTTTTCCAAATGTGGTATCCCTGTCTGCAATCCTGGTTGAATTTTGTTTTGTGTTAAAATTTTGTTTGTTTATGTGTGCCATGATTTCATTGCTGGTGAATGTGTTTGGTCTAGATCTGATATTTGTACAAACATTACTCATGTTTTCATTGATTTCGGTGATCAATGATATCTTGTTGCATGCTCTGTCTTTAATTCCACGATTCCAGAGAAGAAATCGATCAAGGCTTAGCTGTTGGCTATAAGTATTATGTTTTGTTTATCTCTATCCTTTTGATGCTACTTCTTTAGAGAAGTCGACATGCAATTTTTGGATGAGTATAATGTTTTTAATAAACTCTGGTTCAGCTACCTGCGATTTTGGATGAGTATATTGGTTTAATAAACTCTGGTTCAGCTACCTGTGATTTTGGATAGGTAAATTGTTTTTAATAAACTCCGGTTCAGCTATCTGCGATTTTGGATGAGTATATTGTCATTGATGTTGTTGTCGGATAAACCACAATATCGAAATGACCAAGTTGACATTTCAGATCCATATCAGGATTCATCATCAGGACAATGTCGAATGTGGAGAGAGCGAGAACCTTTGATAAATACTGGAACTAGGTAGAAGAAAAGAAAGGTCCAATGTCGGCCTCGAAGGCTAGGGTTTGCTAGGTTAAAAAAAAAATTATTTTCATTTTATTTTATTTTTAAACTTTGCTGCACTTTTTAAAAATATTAATATATTTATAAAAACAATTGTTGGTTTATAAAATTTTTATAATTGCTATAATAAGTCATGTTAAAAAATTAAATTGAAATATGATTATTCATGTGCCTCAATCATTCAAAAATTGTTGAAATAAATTTTTATTATTATTAATCAATTTAAATTAATTAAAATATGATTATTAAAGTGTCTAAAAACATTAAAGATTGTTAAAAAATCTTTAAGGCTAATAGAAAGTTAATTAAAAATTTTAATTATTTTCACTTATAGTTAAATTTTTTTATTATTAATGTGAAAACTTTTAGGTCAAATTTAAGGACAAGGAAAGGTTAAAAAGGACAAGGAGAGGTTAAGAAAGTAAATTTTAATTTTAATTTTAAATTTTATTTTTCGAATAAATTAGTTTGATTTTAAAATTTCAATGTTTTTGGATTTATGGTCTTATTTAGGTGTCATAGTTATTCCATGCTTGAACAAGGGAGGAGGACCAAAGAAAAAAGGGAAAGGATTGAATGAGGGAAAAGGGCACAAGGGAAAAAGGATAAGATCAAGGGGAATGGAGTCAAGGGACAGAATGAGGGGGAAAGTCACCTTTCTGATTGAGAAGAGAGGGAAGCCAACTTTTTTTTTTTCCAAAGAAAAAATTCGTAAATATTTTATTCACATTCAGCAGATGGCTCCAAAGGTCCATTGTACAAAATAAAAAAACCAACTATGAAGTTGACATTACATCTAGATAATTGCCTCATGAAGAGCACAATGTACCATTACCATATCCAATAACTGACCCAACTATAAAGTTGTCATTACATACAATAAAATTGCCTCATGAATAGCATGTTGTACCATTACTTCAGCAAAAAATCAAATATAAAACCTGTATTAACAGCCATTCAGCAAAATTAGTCTGATCATAGCAGACTTTTTTCATCATTCCTGATCAATCTGGTCAGATAAACTGTAAATCGAAGGTGATCACGAGCAAATAGACCAGAGCAAAACTGGCTAGCTAAAGTAGTCTCTAAAGCATAACCATAATAAGTGAAATCAAATGCTGATAAAAAATTCAGCAACTAATAATTTGCCAAAAATTCAGTGCTCACCTCGAGGCCACCATCCCTATTTAGATTGTGTGGAAGTTTGATGATTTCTAAGGACTCTCTGAATTTTCTTTTGAAATAATGGTCTTCTTTTGCGAGGATAATGGTGTCCTCTAGGAAAATGTGATGTTTGGTTTTGGCAACATGTTCCGCAAGGGATGAGGAACAAATGCATTCTTTTCTAATGTCCGCCCCATGTTCCTTTAACCGCGGGTGGAAATAATGCCCCATCTCACCTATATAGCTGATCTTGCAAGAACAAGCGATCTTATAGACCCCTATAAATTGTGTATGATCAATAGGATCTTTAACAGATCTCATTCTCTTCTTAAAAAGTGTCATACAATTTAATAATAAAATAAAATGAAAATAATTTTTTTTTAATCTAGCAAACCCTAGCCTCCCACGATGACATTAGACCTTTCTTTTCTTCTACCCAGTTCCAGTATTTATCAAAGGTTCTCGCTCTCTCCACATTCAACATTATCCTAATGATGAATCCTGATATGGATCCGAAATGTCAACTTGGTCATTTCGATACTATGGTTTATTCGACAACAACATCAATAACCTACCACCATAGAAATTTAGCAATAGTATATTGTCTTTGATAAACTCTGGTTTAGCTATCTGCGATTTTTGTATGAGTATTTTTAATAAACTCTGGTTTAGTATTGATTGGTGCTTTGTTTATTTTCTTTTTATAAGCCACGATTTCGATCAAGTGCATGAATAATGATTTGGATCTGTGTTTCCCTGACCTCTGTCTATTGTTCCACGATGTAAAAAAGAATATCGTTCTGGATTTTTGGTTCCTTATGGAATCTCTGCAAAAACGTTTTGGAGATTGAATGCTTGAATCTCTGCACATTGTCCTAGAGATTAATGCGTTGAATGATTTGCTAGCCTGCAGAATCGATATGGAGTGTGAGGCTATGTAAAACGTTATTTTCCTTTAATTATGCCATGATTATCTTGAAAGGTCAATCTAGGGTTTTAGCCTGACTCGAATTGTGTTTGTTAAAAAAATACTATGTCTTGCCACATCAATCCGGTGGTTAATGATGGTTGTTTTTTCTTTAAGCATTTGCAATTGTTTATGTCAGAGAATAAACCCTACATGCATTTAATTATAATGATCTATCTATAATGCACTTCTTCCTGGTCAAATTCTGTGTAACCATCATTGGAGATCAAACCAAACTGGTTGTAGATTTCCCCTTTGCGGTCCAATTGCTGAAGCTTTTAATTTAGTTGAATTCTCTGTCAGTTACAATTAGCTGCAACTTTATTATAGGGGGCATATCCCTGTTTTGGATGCTTGCCATACTATTTGCTATCCTTTCTTAACCATGATTTCATTATAAACAAGCATATTCACTATATGGAATGCCTATTCCTGAAGATTGCAGGGTATTGATAAGTCTCAAGATCTAAACGCTTGTGCTAAGTCCCGACTACACCTCTACCATATTTTGTTGAAAGTGATAATATATTTTTCTATGGCTTAATTACATGATTCTTTTGTAGGTTTCGTTTCCACCCTAACAAATTTTGTTGTGAATAATGCCTCGGTTTTGGGCTTAGTTGAGTTCATGCTCACACTGAAAGTAGTTGGTGAAGGATGAGTTTAATCTAGATGATGCTATATTTTAAAAATGAATACTGTATTAATGTTTAGATTTATAACTTTTATTGTAAGGTTTGAAATTCCTCCAAGGAATCTTGGACAAGCAGCATGAGCTTAAGTTGTCTGTTTATATCAAATGCTAACTTAGGGTGTTCGGCCGTGAGCTCATTCTCAGATAAACGAGTATCGTTTGTATGATAACTGATTGTGCAAAGCCGAGTCGTGAGCATCCATGTTCAGGATGGGGAAATGCAAATCTCCATTGCACTCTCCTTGTTTCGAGGATGAAATGAATTGTAATAGATGAACTGCATCATTGTACCCTCCTTCTATGGAAGAATTAATAAAACGACTAACAAAACTTGGTGGATGTAGCCTCGTGGATGAGGTGAACCACGTGAATATGGTTGTCTCGTCTTTTGTATTCCTTTATGTTGTGCATGCTCCTTTTCTTTACATAATGATGTTAGTATAAGTGTTTACCGGTGAAAAGGTTACTAAACGTATTTGCATAAATTCAATTCAGAAGCACATTACATGGATGGTTTAAAGCTTTAAATAAAAATGAAATTTTTTTACCCATTTTATCTAATTCTACAACAAGGTATTGCGGGGATGTCACTTATGTTATCAGATCTAGCTACAACACTGGACCCTTAAGAGTGGGCTAACATGATAGTTTTGCAGGAAATTCGAATTACATTTGGAAGAAATTGCGACACGGTTGTCAATTGTCAAATTGAAACCATATAAGTACTGTGCTAAACACTTATTTAAGTTTCTTTGCATATTGAATGATTGGTCTCTAGTATAAAAGTATATTTTCCTAGAAATACAAAAGGGAGGAATATAGACACATTCTTAAAGTGAGCTAGAATGTTTCCCAAATTATTTTAGTGGCAAAAAATGGAAGTCTCTATCCTTATACCTATTTTCTCTTATAAAAGAATTTCTTTCTGTAATGCTATTCTTATGGTGATTCATGCTCAAAGTTAGTTAAAGTTGATAAGGGTGCTGACTTGGAAGATCTTACTCATAGTCTTAGGACTCTCTTCTAGATAGTTGTGATAGGTGTAAATTTGAATTATCGTCAAACATTCTTGCTAACTCTTTCCTTTGAGAACAAACATAATTTTTCATCTTAATGTCATTAACCATGTTATAAAGGAAGAATCATCCATCATACACAAAATCAGCACCATCTAGATATGAAAACATATACCTCATATTATTACTAAGAAATACTTTAGCCCAATTACTAATTCAATGTTATTGTTGGTTACTGGTTTAAGACTAGTTAAGAGAACATTACTGCCCAACTCCTTTTACAGTAAGCAGTATATTTCCAATGTTTTGAGATGCAATCCTTACTGAATTGGGCCTATATGAATCTTGAATAAAGCAAGGATTGTATTTGTTCTCATCTGGGCAGTATTAAATTGAGTTGTAGACGTCACTCTATTTAGCTATATGAAGAAAAATCTGAAAAACAACTTACTATACTACCATTAACAATATTACATCTAAGTTGGAAATCTTCATTGAAGACACTACTGGGCATATTCACTGATGATATTTAAGTGGATGGCACAAAAAATATATGACAAGTAATGAGATCATGTTTAGGTTTAGGATTTGTTTGAGGGGGTTGTCTTCTTGATTACATCTTGATATAACTAATGTCTAAAACCAATGCGTTGCATTGAAATTGTTAAGCTCAATTCTAGATTGATTTTCCCTCTACTAAAGTCAGTATTGAATTTGGCATTGTAATAAAATTTTGGAAAAATTTTACAACAATGTATGTGGATTAAGAATTATAGGAGCTGTTGTCAGACTTTCCATCTGTTAAAGTAGTTTAGGAAAAATAAAATATGTGATATTAAGTAAAAATTCACGCGATTGGGTTTGAAGTTTCACACGACCTTTTGATTTTAGCTATCATGATCTTTTATAATGGTAACTTTTCTTTTCTACCTCAAAACATGAGCGGAAATGAGTATTGACATGTTGAATATACGAGGCATAGCATCAAATGTCAAGTGGTGTTGTGCAATGGAATTCACTTGTATTTCTTCCAAGCACCACGCAAAAGTATTAAAGGTAGTATAGGGGCATAATTAACTAGACTAATTAATAATGCACCATTAAAAAGGTTTTAGGCTCTTAACAGGGCTCGCAACAATACCTCGAATTTCCAAGGAAAGTTAAACTTGTGTCTTACATCACTTTAGGATGCTACATTGAACACCTTATAGTAGGTCCTGTAATAGGATTTTGGAGTCTAAATGCACTATGTTTCATTATGGGCATTGTTCTTAAACAAAACTGACTGAGGTCTAGCAAAGAATAATAGGTGTTGTTTTAAGTTCAAGGTCTGGTACCCAAAACTGTAAAGTAAAATATGTGACAGTAATACAAAGAAAAGACACTTCAAATTCTCATAATTATATTCAGGTGATGTATTAACATTAATTCTACTACAGACAAAGGGATTCAGTTAAATCCCCACCAGTTGCATGTTAAGGGAATGCTTAAAATGCTTGCTTGTTACAAATGCTTGTTTGTTGCACTTCTTTCAAAGACGTTGTTTGGTATTAGCCTAACTTGCCTTTTGCGCCACATCTGAATGAAAAATGTGCATTGTTTCGAATGGATGTTAGGAGTGTTAAAATGCATAAATGCTAATGTTTTATTAATAAATTGTTGGTTGCTAAAGACAATTGTGATGGCTGGGCCTACTCGATAGGTTGAAAAAATTGTCGATTCTCAAAGGTGGTTCCATGAAGAAAATGTGAGGAATTTGGCTGGACCAGAACCTTGATGCTCCTCCTACATGTGTGCACATCAATAGCATATGACTTGAGTCCTAAATGGACATAAACCTGAGGTAGAGTTAGGTGTTGTGAGGGAATTGCTATCATCTTGTCGTAAATTAATAGCTCTTGAAATAATGGTGAACGATGATATAAGTGTATACTAATTGGTTTCTAAAGATGTTATATTGTGAACTATTATAAATTAGAATGTGTATTGCTTATTAGAAGTTCTAATTATATTTCATTAGCTACTAAATGAATGCTAAGTGAGTGCAAAACCAGAATGAAAGGTGGTGGTGAAGATATTCAGGTTAGATGCAATTTTTCAACTATTGTGATAACTGACATGCAAGTGAAGCTTAGGAATCAGGCTACACACATCGAAACTATTGATCATTCTTATGTACTCACAAGGTATCACAACAAATATTTAAAGTCATGAAATTGAATTTACTTACAAACTTGGGCTACAGTGAAACTGAGGTGAGTAATAAAATGTGTTGTGTTTAAAATCAATAAATTCCTTAATGGTAGAAAGAGTACGCTACTATAAAGGCTCTTATTTGATGAATGAGAAAAGAAGTAAGACATGACTTATGATAAAAATTTTGATGTCTTTAATATGATGAATGAACCACCTATGGAGTGATTGTAGGTATAGGAAAATTGTGTCCATGAGGAAGGCTGAAGCTCTAGAACTGTAATGAGTTGAGAAGATATCAGAAACATCTCATCTGCATAAACTTGTCACCACGAGGAAGTGTTGATTAAGGTAGTGGGTGAAAGCTACCTGTTTTCCCCCGGGCCAGCTAGGGACCATTATGCACTCTGGGGACGTCTAGATGTAATAAGTTTTGGTTAAGACTTGTTCCGCACACATTAAGAGGACTGTCACAAGAGTGGGGCCTCTGTGAAGAGAATAGCCTCTAGGTGCTGTGGCACTGTGTGAGAATAGAGGTGACTAAGCTTGGTGAAGCACCCTGAATAGCACAAGAAGGAGATACACCTAAGAAAGGATACCATTCTTGTGTTGGGTGGCTTGAATCAATACTCGGTGTATTGTTAGCACTTGGAGTGCCGGGATGGAGGACATCCAGAGAAAAGAATAATGGTGAAGCGCCTTGAATAGCACAAGAAGGAAATATGCCTAAGAAAGGGTATCATCCTTGTGTTGGGTGGCTTGGATTGGTACTTGGAGTACTATTAGCACTTGGAGTGTTGGGATGGAGGACATCTAGAGAAAAGAATAATGCTAGGAAGAGGTATGTGCATTACAGGTAAACTTGAACCTATGAGGTAATATGTTTATTTATTGGTAATCGAACTCACATGTTTATGAAAAATTGTATAGTGTTGGATTCCTGAGTTATACATTGTTCTCAATGTTGATGCTAGTATACATGCATATGTATGATTATAAATGCAGGGCGAGAACCAAAGAAAGAATGGAGACAAGGCTGGAAAATCAGGTAACACCGAGGACGGTGTTAACTCTAAGGGGGAAAGGATGTAATGTCCCCTCACGACCCCCCCATCCGTAAATGCAAACCTAAGGGATGGTTAAAGTTTAGGGATCTAGTAAAACTTAACCGATGATTGTGATCCCGTATCTGAAGAAAAACGGTTACAATTATACATGGTAAAACACAAATATGAATTATAAATTGATGTGTTATGCTAATTTCAGAACCATTTCATTGATTTGAGAAATGTGAAGAAAAAAGAAACTGTTAAAGATACTAGGAACGAACTAACTCACCATGTTCATTGAAACCTTCAAAGCTAAGGGATGGTAAATAACATCTAGTATAAATTTGTCAAGCACTAGACGTTTATTTTTTTTAACCCCCTTTAAGGATAATTAAGCCAATAATGATCACATATTAAGGACATATGATTATTTGTAGAAATATAAATGACACTCAATTTATCGAGTCTCCCTATCTACATACATATGTAGATATACACCTCTTTCTATCCAAAATATGGGTATTATATATGTAGATATATATTCCCAAACCCTAAAGTAATTACAAAGCATTTGTAAAAAAAAGAATCAAAGGTTTCCTAAGAAGAAATGGCCTAGTATGATTTAAACATTGGTGCTCCCTTTTGAGAAAAGTATGGAATGACTCTGCATTTTTCCAACTTTGAAAGGAAACAGTTTGGAATTCGAGGAAGATTTTACTCCACCCTAAACAAGAAACCGGTCAGTAATCCTGCCTTTTGTCCCAATGATTTTTTCCCTATATAAAAGGGGGCGAGATGCCAAGGAGGCATGGATTCTAGTTTGGGTTCTACTCCATCAATCCGAAGAGAAAAACCTTTGCAAAATCTTTCTGATAGTTGCGTTGGACCCATTTTTCCTTTTGCCGGATGTGGTATCCCTGTCTGCAATCATGGTTGAATTTTGTTGTGTTAAAATTCTGTTTGTTTATGTGTGACATGATTTCATTGCCGGTGATTGTGTTTAGTCTAGATCTGATCTTTGTACAAATATTACTCAGATTTTCATTGATTCTAGAGATCAATGATAGCTTGTTGCATGTCTTTAATGCCACGATTCCAGAGAAGAAATCGATCAGGGCTTAGCTGTTGGCTATAAGTATTATGTTTTGTTTATCTCTATCCTTTTGATGCTAATTCTTCAGAGAAGTTGACCTAGGATTTTGGATGAGTATAATGTTTTTAATAAACTCTGGTTTAGTTATCTGTGACTTTGGATGAGCATATTGGTTTAATAAACTCTGGTTCAACTACCTATGATTTTGGATGAGTGTATTGTTTTTAATAAACTTTCATTCAGCTATCTGTGATTTTGGATGAGTATATTGTCTTTGATAAACTCTAGTTCAGCTATTTGCTATTTTTGTATGAGTATTTTTATTAAAATCTGGTTTAGTATTGATCGGTGCTTTGTTTATTCTATTTTTATAAGCCATGATTTGGATCTGGTGGATGAATCATGATTTGGATCTGTGTTTGTCTAACCTCTGTCTATTGTTCCACGATGTCAAAAATAATATCGATCTGGAGTTTTGGTTCCTTATGGAATCTCTGCAAAAACGTTCTAGAGATTGAATGCTTGAATCTCTGCACATTGTCCTGGAGATTGATGCGTTGAATGATTTGCTAGCCTGCAGAATCGATCTAGAGTGTGAGGCTATGTAAAACGATGTTTTTCTTTAATTATTCCATGATTATCCTAAAAGGTCTATCTAGGGTTTTAGCCCGACTCGAATTGTATTTGTTAAAAAAATACTTTGTCTTGCTGCATCAATCCGGTGGTTAATGATGGTTGTTTTTTCTTTAAACATTTGCAATTGTTTATGCCAGACAATAAAACCTGCATGCATTTCATTATAATGATCTGTCTATAATGCACTTCGTCTTGGTCAAATTCTGTGTAACCATCATTGGAGATCAGACTAAACTGGTTACAGATTTCCCCTTCGTGGTCCAATTGTTGAATCTTTTAATTTAGTTGAATTCTCTGTCAGTTGCAATTAGATACAACTTTATTGTAGGGGGAAGATCCATGTTCTAGATGCTTTCCATACTATTCACTATTCTTTATTAACCATGATTTCATTATAAACAAGCATATTCACTATCTAGAATGCCTATTCCTGTAGATTGTAGGGTATTGATAAGTCTCAAGATCTAAACGCTTATGCTAAGTCCCGACTACACCTCTACTATATTTTGAGGAAAGTGCTAATATATTTTTCTATGGCTTAAGTGCATGATTCTTTTCTAGGTTTCGTTTCCACCCTAACAAAGTTTGTTGTGAATAATGTCTAGGTTTTGGGCTTAGTTGAGTTCATGCTCACACTCGAAGTAGTTGGTGAAGGTTGAGTTTAATCTAGATGATGCTATATTTTAAAACTGAATGTTGTATTAATGTTTAGAGTTATAAATTTTATTGTAAGGTTTGAAATTCCTTCAAGGAATCTTAGACAAGCAGCATGAGCTTAAGTTGTCTGTTTATATCAAATGCTAAATCAGGGTGTTCGATTGTGAGCTCATTCTTAGATAAACGGGTATCATTTGTATGATAATTGATTGTGCAGAGCTAAGCCGTGAGCATCCACATTCGCGATGGGGAAATGTGAATCTCCACTGCATTCTCCTTGTTTTGAGGTTAAAACGAATTGTAACAAATGAGTCGCATCATTGTACCCCCTTTCTATGGAAGAATTAATAAAATGACTAACAAAACTTAGTGGATGTAGATTCATGGACGAGGTGAACCACGTGAATATGGTTGTCTCTTACTTTGTATTCTTTTATGTTGTGCATGCTCCTTTTCTTTACATAATGATGTTAGTATAAATGTTTACTGGTGAAAAGGTTACTAAATGTATTTGTAGACCTTCAATTCAGAAGCACATTACATGGATGGTTTAAATATTTAAATAAAAATGAAAAAATTTTACCCATTTTATCTAATTCTGCAACAAGGTATTGTGGGGACGCCACTCCTTTTCTATCTGCCCATTTGTCTGTGGGTGATAAGCAGTACTAAAGTTCAACTGCGTCTCTAATCTAGAGAATAAATATCTCCAAAAGTTCCTGGTAAACTTAGTATCTAGATCTGAGATGATTTCTTTGGGTATCCTGTGCAATCTAAATATCTCCTTCAAGAAGCTATCAACAATGTGTACTGCCTTGTAGGTCGACTTCACTAGAATGAAGTGTGTTGCTTTTGACAATTTTTCAACTACTACAAAGATAGAATCATTTTGTTTCTTACTCTTAGGTAGAACTGTGATAAAATACATACTAATGACCTCCCATTTCTATTTCAAAATGGGTAACAGCTGCAGCAATACCGAAGGATTTTGGTGCTCATCTTTGACTAGCTAAAATTCCTAGCATTTTGTGATAAACAATGCTATGTCGGCCTTTAACTTAGGTAAGAAAAATTGTCTCTTAACGATGGATATCATATTTTGATATCTTGGATGCACCAATTTGGGTGTCCAATGAATTTCTATGAGGATGTTGGACCGAATATCGCCTCCTTCCAGAATGTAAAATCTCTCCTTAGACCATAGCAGTCCCATTTCGTCTACATTGTACTCTTTTTTTTATGAAACAACTTGTCCTCTTAGACCTTTTTGAGGATTTCTACATAGAAAGGGTCAATTCTATTGGCCATTCTAATCGTCTCGTGTAAATCCGAATCGGTATGACTTAAAGTCACCTCATATATCATATGTGTTCACCTACTCAAAGCATCAACAATATTGTTCTCTTTGCCCTTTATATGCTTTACCTTGAAATGGTACTCGCTAAGGAAATCCAACCATCTGGCTTGCCTGGCATTCAGATTTGGTTGCTCAAATAAATATTTCAGACTCATATTGTCTGTCTTCAGAAGGAATTTCCTTCCCATGAGGTAGTGCCTCCACATCTTCAAGGCGTGGATGATGGCCGCTAACTCAAGATCATGTGTGGGGTGGTTGTGCTCATGTTATTTTAATTTTCATGATTAATAATAGATCGCATAATCTTTCTGCAAGAGGACTCCTCCGAGTCCTTCCTTACTTGCATCCGTGCAAATAATTAAATCCCCATCGAGATCCGTAATTCATAGTATTAGTGCGGTTGTCAAAAGCTATATAATATTTTGAAAAATTTCCTCGCACTGGGTCGTCCATAGTAAATTATTTTCCTTCTTTTGCAAAGTGGTCATGGGACAAGCTATCCTCAAGAAGTTCTCAATGAAATTTCAGTAATAACCAGCTAATCCCAAAAAAGATATAACTTCAGTGACACTAGTAGAGGTAGGACAATATTCTGTGGCTTTGATCTTTTCCGGGTCCACGACCATTCCCATCTCAGAGATGATGTGACCCAATTATTGTATCTGTGGTTTGTAAAAATTACATTTACTAAACTTAGCATAGAGATGGTGTTCTCGTAACACCTGTAGCACTATGCGAAGGTGTTCCTCATATTCCTCTTTAATCTTAGAGTAAACTAGGATGTCTTCTATAAAGACCAAAACAAATTTATACAAATATTTAGTGAATATATTTTTCATCATACACATAAAGTTTTCGGGTGCATTGGTCAACCCGAACAACATTACTACAAAATCGTAGTTACCATACCTTGTACGAAAGGCAGTTTTGTGAATATCCTCGTCATGAATCCATACCTGATGGTACTCAGATCATAGGTCAATCCTCGAAAATATCTTGTCTCCTCCTACTTGATCGAACAAGTCATCAATCCTAGGGAGTGGGTATCGATTCTTGATAGTCATCTTGTTAAGCTGACAGTAATCGATGCACATCCACATCATACCATCCCTCTTCTTTATGAAAAGTGTCGGTGCTCCCCAAGGAGACACATTTCATTAGATATATCATTTCTTAATCAACTCCTGCAACTGTAATTTGACTTCCACCAACTCTCGTGCACTCATGCGGTAAGGGGATTTCAAAGCTGGAATTGATCCGTCGGTCAATTCTATGGAAAATTCTAAGTCTCGTTTTAGAGTTAATCCTAGGATTTCTTTAGGAAATACATCCTTGAATTCTACGAGAACTAGAAATTTCTCTATGTGATGTTCCCTCTCAACCTCTATGTATTGGATGTTTACTACAAATTGCTTGCAGCCTTTCCTAATGCACTTCTTTGCTTGTAAAGTAGATAGCTACCTTACAGAAACTTTGTTCGGTATGCCTTGAATCTTCACTTGATTCCCTTGGCTATATGTACACAAGATTGACTTGTGTAAGCAATAGAGCATGACATAGTGTTGTACCAACCAGTCCATGCCAATAAGTATATCATACGATCCTAAGGGTAGCATGTTTAGCTTTAATTTAGTAGGAAAACCATTCAGGTTTACCTCACGATTTTTAACTATTTCTGAAATGTTTTATTTCGTACCTATGACTAATTGTACCAGCAAAGGTTTATCATGTTTAACTTTTCCTATTTTACATACATCAACAATTTTAGGTAGTACATAGCTCCAGCAAGCACTAGGGTCAATCAATATTGAAATAGAAATTTTCAAGATCTTACCTTCTATCTCAACCATGGTAGCTTGATGGTCTACATGTTGGCCATCCAAGGCTGCATAAATTTGCGGTGCTCCGACTATGTCCTCTAATGTTGTTTCTTCTTGTAAGTTGTGCAAGACCCCGTTAGTCTTTTTCTTACAATATCGAGCATAATGAGGCCCTTGGAATTTCCAGCATTTAATTTGTAGCAGGGAAACATTGGCTCCCCCATTTGTTGCTGGTTTGTTAGTGTTTGGAGCTCATACATATGGCTTTGTATCTATTTTGTTGAAGTTCTTGTTGGCTAGAAAATTGTTGTTCTATTTTCTATATGGTGGTGGGTTAAAATCCAATTTGCAGTTATCAGAGAAGTTCTTAGACCTCTCTTTTTTTTTTCATGTTCTCTTGCCTCACCTGCCCATGCTCATAGAAAAGCCTAGCTTTGTGCATTGTGGTTTCCAATGTTTTAGGCATGTCAAATTCAATCCTTTGCCAAAAGTTGGGAGGAAGACATCTTAAAAATTGTTGTATTTTTAACTTCTCATTGTTGATGTATGGCACATAATGTAATAGATCCAAAAATCTTTTAATAAAATCATCCATCGTCATGGATCCCATACATAACTCATGAAACTCTTTCACCTTTCTATCAAATATTATTTCTGCATATATTTTTCCTGAAAAATCTTGTGAAAATTACTCCAACATATTTCCCTTACCTCATCTTTCTTTGTATGCTTCAAGTATCTCCACCATCAAGCTGCTTTTCCATTTAAGTTATAGATGGCTAGACGAGGTTTCATTTCGCTAGAGTAGTTATGAACTCAGAAATTTGCTCATACCCAACAACCACTTTTCAGTTTTCTCCCCTGTGTTCATCTCTCCCTTATAGGTTGGGGATTTTATTTTTCTGAACTCTCCTTGGATATTGTCATCATTTCTCGATTTCTTTCTGCATGGAGAAAGAGAGTCATCACTGGAAGACTGTGAGAGTCTCCTTTTGGAGGTTCGTGGGTATGTTCTTCTTTTCCTTCTTCTCTTGGGCTACTAGCCTGTATATGATAAAAAATATTCTTGAACTTATTTGTGGAATGAGTGGGTTTTCCCTACGGGATTCATGTCATCATGTTTCACAGCGATGCTTCATTAATTGCTTTCTTTTCCTTTATTTGATTTAGATTATCATCTCTAAAACTTTGCAAATCTACTTGAAGACTTTGTATGGTTTTTATTACATCAGAATTTAGTTTCACCACTAGTTCTGCTTCCTGGGTGGGGGGTATTCAACTTTCCTTTCCAGCTGTTATCTTCTTTAGTGTTCATGATTCTCAACTGTTATTTTAAAATCCTGCAATTGCAAATTTTTAATAACAGGAAAAATTTATGTTAGTTAACAAAATTTAAAATCATACTTTATTTTCCTTTCAATGAATGTTTGGTACGCCCATTTGGTCTCTTAGTGTTGAAACTGGGCTCTAATACCACTTGTAATGTCCCCAAAATTTGAAAAGAAAAAAGAATTTAATAGGCTAGTCAAATACTACCTAAACTAGACATTATTTAAACTTATGCGGAATGTGTCATAAGTGTTTACTGTACTATATTGTCATAAGTTGTTTTTACTTCTTGCTTTCAGTTTTTTTGATGTGGTTATTAGTGTAATGTTATGTTGTCATGATGTTGCTTGATATCCGAATTCTATGGTTATGCATTTATATGTATGTGTGTTATTTTGATTGCTTACTCATTGGTTATAAAGTTCGATTACTATTTTATGAACAATTCTTACTTAAGTTGTATTGTAAAGGGGAGGAGTGGCGGTACTTGTTTCCCTTGTAAACACCTAAAAGGTAACTATTTTCTACTTGTCGCTATGGGGCTTACTTAGTTATTTTGAAACTAATGCAATTCTTTCCTTGTCACATGCAGGTGCACCTGACGACGGAAAACTGACCATGATGGTGACATAAAGACATACTGTCTATATTGCTTGGGTGGCGAATAAAATTACAGACCCATCCTACCGAATATTGTTACAATCATTTTATGCAAGGTTGGTGTTACTAGCCTATGTTGTACTTGTTACTATTGAGGCTTAAGCACTTATGACATTGATTTAATTACTGTTGTACTTTAACATTTACATGGTATAAAATACATATGGTTATCATTTTATAACATAGCTCTTGTTTTATTAAACCTTGGTGTATAAGTTTGCAACATAACAATATCTCTCCATGGCATATTTCATATGCCATGGATTATGGCTATACCCTACGTTTATGCTACCATCATTGGGTTTTATATATTGCATTGAGTTGTGGGTTGATATGAACTATATAGTTTGGGTTTTGATCTTTGGTAATGGAGGCTAGGGTGGCGAATTTAATGAACTTTGGAAAGCGTAGGTATGAAGCTTAGGTCTTGGATTAACATGATGGTTTGGTTTATTTGTGAAATGCCTACGTGAGCTCTATCTCTAATATGTTATGTGGCGTAGATATTTGGGGGTTGGCCGCATTGGAAGGTATTCCTTCCAATCTGGTTTAGAAGCATTGTATTGTTGTTTAGTTTGGTGTGTACAACATACTTCTCATCATAGATTTTGTTTTGTTGCATGTTTCAAGGTTTGGATAGCGTGGGTCGTGGGTCACCTTGGTGGTCAACACCATACCTATTACGGGTAATCCCTATTGTAACAAGTTAAAAATTGTTCCTTCTACTGTGTGGGTGTCATGACAAAGCATGAAGCTCATCGTTGGTTGAATTCTTGGTCTAGGTTTTTAATGGTTGCGATTTGGAAAGGGACTGTCTGTAAAAATTATGTAAAGCATCAGAGATCCGTTTAAGAATTGGGGTTTTTATTTAGGTTTAGCGCCTTTGAGCTAGGACTAATGTATCTTGATTTTGTAATATTAATACCCTGTCAGTAACATTGGCCATGGCGAATACTTGATGGCTCTACGTTTTGTTAATATGTTTAAGTTTTGGTTAATGGTGATTGCACCATTGCTTGCAATGGTGCAAGGCCTTGGATACACTATTGTGTAAATTATTATTTTAGTTTATAATGGTTATTTGTACAATATTTACATATTGTGTGTATTATGGTTACAGTTCTTACTTTGTGTCTAGCTTGACTCTGTGTGATCTTGTAATTCTTGTTTAAATTCTTTATATGGATTGTTAACAATGTTATTTTGGCCTTTAGAGCCATGCCATAGATGGCAATGGTGTTACCTCAATTAGATATGTGACTTTGTAATAGATGAATGAAATATCGTTTAAGGTTTAAATTGTGGTTGTATTTCCTACCTATATATTTAATTCTAAGAGGCCATGACTATGGGTTAAACCCTACGAATAAATGTCGTTTCTATTTGCTTAGCATGACAAGGTTTGAATGGGTTTATGATAGTCTTTAAAGTTTTGCATACAAATGGTCGTGAGTCACGAATTGGTTACAATGTGTAATCAATTGGGGGTTTTAATCCTCTATGTAGAGATAAGCTTAAATGTTTTACGGCTTGTGTATGTGATTTTAATAGGGTGGTATATATAGTTGGTAGATGAAACATTACCGCATTTGGTAGGATGATAGAAAAACCTACAAGATTTGATGTGGTGACTTTTAAAAGTATTACGGTGAACACCAGAGGATTAGATCCTTGGTCACGATGGTTGTAAAGGATGATTAAAGAATTGACTTGTCTAGGCATTCACTCCCATAGGATTCGATCTTGTGACCTCTGGTTATTTATGTGATATTTTAATGTGTTTTGTGCATAAAATTATGGTTGACTTGTTATGTGGAAGTCTTCTTATGATGTATGATTTGGATAAATGTATTTTGTGTATTATGAATGAGAATGACTATGTTTAGTATTGTTTATTTATATAATGTAACTTCAGACTATTAGATGGTCTCGATGGATTTAGTTTGTCATTTATTTTGTCATTCTGATTGTGGTTATGTTTATAATAAACAATGGTAATGATTTGTTTCTTAGGTTATGTTTTAATATATTCTAGTTTAATGTGTTTTATAATTAGGTTCTAAAGTTATGTTAAGAGATATAGATACTAGTTGATCTATTTACTTTTAAATATAGGTATGTTGGCAATATGGAATCTGGTAGTAGAAACCATATATAAATATATATA
>LPNX011218988.1:136728-239088 GCA_001517045.1 Pseudotsuga menziesii
GGTCTACTAGGCTAGGCAACTCTAAACATCCTTGCATGTTGGATTCCCTCGTATCACATGGTATTTCTTTAGTACTTGATGAGATACATAAATTCAAAATTTCATTTAATCATTTATAAATAATTCATATGAGATCAATGTTCTATTCGGGTCATTTTCACTCGACATAATTAATTCTTTTCAGTAACTCCTAGCACTTATCCAGATCCCATACTCAACACTAAAAATAGGGACTTACAAACTTAATGCAATTCAAGAGCTCCTCCCTCACCACTAATGCTAGGATGTACTTCTAGGATACATCTAGGGAGATTGTCATATCCCGAAGTTTGGACCTATCCCTTATGGGCGTGAGCCCCATTGATTATGATGTTACCTTGATTTTTTATTTTGATATACTGGGTCAAAGACCCCATTGCATATGAACATAATGATTTGTTTGATATATTGGGCATAATCCAATTACATATGATATATATATATATGTTTGCTTGTGTTGGGAATAGAGCCTAAAGCACATGGTTGATGAGTTTTTTTTTGTTGAGCAAGGAGATCCGGAGCACATGGGTAAATTGATGTTTTGTGTTGAGCAAGAAGCTCTGGAGCACATGAGTACTTATATTTGTGTTGAGAGAGAAGCTATAGAGCACATGATTTTTTGAGACATTTTTGTTGAGCATGAAGCTTTGGAATACATGAAAAGATAAATTGGAAGTGTTGGGCATAATCCCTAGACCGTTCCATGTTGATGTTGAGAATAAGCTCTGGAACATTGGATCCTTTGCAATTGTATCCCTGGGTGTATGTTACAAGTACATCCTAGCATTAGTGTTGAGCGAGGAGCTCTAGAATTGGACTAAGTTTGTAACTCCCTATTTTTAGCATTGAGTATGGGCTCTGGATAAGTGCTAGGAGTTACTGAAAAGATTTAATAATTATGAGTGAAAATGACTCAAGAAAAATATTGATCTCATCTTACTTATTTATAAGTGATTAAATGAAGTTTCGAATTTATGTATCTCATTAAGTACTGAAGAACTGCCATGTTATATGAGGGAATCCAACATGCAAAGACGTTTAGAGTTTCCTAGACTAATAGACCTAACCACTTACTTGACGACCTTAATGAAGAAAGTGTCATAAGTTTAGGGATCACAATATGTGATACCCTAAGACAAATGTTAACAAACAATATATTATTATATATTTTATACATGGTATGTATAAACAGTAAGCATAGTAATAATATTAATAATGTAATAAAAAAGAAAAAGCTCCATCTATTATTATTATTACTAAAAGAAAAATTAAATAGTATAATAGCTACAAAAGTCCAATTAGGAACTAGTTAATAGTTCCTAAGTTAAAAGTACCTAAATTAAATAAAAAGGGTTAAATCAAGAAATTAAATGATTCTTGATTTAATTGCCCCTTTGACTGAAAATTATGTCTATAAAGTCCCAAGCCAAGGAGATCCTTGAGGATCTCTTCCATCTTTTTGGAGTCATTATTTTGCCTAATTATTCTCAAGAGAGTTCTTGGAGAACATTTTCCTAAGAGGAAAAAGTAGAACAGATCTAGCCCTGATATACCAGATAAGGAAGCGCTACCTTAGGAGCTCTAAGCTACTTGCATGTTGGAACAACCTCAGAAGGATCTAGATTAAAACCAGGAACAGTTTCGGGTCATGGTTGGGTGGATCGTGGTAGTTCCCAAGTGATTCAGTTATCTATACAGAGGTCAAATCTATTGATGAATTATTAATGTGGGGTAATTGAGTGTGCAGGTTTCAGCCGTTGGGACAGCTTCAACTTCTAGGTATGAGGTTCTTGTCTTCCTATATTTCATTATCTAGTATGATTTCTAGTTAGAATATTCAAGTGTTTATTTTTAAATTATAACCCTATGTTTACCATTATTTTCCTGTCAATGTCTGTAAGGGTTTACATTTATTTATAAACCCCAAGTTTGTAAATTAATTATTGTTCAAAGAAATAATTATGGTTTATTTCTACAATACTTAATTATATATTTCTTCATAGTTTGAGATTTGTTTTCCTAAACCCTAGGAATGTTTCTAATAGTTCCTATGTGTTTAGTTACCTATGAACTCTACTGGAAGATTTCATATTGCTAGCAGAGCTATGTTTCAAACTAAAAAGTCTATTTTAGGTTCAACTATAAACAAAAATAAATATAAAACACAGTTAACCAAATTATAGTAAACAAAACTATATTCTAAGTAAGCAATATTATAAACATATTATTATATACTTAAGAATATCCATCAATACAAAGTATTAAAGATAAAATAAAACACAACAAAGACCTTTGAGGTCTGTAATAATTTCTACCAAGAACTAAGGCTAAACAATGTCATTTTCCATTTACCAAATAATTCATAAGTTGAATCTACACTCCACGATTTATGCGTTATCAATGCTCTACATTAAAATTGAAACCATATATTTATATTACCAACTAACATCTACGGAATCGTATGCATTAAAGAATTATCAACATAATAAACCAAACCTTTAAATATTCAGAAACCACATTATAAGAATCACATGCCATAAAGAAAAACCCAATGAAATTAAATTAACCATAATTCTATGCACAATAATCATTTAAAAACCAAAAATAATTACATAGAGGTCATAGGATCAATTATGTAGGCATTATGCCCAAATCACATCCATATAATTATAAACCCTCACAACCATAAAAGACCCAGGATTGATTCCTGTAGGGTCTATTTTATTTACAAATCTCCATGAACGAATCCTGTAGGATTTTGTCCTCACGCTGTAGCATTCCAACAATAGAATCCATTCCATATTACATATACACATGATGTAATTTAAATAAATCAAATCTTTGCACAAAGGTCGAGAGACCCAATGAAAACACACACTGTAACTATGGCCCTTGACGTTTTACTTATCCAAACTTTTAAATCAAAATACCAAAAGATACAACCCTATCAACACTATGCATTAGCCACGACATCATTTGGAAGGTTCCTTCCAAGGCTATGACCCTTTCTCTTACAACTCAAAATAGATTACCCATTAAAACCTATCAACGATTACCAACAACGACGACTGTCCAAACAAAGGGTTACACCCATAGTCAGATCTTACATTATAATTACACAACTTAAACATAAAACAATAAATCTCCATCTAGTACACTATCCCATCTCTAATGGTGGGAATGACAATGCCATATACGACATGGCCCCAAGCCAACAACATTGTCACGTATTCATCCATAAAAATTAACTCAAAAAATGATTTCGATTACACACAGTCCCTTAATAAGAATAATAGCCATGAAACCAACAGAGTATGAAATTACTATTTGTATCCATAAACATAATCATTATCAAAACCAATAAGAGTTATATAGTCGTGTTAAAAATCAGCCTTGCACCATTGCAAAGCAATGGTGCTGCCTTCATGTCAATACTATAAACTTATATACATTGCACAGAGCCTCCCAAATAAATACCGAGTCGTGTTTACAATACGCAGAGAAGAGCAACATTTAAACCAAAAACCCCACCAAATACATTAGTTCCATCCCGAAGGATGTAGAAACCCAACAAAAACCCCAAGTCTTAATGCATCTATGATGCTTACAGTGTGTACAGAAACATGCCTTCTTCCCAGAGGCAGCAATAAAAAAAAAGATCCAAATGTCACATGCCCCAATTTTGTAAAATAATGTTATCTTATTTTTTATTTGATTCCAAGACATTATGTTAAATTTAATGCTAATTTAAAACTGATGACTCAGCAGAGTCAAAAGATATGGAATGTAATTTTGAATATTTTATTTTTAAATAAATAAAAATGGAGACAACAGCTTGGGAGATCTATTAAAAAGAGTGTTACTGGTCAAGTTGGTGGAGGAGACGAGGTGGAGAGCAAAAGACAAGTGGCAGCATCCTCAAACACTTTCTATGTTGCAAGTGGCAACCTCCCTACATTTGGGGTCATGATCCCCCAAGAAAGTGGGATCAGAGCAGGTGGCTCAATTAATGACAATTAACCCAAAAAGACCTAGGAAATCTTAATAAAAGTACCCAATGTAGAGAGATGAGGCTTCTCATTCTAGGAGAAGAATCATTCAGTTGAATGCACTTCAAGGAATTTCATTGGGAAAAATAAATTTGAAGGAAGATGTTTTGAGGGGTAAACTACAGGAACTTGATCTAGTACAGTTTTGCAGCTGAAATATCTTACTGCTGTATGCAGAGTTGGTATTGAGTCTCAGGACTAGTACCTTGTTGATTGCTCCACCCAGTTCCAGCAAAGGAGACCAGAACAGGCTCGGGGGTCTTGAGAATTCGTTGTTTGAGCACTCTCTAGGAGTTGGTAGGGAGGAATAGCCTCCCATTGTTGTTGTCATCCATCTTTAAGAACGGGTTCTAATATCTTTTAATTTATGTGTTAAAGTGTATATCTATGTGTGAACAAATGATGAATGTTTATAGGTTATTATGTAAATTGTGGAGTGTAAAATATTTTAGTTGTTTATTGTTGAATCTATTCTTAGATGAAAAATAAATCCTACCTATGTTTTTCTCCATCTGGAGTAATCCAGATCGTACTTTAGTACAGGTAGTGTATTTAAATGAATAAAGTATGATGTAATATAAAACGAAATGTTTGTTTTGAATATTGAAATGTTTTCTTTCATTAGATAATTGTTTACCAGAAGAAATATTAATTTGTTCATAGAGTAGTGTTAGATCTAGATTGTGTATGTTAGAATATCATAAAAAGAAAAAGAAGTCATATCATTATAATAACAGTAGTATGTTCTAGTATGTGAATCATTCTTCTACACAATACTTACTTCCGTAAACCTTATATCTATAATGAAACACATTAGAGGAAATTTCAACTCAAAATAGGCCTCCTAAAATGAACTAATAAAATAATAGTTAAAGTAATAAAATATTATTTATTAATTTTGGAGGAAGAAAATAAAAAAACTACTTTTTTGTTTGTATTTTTGACATATCTCCCTTTGTTTTTACTCAAATTTCGATCGGGAAGGCTTGTTGGATGTGGAATTAAATTCCGCATCCAACGAGTACCCACTCGGCATACTTTTGACTGGCTCTGCTACCCCCAAAACAAGAAATACCTGAAAAGACGGAATGATGACATCATCATTCTGTTTTTTCAGGTATTTCTTGTTTTTGGGGTAGCTGGGTCCGTCAAAAGTATGCCGAGTGGGTACTCGTTGTATGCGGAATTTAATTCCACATCCAACAAGCTCTCCCGATCGAAATTTGAGTAAAAACACAGGGAGATATGTCAAAAATACAAACAAAAAAGTAGTTTTTTTTATGATATCTATCCCCAAATTTATATTAAAAAAGTCTTTAAGACCTATATGGTATTTCAAATTTAAAGAAATTTCATTGGCTAACACATGATGACATTGACTTTGAATAAAAGTTAAAAGGCCCATTTTGAGTTGAAATTTCCTCTAATGGAAGGAAAAGAAAATAGTAATTGAATGCTTAATTTGTAGATTAAGAAAAAAATGCCATTTCAGCTCTGTAGTTCATTTATTTTCCTATTAAGGATAGCTATTTTATCTACAGCAATCTAAACTGTAAGTAAGGATAGATAATCCTAATTTAATTCTAATGATAAAACTAATTGATTTAAGAATGTTAGATAGGTTTATTTCATTTAAGTTGATACTGTAAACAATTTATTTATCTTATTAAAACTGTACTTTTGTAATTCTGAAATTACTAACATGTCAGCTAAGAAAATATTCAATTTAAACAAATACTCTTATTTCTGCGAAGGAAAGGAACTAATTTATTTGTTCTTATAGAGTTATTTTATGATCCTTATTGCTTAACAATTTTTGCTAATGTTCATATTTAAATAGGGTAATATTAGGTACAGTATGTTTCTTTATAAATTGTTTAGCTATAGCAATCATAATAGTATAACAATAAGATATTATCAGAATCTCATTTGTACACTTTACAACATAGACTAAGTGCAAGGTTAAAATAATATTTATTTATGAACAAACTAGATTCAATAGAGCTAAACAAAGACATTTATTGAAAAAAGAATTAACAGGGTTGAAACCCTCATAAGATTAAACAGTATAAAATGTAGTATTATATTACCATGTCATATCAGATAGCATAAACCCTGTACTTCAAAAGTGTAACAATATAAGTACATAGGTACAAATCCAAAGAATTCGATTACTTAATTTTCTAAAGTTATAAAATATAAAATAATTATTACAATTCCATAAGGAGAGAGAAAAATATTAATGAAAGCATAAATACTCCTACATATAACATATAGTTATTTAAACATGTATTATTTAAATAACTTACAAAATAAATTAAAATGTAATTGTTTACAGGGTTATTAACAGAACATAAACATGCTCGATTAACCAAGCTTAATAACAAATATTATGATATAAGAATTAGCAGAATGGACATTAGTAATATATTATAATTTAAAACAGTAGAAATATATTTACACAGTCAAGTTAGGGTGAAACCCTAATGTGTCAAAAATTACAATCGAAGTATCAAAATAATCAAGTCTAAGCTCTAGACAGATTCATCTTTTTACTTAAGCCAACAGAGAACGGCTCAATAGGCATCATACTATTCTTCACCTAGCTTTATACAAAATCAGAAATTAAAGATTTATGAGTTACGGTCTAAGCCGAAAACCCTGCAAGTAGCAAGGGTTTGTAAACAAACTAAACAGCGGAACAAGTTAACCAAGAAAACTTTAACCATAGGGGGTCTTTTGCAGGCCACGGTGACCAACCGACAAACGTTCCATAAGGAACTATACAAGGATGAACTACCATGGGATAACCAGGGATTACCCATGAGAAATATTTTGAACAAGGTTTGCACCGGCTGTGAAGGAAGATGGTACTGTCACCTGTGAGACAACCCGCAACGTTATTACTTTTACTTATAACACAGCAAGCTAAAAAAAAATTTAGAAACTGATAAGCAAGTTAATTACCTGGTTTTAAAAGTAATGTAGCCGCTCACAAACAGGAGTGCCACCACCAACATCAAGATTAGAAAACCCTTCATCCTTTTCATGACAGAGGCAGGCTAAACAAGTGCAACCACAGCCAGTAGAAGTCAAAGAAATGGAGCGACGGCCAAGCAGATAGTAAAAGCATGCGCTGTCACCACCTTCTAAACTGGAGAACTCACTTTGCCATAAACCCTAAGATAGACCAGACCGTAACTTTAGAAGTCACGGCTCTCGTTTCCTTGCTACCAGGATAAAAAACAATTTACAGTCTGATAACCCTTCCAACAAGCGAGCCGCAGAGGAATAATCCCAAGGAAAAACAACCACACACAGTTTAAGTAGTGAATGTTTCGTCACAGCTCTCTTCGTGTCGTTGCAGGATAAGCTTATGATACATAGGAGACAAGAACAACAAAGGAAGGATAAAAGCATAACCAGACATAGAGTTTACATGGCAGCCAAGACACTGTAGTAAAGTGGCTGGAGGCCCAAAAAAGACGTAGGAAATGACAAAGGCTAGGGTTCACAATCCCCTTTTATTGTCTCAACACTTGGCCTGGGTGAATCCATGTGTTCGTACAAATAATTTACCATGCATTGGGTAACATACATAGTCCCTACATGCAATCAAATAAATGATCTTTCAAAATGATTTTTGCTCAATCATATGGTTGACAAAACATTCTACAAGGTTCTACGTTCCCGGAGTCAACCAAATGATGCATGCTAAAAAATATTGAAGGCCATAGTATAATAAAGGGTATAGTTAATATATTCAATGTTATCAATAGTTCATCATGGATGTGGACTAATACCATGAATTTCCACCTTGTAAAATATAGATTACACATTGAAAACCATTACCATTCTATTGAGTTTGTGTCATCGAGGAGATTATAGAACCCCATAAAATTAATTCACACCAAGCAAATTCTCATATTAGAACATATCCCTGATATGTCTTATGATTACTCATCGAACTATTTATGTTTGAAAACTATAGTTATAAATTCTATAGTTTTATATTATCTGAATTAGGCTTGTTAATAATCTTTGATGATCGTAGTATTATAAGTTGATAATTTTGTTCCAAGCATGTTATGTATGAAAACTTTAGTTCTTCGCTATTGATTAGACCATTTGGTAGTATTGTAATAGTATAGTTACAAATTTCTTTTAAGCCTCAAGCTATAGAAGCTAGGTTAATAACATAGATTCTTATTAATATTTGTGCGTAACTAATTACAATGTCACCAACATTTATGTTGAGACATGAAATTGTATAAGGACAGTTTTTGTTGGAACCATAAACTTATAACTCTAACTGTCTTTAACTCAGAACTGCTGGAAGTTTAAAGGATTTATATACATGATGAATTGTGTAGGTATCGTTTAATATCATAGAAGTTACATCAGTGAGTGATCAATGCTCACACAATGACTATAAATCCTATACAAAGTCAGTTCAGCAAAGTTAATGTCTTTTGGGACGTTTACTAACTGTATGAAATATTTAAGCTATTTCATGATTGATGAATAATACAATTTTTTCGATACAGTCTCAGTACTTATAGAAAGTGAGTAACCAGTAATCGCTTATACCAATCTTATTAAGTTGATAATGGATTATACTGTTAAAGAAAACATTACAGCAATATAGGTTATGCACTCTAAGTGAAGTTATTTTACAACACAAATTATAGATTATAAACTAGAGAAATAATGATTGTCGCTAATTACAATTAGGACAAAATATCTTCTATATATGTATCTTTGGCATTTTAAATAGAAGAACAAACTGTTTGTTTTACCTCATAGAAGCAAATGAAATTGGAACATCATATATTTTACCGCGCTATTATTTTTGCAACGAAAAATATATCTGCATGCTTTATGAATATTAATAGCAATTACTGGGTCTTTCTTACCTATAAACCTATCAAGACAAGTAAACTTTCTGCGTTAGCTCAAAAGCTAAGTAAGCCCCAGAATCCAAGACAGTTCCACCTACTTGTCGCAAAGTAAAACTCATCAACAAACTAAAAAAGAAATTATTCTATAAGTTGAACTTAACCATGTAAATAATTCAGATTATGTATTAACTAATCTGTTAACCAAATAACTTATAAATAATTGTAGCTGTTAGTAGACTGCATTATTATTAATTTTCTGTATTTTCAAAATTTTAAATTTTTCAGAAAATTTGGGGGTTTGACACCAGAACCAAACATTCAAACCCCCAATGAGTGCAACACTCAGTCACAACCACCATGCAAGAGAGGCAATTTTTTAAATTGTATAAACAGAGTTTATCCATATTGGGTATGACTTTTGCACATAGGGAAACCCACGACCTCGACCCCTTCATACCCTGAAACCTACACACGTGAAGACAAGCCACGATGAGGAGTACGGATTGTAAACAATCTAAATCAACACAATAATGCTGCTACACTAGACTATCAATGTATGTGTGTAATCCATCGTAGTCTCACCCCGTTACACTGCGCAGGAGCAAAGCACAAGCAACTAGGTTGCAAATGAACCAACCCAACGCATGAGCCAAGCCCTAAGCTTGGATGACACCTTTTCCAATGCGCATTTAAGGCACCACCCTAGCCTCCATTAATGATGGAAGAAACCCATAATCATATAGTTTCCAACCATATAAAACCTTGTTTCAAATCAACGTGAAATGCATAAACCCCAAGTGTATATCGAATTCCTAAGGTATAAGCCATGAGACTGATCCAGGAGGATATTGGTGGCCACCCACCTATTCCTCTTGGACACCCACCACTATTTCTTTTAGTTATCCAGTGTCCTTAATTGTAGCACAATTTACTATTTTTGGCAGTTTTTGGGACCTAAACTTCCAGAGTTGTTTTGAAGACGTAAATGACGTTTTTTTGGCATCAAATAGTCGAGCAAATATGAGTCTATTTTGAACTCAATATTTTCTATTGATGGATGTAGTCGTTAAACATATCTTTCTAACGATGTATCATGCATGTTAAACGGAGGTAGTATGCTAACGTTACGACCCCAGGAAATTGATGTACCAAGTTACCCAACGGGGCCCACATTAAGGTGTTTCACGTCCTAGGGTTAGGTTTTTGGATGTGTAGGGTTTCCATTGTTTCCAAATAATATATAGGCCTTCAAGCCTCATTGTAACACAGAGTTCAGAGGCATGTAGCTGCCACATCTCTTCTGAGAGATAAGCTACTAGAACTCTAGCTAGTTTATTTCCATTCTCTATGTAAACAAGTTTCATTTATTGATTAATGAAATGAAGTGTTATTTCTGCTGCATATTTGTTTCTATGGTTATTTGTGTATTCTGTTGCATTCCTGCATAAATCCGGATCAGTGGTATTAGATCAATCTGCTCTTTCTCAAATCCTTCTTTGCATGTGCCCAACGAGGGCGGGGTATAAAGAGTTAGGGCTCGATCTGGTTGAACCTTTGTAAGATCAGCCTCGCAAATCCCAAAAGCCACCCATGGGGGACGAAAAGAAATAGGAGGGCGTAGAAGATCCAATCAAAATGTTGCTCGAGGAGTCACTTGAAAAACAAAGGAATGCGATGATGGATAACTTCGCCCAGATCCTTCAACGACTTCCCACTAGCGGCGCATCTGCATCTACCAGCCACTCTAGAGGTGTAACCCCTTTTAAGGTACAAGTAAACTTCGACATTCCCATATTTGATGGTCGAATAGATGCAAACGTCGTAGATAAATGGTTGAATCTATGAGAAGGATATTTCTCGGTTCATGACTTTTCTGACCAGGAAAGATTACTTTTTCTCTACTGAAATCCACCCCCCATGTCAAGGACTGGTGGGAAACCTACTGTGAGAGAAAGGATGAGGAGGAAACCTCTATGTTCTCAGTCGTACCCACTTGGAATTCTTTTCAAGATGCCATAAAGGGACAATATTATCTAGTGGGGAGCTATGAGGACAAGTACATCCAATGTAGTATGTTGCGGCAGCAAAAATATCAAGATGTGCATGAGCTGATGAATCTGTTTCATACCCTACGCACCAAGTGTTACAGAGAGAAATTCATATGGATTGGGGTACCACAACAGACAGATATGACTCCAAAAATAAATCTTTCCCAATATGCAATAGAAATAAAATGTCTAACACTAAAGGATCAGACCTCGTACCTTATTCCGAACGATTGAAGTAGATCCCCATTGAGCTTTCCAATCTTCAGCTTGAATTTCTATAATACTTCCTCAACAACAAGTAAACAATACAATCATACTATATATCATGGTGTTAGATCTATTCTAGCATATATAATCAATAATGTAAAAGCATTTGACATATTCCAATGGACACAATATTCAATCAAATACACATCATTGGACAAGGAAAGATAGTTCTTATTAATATAAATCAGAGATTACAAGATAGATACAACCTCTGACGGCACATCTGCAAACCAAAGAAACTGAATCCCCCACTTGGGCCTCCACCACGTCAATCCTCCATCTCTTGATAGCAAGCTCACTAGCAAAGGCAAGCTTGGGAAGAACACCAAAGTGCTCCAATGGGACAAAGGGATGCAGACTCAAGTATAATTCTGGCAACAATGGACTATAGTTTCGTTTCTTCAATGTACCAAGGGGTTCCTTATATAGCTTCACAAGGGATAATTAAGGGTCGAATCTGAGTGATCTCAAGGCATATGGAAGGCCAGGAGTCGAATGAGTCGGATCCATGTCAAGGAAAACTCCAAAAAGGATTTGGATTATGCACACATCCTGACATACACGGTTATCGGGGACAAACCCGCATATGTACGCGGTTATCGGGTAAAAGGCCGTGTATATCATTTTTTATATGGTTTTAGGGATGATCAAGGTAATATCAAAGGATAAAATATGGTCCATGGGGTCTAAAGAGTCTACAGCGGGATAGGGGAAGGCCATCCAAAGTGTGATTCACCTAGAGTGGTGAAATCCGCTATAACAGATGCCCCCTAATGTGTGAGGTCATAGGGGTCATATGATGGCCGAAATACATTATAATTCCATCCCAGAAGTGGAGTGATGAAGGTACCCAAATGGAAGACGAGCCACCCAATCAGCATAGTACAATAATACAACTCTACATATAACTGCAAGTACATATAGCAGTCCCGGATACATAAGAGTACAATGGCCATGAATAGGCATAATACATGATATCACATATGTGGTCATCACCACGTACAATATACATAGATCAGAATCTCCATGATGAAGATATACAAAGGACCATGATCTCCAAAATGGCTGAAGATATACAGTAGATCAAGATCTCCATAATGGCTGGAAATGTTTGATATATACTGGAATCAAGTCACGAGAGCTGAAATCTCATGAACACTGGCACGATCAAGGAGGTAGCATATAAGAGATGCCACCAGTCTGGAAGGTCTTCTACACAAACTGCTATGAGTACATGTCCTACTATGCAAATAGAGGTGTCGAGGTCGAACATAGTAGTCCATCGTATGATTATCGGTCATTGACGTATACCGTTAACAGACGCGAGATTACCCACCGATAATGATAATGGGAATCAAGGTACTAGAGTGCAAACTAACAAGTGTGAATAGATGTGTTGAGGTTGAACACTTGAGAGAATCCATTGATCAGGGGACATTGATGTATTCCCAAGAAACTGTCGATGGCGAGAGAACCTGCCACTGATGACCGCAAGTGTCAAGGCACTCAAAAGGACTCTAGACTCCAATCCCAGAATAAATGATCTGAAGTCGATGGGATGAAATCCACTGGAAGGAGAGAATTAAAGCATCCCCCATCATCCAACATGAGGTACTCAGCAAATCTGTCTAATGTGGAAGGACTCGATCATAAAGTGCACGAACCAGTAACTGTACCGAGAATGGCCAACATGCAAAGTCAAGATAACTGAGGAATGGCCGACACAGGTTTCAAATTTCTTCAAACAAGAGAATAACGGCGTATGGTGACTGAATGAAGGCAACATAGACTCGATATAGAAACTGGGACATCTCTGTGACATAGGAGGCATCAACAGAGGCTCCATAGGGACTAGAAAATTAACCAGTCGGTGGAGATAAACTTAGATAAACGAGTACAACTCCTAAGTCAAACTATAACCTAACCAATGGATGTGATATACAGTGCTCTGTTCGAAGGCGACATGACTTGACAGCTGCCAAAGATAACATCTTTCCTTGTCCGGCTTTTTTGTTTTTTGATTTTTTTGGACTTTTTCAGTTATTTGAAAAGCTTGAAAAAAGAATAAACTAGATTTATAGTTACAAACTAGGAGGAGACGAGTGTCATTAGGGAAAACAAACTAGTTCCAAGCAGTGGAACATACCTATGCTCAATGCAAGGATACATGTGTAGGATATCGACACTCGGGGGAAAATCCCCTCCCGGTAAAAAGGGAATCAAGCTACGAAGGATATAAAAAATGGCTCTGCATGGCTAGACATGAGACAAGCTTGGGCCATATGGCTGAAACGCAATGTCAGGGAAGCCAGCATAAAGCTCAATAAGGCAGGAAAAGCTTATGATAATGCATTCACAACTTGACATAAGGGGAGTCCGAAGGGAAACAGGCTAGCATAAGATCAAGAGGAGTATGAGGCTCTTGCGAAATGTCATGGCAGTACTATACAACGGAATCCCACACCCTAAAGGAGAAAACATCGGCATGGGCACCAAATGCAAATAAGGCACTAACTAGGGTACCCATGTAAGGTAAAGCTCTACCACTCACATCATGCCACTTCTAAAGCAGCAAGAAGGTTCTGTGACATAATAGAGTGGGTTCGTACCTAAGGTCATGGTGACATGGTCATAAGGTCATGCAAAATGCAAACGGTGGTGAACCTAACCTATATGCGAGTGTAGACGTTATACCTGAGATCAGTACAAACGGGTCAATCCAAAGGCTGAAACGCCACTGAAAATGGTCTTCTACATCACAAATTATGTCAGAAACGATCCAAAATGGTTAGAAACTGTCAAAACTATAGAAAAGGGGGTAAAATTTTTTAAATATTTGAAATTTTTTCTATAAATAGTAAAAAATATAAATCATTTGAAACTTTTACCCATTGGAGCTCTGATATTCAACGGCAAATTCCAGGAGATCCAGCCGGCGGAATTCACAACCGTTTCTTCCAGGTAGTTACTCATGCTCTCCTCATGCATTTCAATATAATTTTTGTTGATTTTCATGATGAAAAGAGGTAGTTCAGGCCAATTCTACATGAGCGTTGTGGCCCATGCGGGTATCAAATATTTTTCTGCGTATAGGGCTGGCTATACGCGGAAAAGAGGCTAGAAACAGCATACATACGCGGCTGTTTGGAAAACAGTCGCGTATGACGCCGCGCAAGTGGATTTACAAGAATCTAATGGACAATTTGGCAATTTCTCATGCAGGATGGTGCTAGAATGGAGAGAGCACGTGCATGGTGAGGTAGAGGAAGCTGTAATGGCTGACGTGATGGCTCAAGAAGCTCTTAGAAGATGTGGACTCTAGAAGTTTTGGTGCCTTGGTGGGTTGAGGACCAAACCAAGACTGCTAGAGATGCTAGTGAACTATTGGGATCCAGACTCAGAGTCCTTCAAGATAGATGGGATGTCTCTCACCATAGAGGTGGAAGACATATACTTCATCACAGGTCTATCTAGACGAGGGGAGGTGGTGAACCTTCATTCTCGAGGTGGGCCAGGCGGTGGGATTACTATCGATGAGTACGTAGCTGTGTACTGCTACCCAGATATTGAGAAGGTGGGAAGTCAAGTCCCCATGAATGTTATACAGGTGATGGGCCTAAAGTCCATACTACTGACACTGGGTAGGATAGCAGGCTTAGCCTCACTCCATCAGGCCTCGCGGCCACTGATGTACTATGCGGTGGAGTGTATGAAACCAACCATATACAACTGGAGTACTACACTACTGAGCAATATGAAACACCAGTTCAGTGAGTGTAAGGCAGGCAGGATATGGAACTTCGGGTTTAGCAGCATATTGAGCACGTTTTTCTTCGAGCGTGTTCCAAGATTGAGCCCTAGAGTGGACGTTCCTCTCCACGGGGTTCGAGATCCGGCCCACCGACGTTGGGTAGATGCTATGCGCAAACTGGGGGGTGGTAGGGTGCCCAACCCATATCCAACTGACTTCTTTCAATGGTGGCGACGACAGATTGTTGCCATAGATGACTACCCCTATGGAGGGATATATTTCCGGGGGGATCCGGACATGCCATTACCACCAGGATCGGCATACGGAGAGTTAGGTACCGAATCTAGACTCTCACTCTTTTTTAAAAATTTTGAGTTATTTAATTTTTTTTTGTATTTTCTTGATTATGTGAAATCAAAAAGACATGTTTTTGGGTGACAACACATAGTGACATCTACCATTCATGTGTAGATGTGGGACCATGGCGACCAGAGGGATTCCCCCATCATAGACGGAGGGGAAGAGGGGATGACATCACAGGTGCAGATGCGGAGCGGACGCTCTAGGGTATTCATACAAACTTCGTGCGACTAAATCACAGGGTTCCCATGGCGCAAGTCGAGGACTTGCCTGAGGCCATGCAACGACAGGTGGTGGGTGTGCCACACGCATGGGTGCGTTTATTCCGGTGGCTAGCTAGAGCTGTAGTGACGTATCATGATAACAACCCTCCCCCTCCACAGGACTAGATACCTGGGAGTATATATATTTTGTACGACCATGTATTATATGATGGAAGCTTTGAAAGCTCCACTTTTGTACATGACACTATGTATTACCACATTTTGATATATATATAAAATTTTTATGGTGATCGGTTTATTTATTTACATGTGTAAAAATATTTGTGATTAATTTATTATGAATGAAACAAATGCCAATCTAACACGTAGTTAGCATATGAGTCAGCAACTTGATTATCATTTCTTGGAATGTGTATATATGTAATACTGTCAAATTTCCGTTCTAACAATCTCACACATAAGAATCTTCTTAATAACGTCGGATCTCTAACATGGTACAAACCATTGAGCTGTGACACTACTAACTCTGAATCAAGACGTACCTCAAGAGATAGAACGCCATGTGAAATGGCATCCCGTAGAAGCTCAATAACGGCACTATATTCAGCAACATTGTTGGAAGATGGTCGTAGACATACACCTCCTGAAGACAGTACCTGACCCATAGGAGTATAAATCACCCAAGCAGCAGAGGCCGAGTGCTGAGTGTGACGGCTTGCACCATTCACGAATCCTATGTAGGTGGAATATTCCATTGACATCTGCCACAAGAAATGGAAACATCACAAACCTAATCACGATAAGAAAAATACCTAACTATGCAAAGCTGTACAATAATATACAACAAGCAGCCTTGGCTAAAGATCATGCATAGTATTTTTTGAGATAGAGCCCATTTATAGGCTCCACCAAAGCTGTGCCTTCGTAATCGACTAACTCATAGGCACCCTTCTCTAAGACACGCTTGACCACGTAAGGACCACGCCACATAGGATTAAATTTCCCTGCCCCCAAGGGCTCTTTGGATTGATCCCACAAAAGGACCAAGTCTCCTTCACTAAACACTCTTGGACGAACAGACTTGTCATATTGGACCTTAACGCGATGTTTATTAACCTCTAGAGCCACCAAGGCATCTCGACGCTGCTCATCAAGTTTCTCGAGGTGGACCAAACGCTCTTCCAAAGGCGAAGTGTCTGGTAAGAGTTCCACAGCTAGCTTCAACGAAGGAATCTCGAATTCAACTGGCAATATCGACTCCACTCCATGCACAAGCTGATATGGAGAAAAACCAGTGGCAGTCTTAACCGTGGTTCGATATGCCCACAAAGAAAAGTATAACATAATATGCCAATTCGTCTTGCTCTGTGCGATGGTTCATTGGAGAATGGACTTAAGTGATTTATTCACTGCTTCCACATGTCCATTCGCTTGGGGGTAATAAGAAGAGGAGTGCTCTTGCTTATACCCTAACTTGGATGCCAAATCTTCCATCATACGTTTCTGAAAGTGCGATCCATGGTCAGTGACAAGCTCTTTCGGAATCATGAACCGAGTAATGATTTGGTTGAATACGAAGTGAGCGACTGTCTCACCATCAGATTTTACTGTAGGCATTGCCTCAACCCATTTCGTGAAATAATGTACAGCCACTATAATATGATGGTGCCCCCCAGCTGAAGCTGGGTTGCAATCCATAAAATCGAGCTCCCACTTGGTGAAGGGACTGGCGGTGATAATAGGATGTAACGGGGTATGCTTTGAGCGCATATTCTGTGCGAACACCTGGAAAGGGTGGCACCTATTGACCGCATCAACACAATCTTTAAAGATCGATGGCCAGAAATAACCCGCTCTCAAAATATTTTGAGCTGTAGAAAGCCCAGATAAATGACCACCACACGCCCCTCCGTGGAAATCATTCAGCACAACCTCAACTTCTTCATGAGTTAAACAACGTCATAAAATGGAATCTACCCCACGTCAGTACAAAGTATTGTCCACTATAAGGTAGTTCTTAGAGACGTGACGTAATCGTCGTCGTTCATCTCGCGAGAAGTGAGTCGGGGTCCTCTGTGTTTGTAGATATACTATGATATCTCCATACCATGGTTCAGACGTTGATATTAAGAAGATGTGTTCATTGACAAACGTATCTTCACACACCAACTCCTCGGTATCACTCGAAAAATCTGATATGAGCTCTGCAAAGACTAAAGACTTCTTCGACTTTGCCGAAACAAACTCGAGATAAAATTCTTGCAGAATGACAATCCATTTATTATATTTTCCCCCTATCATCCTTCGTGTGAGGATGAACTGAAATGGATTGACATGGGCCACAACCAAGTTCTGGCGAAGGAGAATATAATGTCTCAAACACTGAACCGCATGTACGGTCGCTAAAGCAAGCTTCTCTACATGAGAAGAACGAATCTCTCCATCAATAAGGTTTCGGCTCAGATAATATATAAAGTGCTCCTGGAGCTCCTCATCCTCCTGAACCAATACCATACCAATCGTCTCTAAAGATGCGGCCACATATAATAGGAAATCATGGCTATAATCTGGAGGACTAATCACCGGGGCCGATGCTAGGGCTCGCTTAAGTGCATCGAAGGACTCCTGGGCTCGCTCATCCCATTCAAAGGGAGTATCCTTCTTCAAGAGACTCATGAAGCCTCTATTCAAATTGGAAAAATTGACCACAAATCTTCGTAAGAATTTTTCCATACCTTGCAAACACTGAAGATGACGAATATTCTTCGGGGGAGACAACTGAAGTATTGCCTCAACCTTTAAGGGATCGACTCTTATGCCTTCCTTTGAAACTATGAATCCTAATAACCGACCTGACTTCACGCAAAAGATGCACTTATGAGGATTTAATCAAACTGAATAGTGAGAGCATCTTTCGAAGACCAATCTCAAGTGATAGGAATGACGCATTCTCATACGAGAATGAGCAGCGAGGTCATCCAAAAATACTTCAATAATAGACTTGAGATCATGGAAAATCAAGGTCATCGCCCGTTGAAATGTAGCTTCGGCATTTTTAAGGCCGAAAGGCATTTTCCGATATGCAAATGTTCCCCAAGGAAAAATAAATGCATTCTTGTGTTGGTCCTTAGGTTTAATCTGGATCTGATTATACCCAGAAAAGTCGTCCATGAAGGAGAACACCTTGCTACCTGCACACTCATCCAAAATCTGATCTATAAACGGTGTGGGGAAGTTATCCTTAGGACAGGAACGATTTAAATCGTGGAAATCAGTGCATATTCGAATCACTCCCTACTTCTTATCCACCGGAACAGGGTTTGAAACCCACTCTGTCAAGGGAATGGGATAGATGAAACCGGTTTTCAATAGCTTCTCTATCTCTGCCTTAATGGCGGGTTCCTTCCTAGGATTCACAGCGCGTAAACGTTGTCGAACATGCTTAGCGTTGAGGTAAGTCTTAATCTCATGCTCGACAATCCGAGGGTCAATACCTGGCATCTCATCATAAGACCAAGCAAAAACATCACAGAATTCCTTGAATAGCTCGGTATATTCGAGAATCTCAGCTTGGGAACAATCCGCCCCAATATAGACATTCTCAATGGTGCCAGGATTTTGAGAGATGTTGATAGAAATCATGGAAGATATGTTCGCCATGTTTCCATCAACCATCTGACCAGGAGAGCTTAATGGAATTACGGGACTACCAACTCTCTGACTAAGAATCTCCTTATAATCCTCATGCTCCAAATGGTCAAGCAGTGGAAGGAAATATGATCTATGATGAAGTTCCTCCCATGGTGGCTCAACACCCGACATAGGCTCGATAATATCTTCATCTGAAGGGAAAACTATATCCAGGAAGTCATGGGCATGAGAAGAATGTACTGCCCATGCGGGAAGCACATAGGGGTCTTCCTCTTTCGTTCGCGAAGAGGAAGAACAAGGCTCCGTAACATCCATAATATTGGCTTGATAAGCTATCATGGTTGCAGGAAGAAGCACGTTGGTCTCGACAGGCTCACTCGAAATACTCAGTGTAGGAAGAATCCAAGGATCTTCCATATGAGTCGTGCGAAAAGACACTGAGGTCGTAGAAGATGAATCCTTATCGTGACAAGATCCTATCATGAGGACCGGTGCAGGACAACTAAAGCTTCCCATGAGGGATGGATACATGCCTACACCCACACTCCCAGTTGTCGGCTGAGAGTGTTCAACGACCGGAACCGAAGTTGTTGAAGATGCAGTAACAGGGGAATTCTTGAATGCCATTTGGTCAATCGTTACAATCTTCTCATTATGTGGAAAGCATACAACGCGAAACACGGAAGAAGCAACGGCTTGCATACTATACATCCAGTTCTGACCCAGCAAGAGATTGTAGTTGAGGGTCGCATCAACCACCTCAACCTCTATCGCAACGGTCTTCCCCCCAAAATGGACTTTAAGGGAGGGAATAATGCCATGTGGCCTAAAATATCTCCCATCAAAAGTAGTTAACATAGTCGCTGATTTCGATAGCTCAGGAGAACCAAGACCGTTCCAACAAGACAAAGACATCACAGATGCAGCAGCGCCCTCGTCAATCACAGTGCGCTTGACGATCATATTAAGACATTCTGCGTGTACCAAAAGTGACACATAGTAGGGAAAACGAGGCTGGTGACCTGTGGTTTCAAATTTGATCACTAAGGAAGAATCATCACCGTTCACACCAAGAGTAGAAAGCAAAGCCTTCCTTTGCGAAGGAAAACTCTGAAGCACTTCCAATGCAAACATCACACAAGGAATATGGCCCAAATCCTTGACAACTGAATAATTCTGGGCGGCTCTAGCATTTGGATTATGCCCCGAGCGCTTAAGTACCCCCTTAGGAATGCGAGGTGCAGCCTCAGGTTTATCCGCAGGTTTCTCAATGCGCAAAGGAGTTCCTGGTGGATCATCTTCTTTGCCTAGGCTGGGTTGTGACGATCCATAATCTTTCGCATGAGTGACAACCTTAGCAGCACGGACCATGCTAATACACCCACGAGCACTAGCCTCTGGTGGATCATTCTCGCTACATTGCTCCTGGGACTTTGAGTTCATATTCTGGTTATGCGGTAAAGGGTTCGTTAGCACAGCTGGGCCTTGTGCTAAGAGTCTCGAAGCTTCATCAATTCTAGGGCACAAGTAAGTGAGGTGATCATCCTTACATAGCTTGCAAGGGAACTTAACCTTATGTTTTGCTTGCTTGTCCCCACTAGCATTCTGACCGTTCTTGTCATTATTGGAAGCATTCTCATTCTTATTCCCACCCTTTCGATTATTATTCTTACCCTTTTTCTTATTCCGTCCGAGTTGCTGGTTACCCTTCTGGTCCGACAATTACACAGAAAGTACACTCGCCGTTTGGGTGGGTTGAGACGAAGCCGTAGCTTGTCCCAAAGTAGACTGGTTGAGCGAAAATTGACTAATTTGTTTTGCAACCGAATCTGCAGGTTTCGCACTTACACAACCCACAATGCCATCGGCATGTGGTCCAGGTTTGACCTTGGGATCGAAACTAGAACGAGGAGCGTTGGGAATAAGCTCATACAACAAACCGGACTGAGCATAAATCAAGTCCAGTTCCTGCGCCCTAAAGATTGCTTGTTCCTCATTCTACACTCCAGATGTGGAAACATCCTTCGCGATATATGGAAATAAAGACTTGAGGAACCACTTGAGAAGGAACTCCGGTGGTATAAAAGATTTAATTAATCTCTTCCATCTACGCCACTCCTGAATATGATCAGAAATATGGGTGGCTTTATCTTGCCGAAATGTAGACAAGAGTTCAGTACCAACATCATAGCACACTGGTAACTGGAAGTGATTAAGAAAAGTCATTGCAAGATCGTCGAACAAGGTAAAGGCTCCCTTTGGTAACTCTATATACCATTTCGCAGCAGGCCCTATGAGGGTGCGTTGAAATAGTCGCAAGTAGACTGAGTCTTGATGTAACGAATTCAAAGAGCACCAAAGGTGAAACGTGGTAACGTGTTCACTCGGATCCTCTCCCGGTTTGCCTTCAAACTTAGGTATGTCCGGAGGAAGCTTGGTAGGGATAGCCGGCCAAGTCGGATCATGAGCCACGGGATCGTTTGTAAGTCTCGATAAGTCAGGAAGATTGAGCGTCGAGAGGAAAGGGAGCTTAGCATGATGAGGTTGATGGACCGCTCCCCGGTTCACATAGGTTTGTGCACCACCATGGCCTTGGCCATAGTGTCCTCCTCCTGTCTGACCCGTATAGGAGGGCGTGGAAGTACCATGATAAGGTGGACCTTGACTAGTAGGAGATACAAAGCCATAATTAGGAGAGTAAGTAGGTTGTTGATACCCACCTCCGTAAGGTGAAGGAACCTGTCCATACTGCGTCCCGTAATAAGGGCCATAGGTCATCGCATGCGATGCCCCATGGGACACTCCGTAGGTAGGAAGATAAGCTCCGGAAGGGGGACATACATATCCGAAGTAAGTATATATGTCCCAGACGTAGCAAGCTGACCACTAGAAGGGTGAATATAGCCTCCCGAAGCAGCGGGTGGTATATAAACTTGAGACACAATCGTCCTAGTAACCGCAGTACGGACCTGACTTGTAGCCATATGTTGGCTCGAAGGACCACGTGGATAAGGTGGAGGATGCACATTTGAAGAACTCGGAACCAAGGACAAAGGAATCTCCATAGTAAGATATGTACTAGTGCCTATCGTCACTTGTCTAGGACCTGGTATCCTAATCGGATCGCTAACTCTAGACCTAGGAGGGAGATAAGATGTAGCTTCCACCACTGGGATGGAAGGTGAAATGTGACTAGTACTCCCAAACCTCTCTGCAAGGTAAGGAATGGGATTGCCCCCAGGCATAGTGCTAGGCTCGGAATTGGACTCGACATGAAATGTCAAATCGTGCATAGGAAAACCAGTCGTAGCATAACTACCGTAGCTAGTACTGGCGGGTGGAAAGTGAGTCTCGGCATGTTCCGGCATTCCATACCGGTAATGTGGCAACAGGGGATCATCCCTAGGGTGAGTAGGTCTATCATGCAAATATCCTATCTGGGAAATCACAGGACCGAACTCAACTAGGTCAGGTGAAGGATTGTATGTAGGAGTAAGTTCCCCATCGTCAATACGAACGGGAATAGGTGGCTCAGGAATAGTCTCTGAATGATCCTCCATGGTGTGTGAATCAGTGTGTGACAGAGTCCACCCGGACTGTCTAGGCCTCTCTCCCAAAGGAGGAGGAGAAGTGGAAGGTGGAAGTCCTGCTAACCGACGAGAACGGTGCAGAACCGCACTCGAATCCACAATGACTCAACAAAAAGCAAAGACTCTCTATTTACGTAAACCCTAGACCAACTAGTGTGCACAGAGCAATCACTAATAAAATCTAAAGCCAAATGCAAGCAAACAAGGCCTGGATAAGTGAGCTCCCGAATGTGGCTAGTATGTCTCTCCTAGGAGAGGCTTGAGAGGCCCTTGTCACCACAAGCGGAGGTACGGAACCAATTATTGTGGCCCTCAGCTTCAACGCGTAAAGCGACTGTGCTATCCGACCCCAACCTGGCCGGGACACATGCAGAATAACCTCTACAAGTACCCCCTCGATACCCTAGGTAAGGTCACTAAGGTCACCTCAATATAATCAAATCTCAAGCAGACAGTCGCAGGCGGGATTGACCGTATGGGCAGGGTAGCAAAGCCTGAAACTCCCGAAAGAGTCCCCAGATACGAATACAATCCTGGCAATATCGCCAGTGCTACTCATTTATGACTAGGGGTCATCCCAATCAATAACCGCTCACATTGCCTCGTGCTTAACTCCCGTTTGAGAGGAGGATCCTGAGAACGATGGTTATACCAAGGATTTCACACACTCCCTGGACAGACACCTAAATGTTGTTGTTTAGTGATCTTGGAGAATTGACTTACAATGAACTATTCCAAGATCCTAAAACCTAAGCTTATTGGTGCACCCTAGAAAGAAAGAGAGTGTAATTCATTTTAATTAGCGTTGATTTTAATTGGCTTTATTACTCAAAAATAGGATATGGTCGTGCAACTAGTGGTGTTATGACGCAACAAGAAGTAAAATGCACACTGTAACAATCAATGCAAATGCATCGTGTCCATGTAAACGGGGTATGCATACTACGTGAAACGCACAATTCTTCTTCAAATGATGAATGCAATTTTTTCCTATATGAAGTCCTAACTAGTACTCCAAAGCAAATCTAGATCTAGTGCAAGTACAATGCAACGTGCAAAATGCAATGCATTATGATAAGCAAATGTTTTTGGATTTTTTGAAAATATAAGAGATGCAAAAAGCAAAAGAATGATTCTACCACCCTCAAACTCTACAAGCACACATAAACAGCATCCAAGCACCGCACCAAGGTAAAAGAACTCTAATGCACTAATCTCAAACAAAAAATCGAAAATGCCATGACAAGAACTTTCCTAAAAAAAAAATTTAGGCTAAAAAAACGTTTCTGTTCAGAAACAGAGGTCAAAACAGACTCAGGCAGTGCCAAAGGAGACTCAGCAACTAAAAACATTCACCCAGCAACCAATAATCTTCCACAAAAAGGAAAAGACCAGGATATACGCGACTGTTCACAGTAAACCCGTGTGTATACGTGGAAATCACAGAGGAAACCGTGTGTATACACGACTGTAAATCAAAAACCCGCGTACAGGAAGAAAAGGTGCATAAAACAAGGCAAACAGATAGGCTGAGACAGACTTCACTCCAATCAGACTCTACCACGCATACATGCCCCCAGACCCGACACAAAAACAAGAGAGAAAGAGCAATTCAAATACATTGAATGCCAAGAAAATCACCCCCAAAGGACAACTACTAGGAAGTCCCCAGCAGAGTCACCAATTCTATTATGGAGAGAAATTCCTATGGCTTGGGGTACCACAACAGACAACTATGACTCCAGAAATCAATCTTTCCCAATATGCAATAGAAATAAAATGTCTAACACTAAAGGATCAGACCTCGTACCTTATTCCGGACGGTGAAGTAGATCCCCGTTGAGCTTTCCAATCTTTAGCTTGAATTGCTATAATACTTCCTCAACAACAAGTAAACAATACAAGCATACTATATATCATGGTGTTAGATCTATTCTAGCATATATAATCAATAATGTAAAAGCATTTGACATATTCCAATGGACACAATATTCAATCAAATACACATCATTGGACAAGGAAAGATAGTTCTTATTAATATAAATCAAAGATTACAAGATAGATACAACCTCTAATGGCACGTCTGCGAACCGAAGAAACTGAATCCCCCACTTGGGCCTCCACCACCTCAATCCTCCATCTCTCGATAGCAATCTCACTAGCAAAGGCAAGCTTGGGAAGAACACCAAAGTGCTCCAAAGGGACAAAGGGATGGAGAATCAAGTATAATTCTGGCAACAATGGACTATAGTTTCGTTACTTCAATCTCTGTATCTGCCTTCAATGTACCAAGGGGTTCCTTATATAGCTTCACAAGGGATAATGAAGGGTCAAATCCGAGCGATCTCAAGGCATATGGAAGGCCAGGAGTCGAATGAGTCAGATCCATGTCAAGGAAAACTCCAAAAAGAATTTGGATTATGCACACATCCTGACATACGCGGTTATCGGGGACAAACCCGCGTATGTACACGGTTATCGGGTAAAAGGCCATGTATATCATTTTTATATGGTTTTAGGGATGACTAAGGTAACATTAAAGGATAAAATATGGTCCATGGGGTCTAAAGAGTCTGCAGCGGGACAGGGGAAGGCCATCCAAAGTGTGATTCACCTGGAGTGGTGAAATCCCCTATAACACCAAGTTGGGTATCAAAGATTTAGAGAAACATTTGGTGTTGAAGTACCATAGTTGTCTACATAGATACATTTAGGAGGAAATGAATTTCCTTGACATCTCCTCACTTGGTACGACATATCGGTATGCTGCCAAAATTGAGCAAAAATTCAAACAGAAAAAGCGAGTCTTTGGATCTGTGAATCAGAAGCAAGGGAAAGGTGCCCCCAAACCACAGAACCAAGGACACAACCAAGGCATGGTGACTCAAGAAAACTTTCCAAAGCTGCAAGCAAAGAGAAACACTGCAAAGCCGAATAAGTAAGCGGGAAAGTGGTGCAAGTTCCATAAGAGCCCCACTCACAACACAAGTAAGTGTCGGGCTAAGCAGTCACTGGTGGCTGAGATAAAGGATTTTGAAATAGATGCATACTCTGACGCTGAATCTAAACCCGATAAGGGGAATGACAGAGGGAATAATATTATCAATGCAAATCCCAATGCCATCGTTGCCACCATGAATATCCAAAAGGAAGAACCAGAAGATTCAGAGGAGCAGGAGTGTCTTTTCCACTCCTAAATGTGGGTAAAGGGTTCCCTGCTATAGTTCATCGTCGACAGTGGGAGCCAAAAGAACCTGATTTCAGCAAAGGTCATGAAGCGGTTGGGTTTTCCGACCACAGCACACCCGTAGTTGTACACCATCAGGTGGCTTCACCAAGGACGAGATCTTCGTGTGAGCTAGCAGTGCCACCTTCCCTACAACATCAAACCCTTCACCGATGAGGTATTGTGTGATATTGCTCCTCTTGATGTTTGTGATGTATTATTAGGTCAACCATACTTATGGAAGGGACATGTTGTTTATGAGTCCCAGCCTTGCACTATTATAATTACATTGGGAAATAATTTGTATAGGATACCAGAGGTACCACCCCTACCGCTATCTCTTTGGCTACTACAAAACAATGTGGTAAGATCATTTCCAAAACTGGGAAGTTTGTTTTCTTGATGATCAGCCCTTAGGGAAAGAAGAAGATCATTGCCACAACCTCTAGATAGGGCCCCTCTGCACGACAACAACAAATGGACAAGGTCATGGAGGAGTACCAGGACATATTCACATCACCCACCGGGGTGCTTATCCACTGTGAGGTCAAGCACCCCATCGATCTGACCCCAGGTGCGCCACTGCCCAATGGACCGATCAATTGCCACTCTGTTCTGGAGAATGATGAAATCAAGAGGCAAATTTAGGAGCTGCCGCAGAAGGGTCACATCCAGCCAAGTTCATCACCCTGTGGGAGCCCGATCATGTTGGTATAGAAAAAGGATCAGACTTGGAGACTTTGTATTGACTATTGGGTGCTGAACAATATCACTCTCTAGAATAGGTACCAAATACCACGGATTGATGACCTCCTGGACCAGCTTAAAGGGGAAAAATATTTTAGCAAGATCGACTTAAAGTCCAGGTATCACTAGGTACCGATCAAGCTGACCGATGTGTGGCAGACTACCTTCAAAGCTAAGGAGGGCCTTTTCGAATGGTTGGTCATGCCTTTCGGGCTGACGAATGCTCCTGCAACCTTCATGAGACTGATGGACGACATATTGCGGCCATTCACCAACTCATTTGTAGTAGTTTACTTGGATGACATCCTCATCTTCAGCTAGACTTGGGAAGAGCACCTCCACCACATCCGACAGGTCCTCCAAACATTGCGACAGCACAAGTTGTGTGCCATTTTGGACAAGTGCACTTTTGGCATGACCCAGGTTCAGTATCTGGGATACATTATTGATGATTGTGGGGTGCATTTGGATCCAACCAAGATCCAAGTCATTCAGGATTGGCCAGCCCCAACTACTCTAACAGAGCTTCATAGCTTTGTGGGCCTTGCTAATTTCTACCGCAGGTTTGTGTTGGGATTCTCTCATAACACTTGGCCCTTGAGTCAAGTCAACAAGGGAGGAGCAAAAGAAAAATTCCTTTGGTCAGAATCTTAGCAGAGGGCATTTGCAGAATTGAAACATCGCCTCTGTTGTGCCCCAGTGCTCACATTATCAGACTTGCAACAACCATTTGAGATCAAGATAGATGCCTCTAACTATGCTATTGGGGTAGTCCTTACTCAACAAGGGCATCCAGTGGCATATCATAGTGAGACACTATTAGACACAGTTCGCAAATATCCCACTTATGACAAAGAGACGTATTCCATTGTACAGGCTTGCCGGTAATGGAAGGATTACATTTTGGGGAAGGAAACGATCATCCACACAGACCACCAACCCTTGCAGTTCATGCAGACACAAGGGAAGTTACAGAATGATCGCCATCAGAAGTGGTCCACATACCTACAATAGTTTCATTTGAACATCAAGTACAAGAAGGGAAGCATCAATAATGTTGCAGATTGCCTCAACCGACCACCAATCGTGGCGATAACGACTGTGTTGAACTCTTGTGGGCACGAGACTTCTGATTGGCTTCTTCTCTACAAGAGCGATCCAGAATTTAGCCACACATACCAGACGCTCTTCGAGGGAAACCAAGTTCCAAAATATCACCTCCACGATGTACTACTGTGCCACGTGGGACACCTTTGTGTTCCTTCAAGTGAGCGTGCAAATATGATTTGGGAAGCACACTACACTCGGGTCGCTGGGCATTTTGGGGTCGAGAAAATAGCGCCAGTACTGTAGAATTATTTTTATTAGCCGAACCTTCGATAGGACGTTGGGAAGTACATCTGATCCTACATTGCCTATGCCATTACCAAACCATCCATCAAGAATCAAGGCCTCTATACTCCGTTCCCTACCCCTAGTCGACCTTGGGAATCCATCTCCATGGATTACATGTGAGGCCTTCCTTCTACTAAGCACGACAATGACTATGTGTTTGTGGTCATTGACAGATTCTCAAGGATGGCCATAATGGTGGCCTGCAAGAAGAATATCATAGCAAAAACCATTGCTAAACTCTTCTTTGAACGAGTTTGGGTACACTTTGGTATCCCACAATCTTTAATATTAGACCGGGACAGCAGGTTCCTTAGTACATTCTGGTCTAGCCTATGGTTAATGCCGGACACCAAGATCACAAAGTCCATAGCTTTCCATCCCCAGACTGATGGCCAGACAAAGGTCGTCAACAGGATGATAATACACATTTTGCGCATGTACAACTCAAAGCATCCATGCACATGGGATGAGAGCCTCCCCTATGTACAACACAACTATAACCGGGCCCTCCACAACTCAACCAACCACAACCCCCTTCAAGTGGGCTTTGGATTCCAGCCACTATGTCCCATTGATGTAGCCATGCCATTTGTAGTTACTCAAGCTGATTCAGCTCATATCTCGTCTAACGTTTCCAAGGAAAACAGCTCCATTGAGCGCATTCAACACATTCACCAATAGGTTCATGACATATTGGACATATCCAATGCTAAGTATAAGCAGCGACATGATCAACATCGGGTGCAACACAACTTCCAGTTGGGCGACAAAGTGTGGCTACATTTATAGAAGGAGCGCCTCACTGGACCCCACCACAAGCTTTGTCCGCTTTGATATGGGCCATACACCATCACCAAGGTTGTCGGGGACAATGTCTTCAAGCTCAGTATTCCACCATTCCTTGGTATGCACCCACTGTTCAATGTGGACCACCTTCGGCCCTACTTTCCACCTCTACTGGACACATCAGACATGGCAGAACAACTCACACCAACAAAATTAAACCCCGACTGGATGGAACAAGCCACAACTGATCGGATTATGGACACACAGATCAAGAACAGCCACTAACAGAAGTTCGAGCTATATCGAGTTGTGAAAGCAGTCCAACTCCTTCACCAGGGAAAGTGGCTCACCGGGGACCAAGTTCAACAGAAGTTTCCTCATCTCATGGAGGAACTCAACACAATGGGGATCATTGCTTCCTAAGGGTGGAGGAATGATCCAGGAGGATATTAATGGCCACCTACCTATTCCTCTTGGAGCCCCACCATCATTTCTTTCAGTTTTTCAGTTTCCTTAATTGTAGCACAATTTACTATTTTTGGCAGTTTTCGGGTCCTAAACTTTTAGAGCTGTTTTGAGGCCCTAAACAACATTTTTTGGCAACGAATGGTCGAGAAAAGATGATTCCGTTTTGGACTTGATATTTGTTGTTTATGGATGTAGTCCTTAAACACATCTTTCTAACGATGTATCATGCATGTCAAACGGAGGTAGTATGCTAAAGTTACGACCTCGAGAAATTGATGTACCAAGTTGCCCAAAGGGGCCCACATTAAGGCGTTTCACCTCCTAGGGTTAGGTTTTTGGATGTGTAGGGTTTCCATTGTTTCTCAATAATATATAGGCCTTCAAGCCTCATTGTAACACAGAGTTCAGAGGCATGTAGCCGCCACATCTCTTCTCAGAGATAAGCTACCAGCACTCTAGCTAGTTTATTTCCATTATGTATGTAAACAAGTTTCAGTTATTGATTAATGAAATGAAGTGTTATTTTCATTGCATATTTGTTTCTATGGTTATTTGTGTATTCTGTTGCGTTCCTGCATAAATCCGGATCAAATACCATGGCATATGAAATATGCCATGGAAAAATTTAGACCAAGGTTTATACAAATCTCTTAATTCCAACTCTTAAAAATCATATATCAAAAATATGATTACAGCATGAACAAAGTCATAAGTCCTTACACCATAGTAAGCCCGTGTCCTATAAATAATAAATGCAATAGTGACCAAGTCAGTATCATAAAGTCCGTAATAATAGCAATAATAATCAGTGTAACATAGGCTAGTAAACCATCTAGTTTGGTATAAATATCTGCAAAACAACTAGCGTATCACTACCAGGATAGGTTTGTATCACAGAGTGCCAGTGATGAAACAGTCCACTTGGCCGTTCAGCTTTTATAAATAGTTTTTCGACGCTAAGTGAACTTGCACGCAAAGTGAAAGAAATGCATTAGTTCGTAAGTACTAAGTAAGCCTATTGAGACAAGTAGAAAACAGTACCTCTCAGGTGGCTACAAGGAAAACTAGTCCCACCACTCCACCCCTTTTTCCAATAACAACGTTAAGTCAGAATTTTGTTTACGATAGTAATCAAATGTTATAGTTAATAAAGTATGTAATCAAATAACTAACATACACATCAATTGCATAACGATAGATCCACATAGTAATCAACATCACGACAATGTAAGTAATACATTAATAACCGCATCATGAAATATGAAAGAAGAACGTAAGAACAAATTACGACTATATAGTACAGTAAATAAAGTATGACACATTCTGCACAAGTTCCAATAATGTCGAGTATAGGTAGTTTTGACTAGCCTAATAATTTTTTTTTATTTTCAATTTTTGGTGACATTACAGATAAAATGGTAAAGGATCTAATGTTCCATAGCTTAAGCTCAACATCAACATGGAAGGCTCTAGGGCTTATGCCCAACACTTCCAATTTATCTTTTCATGTGCTCCAGAGCTTCTTAATCAACACAAATGTCTCAAAACTCATGTGCTCCATAGCTTCTTGCACAACACAAATATAAATACTCATGTGCTCTAGAGCTTCTTGCTCAATACAATACATCAATTACCCATGCGCTCCAGAGCTCCTCACTCAACACAAAACATCCCATCAATCATGTGCTTCACGGCCCACGCCCAACACATGAAAACATATACATATACAATTAGATTATGCCGAATATATCAAACAAATCATCATGTTCATATGCACTGGGATCTTTGACCCAATATATCAAAATAAAACATCAAAGTAACATCATAATCAATGGGGCTTATGCCCATAAGTGTTAGGTCAAAATTCTGGATATTACAATAACGTTACATAATGTTATGTAACGTTACAAGATCTCCGCCATACTGCGTTGTAGAGTGCATCTCGGGACAATTACAAAATATCCTCGATACTGGGCTGATAGTGGGCTGTAGAGCGCCTCTTGATGCAATAATTTTAGTTATTATTTAAAAAATTTGTTAATATAATTAATAATTGAAAAAAAATATTAAAAAAATAAGTGTAATCTTTTAAATATAAAGCTAAATATAAAATATAGTATGTTTAATGGATGTGATTAGAATATTTTGAAACTAAATGTAAAATGATAGGTTTAAATAAAATAAATGTAAACTCACTATGTTTGATTAAAATGGATTTTTGAGCTAACTTAACTTTGCTTTTTAAAGGTGGTTAAGGACTATATATAATAGAGGGAAAGGCACTACATTCTTGTAAAAAGTAGTGTACGAAAAATGGTAGAGTATATTTAGATGTCATATTTGCATTATTAATAAATTAAATTGAATAAAGTTTGTAAAATGGGTAAAACAATAATAAACTATTTAAACTAATTATAATTATTTGATTTTATTTAATAGTGACTTTAAATCTGTTCTGTAAATATACTATACTTCAAATATTATTAAACTTTGTAGTGAAAAAATACAATTAAAATTAAGTCTTATTTAAAAATACTCTAATGAACTCAAGGGTCCAATGTTTTAAACTTATTTTATTTAATGTTTTGGGTAAAAGACGGGGAGATAAAGAAGTTTCAGTGAGTGATCCATAGACGTGTGGATATGGGATTCCCATGGAGACAGCGTGAAGAATGTTTATTTTCAGGGGCGGTTACGAGATATTTACCTCTCAAAGAATAAATTATTATCGGATTCCATTGAAAAAAAATATATATATCAATATCGTCCATTAGATAGTAGCTATCGACATCAAAATTGATAAATTATTATCGGATTCCATTGAAAAAAAAAAATATCAATATCGTCCATTAGATAGTAGCTATCGACATCAAAATTGTTTCCCAAATTTTATTTTAGATGTAAACTAATTTGATCGGAGCTATAATTAGGATCCAGCGAAGAGGTTACTCAGTCGGCGATTCACTTCCCTGGATCTATTCCAACCAGGTGGAAACATATTGCGAGGAAGAGGAACGTAGACTTGGCAGAAGGCTCGCCGTTCGATAATCCTAGAATTTTCATAATACACGCCAGGCCAATCGGTATATATATCACAACAAACAGTCCCTAGAGTCTCAAAAGCCGCTTATACTCTTCTTTATTTATTACTTGTTGCTTGTACCTTGATCTGTCCACTGTCTCCTTGCTTTGCAAGTAGAATCAAAATATTCAGTTGTTGAGATGGCCACTGTGATGAATGCACCAGTAATGGCGATGAATGGCGCATCACTGCTACAGCGCAGGCCAGCGGCGATGAATGGAGCATCCCTCGTGCAGCGCGGGCCGGCGGAGAGGTCAACCACCTCCAGGGCCCTTCGAGTGAGATGCATGGCAGAGGTTAGTAGTTATTGATGCTGTTTCTGTGTATATGTTAATGTTGTTGTTTCTGTGTTAGTAATATATGTTTGGATAGATTATATTTACGACTTGTGCTTGCATGTGGATTCATAGCCAAAGGAGTCAAAGCAATCGCCACCTACGAAGGTATGCGATTAAGTGCCTGCAATTTTTACAAGAACATCAGAACATACACCGCCCATGGCCCTATTCATTCAAATAAACTGACCAGATACCATAATGACTGCAGGTGAGCACCAAGTTCGAGGACGTGTTTGCTTTCGGTGGGCCAGCGCCTGAGACCATAAATGGGAGACTGGCCATGCTCGGATTCGTCTCGGCTGTCGGGGTCGAGATAGCGAGCGGGAGAGACCTCTTCTCTCAGCTGGCCACCGGAGGAGTTCCACTGTTTGTTGGAAGCGCGGTTCTGCTGTCAGTGGCTTCGGTGATACCCCTGTTCAAGGGAGTTTCCAAAGAGAGCAAATCAACGGCGAAATGGTCTTCTGGAGCAGAGATGTTGAATGGCCGTTATGCCATGATTGGCCTCGTTGCGTTGGCCTTAACAGAATACCTCAAGGGAGGTCCTCTCATCTCATGATCGACAATATCACTTCATACCTCTTTTCATAGTATGTTGATCATATAAAAATACCCAAATTGTATTTACTCTGCTGCTTTCAAGAGATAAAAACTTCATAGTAGGATGTAATCATACTCAGGTTGTATTTACAATGCTATCAGGAGATAATGCTATGTACATTTGTTTTGGCAATTTATATCATATTTTACAGGTGTATCTATTATAATCTGTCATTTTTACCTCTGACTAATAGTAATAATCCCAGCAAACATGAACAATTGTGTTAAACAAAAGAGTATATCAGAGCTAATCGCTTAGGTTAACTCTGAGAGCTCAATGAAAACATAAACAATATCCCATGCTATTTTGGTATAAATGACAATACTATATATTTTTAATAATGGATAAAATATCATTAGAACAAATATATTATTATTAGCAACAATTATATTAATAAGATTAATATGTTTGGAATCTTGAAAAAGAACATATTTGACATATTGATAATGTTTCTTTTTTAAAAATGTGTTTTATTAATATGTTAACTTGTTTTGTATTGGTATTCACTAATTGTTTCAGGATGCCACATGGGTATATAATTCTGATTAGAGTTAAAGTTAAGCTAATAGTTGTAGAATTATTGGAAAAGCTAATAGTTGTATCTAATATAACCGTGATTATATAGTTATCTAGTTGAAGTTAAGTTAATAGTTGTATCCAATAATTAATTCAAAAATTATGATTAGAGTTGAATTTAAGTTAAGAGTTGTATCATTAATAGAGTTAAAGCTCATAGTTATTTTTGACTTTTTTGAAATTCTTAATCGATAGATAAAAAAACATAGATGATTGTCTACCCAATGTATATGACTATCTGCATAGAGATATAAGAGTTCGTCGGTAACAAGATTCCACATTAGCTAAAAATCAAACGGAATTGATTGATGGACGTCCTTGCGCACATTCACATTTTAATCGAGACATCAGTGAAGTGAAATGGATTAACATTGTTTTGCAACGTTGTGCACAGTGGACAATTGTTCCATACCATTTCAGTTTTCCCAAAGTTTTATATCGTTCCCAGCTGCCGTAAACAGATTTTATATCGATGTTATGGGACAACGCGAAAGTTGTGATTTGTGAGGGTGAAAACGGGGCCAGGCAGAGTCTATCATGCATGCCATGGAATCCGAAAGGTCTCATTCAACCCTCTGTGCAAGCAAATAAATATAGTCTCCTACAAGTCCCATCTGCCGGTTGTGATCAAATTTGAATGAAATTTGAACTTTAAAATGCCGCGCTCCATGGCCTCCTCTTCAATCGAACGACACTGACATGCCCTTTCCAAGAGTTCTTTTTCACTAGCTTGATCGACACACACGATTCCATTTCCAAAGAGTTAAAATTTAGAGATTATTTGGATTTTCATAAAATTCATTTCTTTTATATATATTTTGAACATTTTAATTTTGTTTTAAGATTTTGATTTTGTTTTAAGTATAATTTTACAGAATACATAGCATAATTTTAAAATATTAAAGAAAATTTTTATTGGTTAAATAATTTCTTAAAATCTTTTTCTTAATTTTTTTAAAATTGTTTTAGTTCCAAAACATATATTTTTATTAATTATTTATATTGAATATGTTCTTTTCTTTTTTACTTTGTGTGGGATAATATGCCTTTCTTATAAGTCATGGATGGGGATTATACAAAATGATGTAATATTTTTTTTTAAATAAAAAACTGTTTTATTTATAAAAAAATAATTCCTTTCATCATTGAATAAAGCCAAAAAAAAAAGTCTAAGTTTTTCAAATCATACTTTTTCTAAAGAGGTTAATAAGAAAAATTCTAATTCATACTTTCTAAAGAGATTAGAAAAATTCTAATTCATACTTTCTAAAGAGATTAGTAAGAAAAAGGCTAGCTTGAGAGATAAAAAAACATTGATTAAAAAATAAGATAGCTTAAAAGTGGTAGAACATCATTAATTCTTCATTTCATGGTGGCATATTAATTCAAATATATAATCAACTTTCAAGTATGAGACACTTGAGAGATATGTGCAAAATATTAGAGATTATGGCAAGCCTAATTATATAAGTTTTATTGTTTTAGAGAATGACTAATAAAAATAAATTGAATTATTCAAACTCTTGTAAATATATATTTCTAAAATTAAGTAAAATATTATTAATTAAAAAAAGACCTTAACTTATTAGTGGTAAAAACATCATTAATCCTTGATTTTATCTAATAAAATATTAATTCAAAAATATAATTAACCCTTTCGGTACACTTGAGAGATGTGAAAACTATTAGAGATTATGGCAAGCCGAATTATATAGCGCTCAACTACCTTAGGAAAAGACAAATAAAAAGAAGTTGAATTATTCAAAGCCTCAAGGAAATCTTATTTCTAAAACTTAGTTATTTGTCATGTTATAAGAGGTATTGGAAAATATTTTGTCTCATCATATATGCCAAGGTGTCAAAAATACATTCCCTACATCAGATCGCACGGAGCATCTTGTTAATTTAGATTTTGTGAAGGAACAATTTGTCACCATATTGAAAGAACAAGAACCTATGAAAAACATGATGGTGTTTTCAAAATTTATTTCATTTCTTATGGATCCAAAATTTAGTGGTATAAGATAAATGTTATATGAAAATTCTTGGAATTTATGTTGTAAGAATAATTAGGAAAGTATAGTTTTATATTTTATCAAGATAAATATTCAACATTATAGGCATTACTTTTATCATCTCTTGTTTATATATAAAGTTTTAGGACAAGGTGTATGTGGTTGTATTAAGATTTGATAGATACTTAAATTTATTATTCTTTATGTTGGGTTTTGTTTGTGTTTGTGTCGCAAGGATGAGAAATACCTCATCTTCTTGTAAGTTGCAACCAAGGAAACCGAATGATTGACGATTAGTAGGCCAAACATTAACAAGATAATGCCAAAGTCAACAACTGAGAGTGAAATAAAAAGATTATCAAGTGATAAAATGGAATAAAACAAAGAGAACAAGTTAACTTCAACCATATAGTATTGTCCAATGGAAAATTTTGTATACAAATGGTGTTACCTAGAAGAATATAGCTCCAATGTTAGCCAACCCTCCCCTTTGGGATGGCTCATTTTGAACTCTCTAAAATTCCTTGGGAACTAAGTTGGAGCATTGAGAAATACATGTTTCTTGAGGAACAAGTTAAGGGAGATTTGTGATGCCAAATGATAATAAGGTCTATGAAATATGATCTCTCAAACTAATTCTTGAAGTATAACATTTCTCTAGTTTTCCCTTATGAAATGCGTGCTCACAACTTCATTTTACTGGTTAAATGGAGATATTCAAACGAATAGTTCTCTATTTTAATGCTCCACCTCATGAAGTGGGTTTTAAGGTACATCTATGGGGCTATTGAATGCTCCCAAGCATGTGAAGAGACTAATTGAAATTTTTGGAGCCAAAATGTGGCTGTGAGCCTTATATGTGCCGTAGAAAGTTAATGGTCTGTTGCTTGGTAACAAGTTATACAACTTGACGAGAAAAGGACAGTTTTTTTTTTTTTGAGGGGGGGGGGGGGGGGGTAATTTTAACCGTTGTTTTTACCTCCATTTCAGAAAGTGTGTATACTAGTAGCACCAAATTTCATTTTGAGACATTTTTTTGTGATTTTGAATTTTCTTGGTGATAAGGAAACTATAATTTTCCATTTTGAACCCCTTTTTTGTGATTTTGAAATTTCTAGGTCATAAGAAAACTATAATTTTTATTTACAAATGCATTTTTCAAATTTTACTAAATATATATACATTTAGGAGCTAGTTAGAATGAAAAAATGTATAGATTTTCGTTTTTTATCAAATTTTAGAAGATATATATATATATTTCATAAGTCTTTTTAATATTTTTCCTTAAATTAATCATTTTTATAGGAAAATTTGTAAACAAAAAGATAAAAAAATAAAAAAACATTATTTATGGAATTTTTAAAAATGTTTTTAAAAGAAAATTCACAAGAAAAACCAATAAAAATAACTTAAAAATTAAATTAAATTAAAAAAAAAATTATAACAAATTTGAAATTTTAAAACTTAAATTTTAAATTTTCAAAATCAAACTAAAGAAATAAAAATAAAACACAAATTTAAAATTAAAAAAAAAAAAGAAACCTGCCCTTCTCGTCCCCCTCTACCTCCTCCCCCTCCCCTCTTCCACTCCTCCCATCCCCTTTTCCACCCCTCCACTCCCTCCCCCCTCCTTTCCCCACATGACCCCCTTTTAGTTGATCATGATTCTCATAATCTTGTCACCGCTGACCGACCCTCTCCTCCCCCTACGGATCGATCCCCATCCCCCTTGTGCCCCCTCCCCCTCTGTATCCTCCCCTTTGCTGGCCCCATTTATCCCCTTCCTGTCCACCCTTCTGTCGCCCCCTTCTCTCCACTCTTCCCTCCCCCTCACCACCCCCTCCCCTTCCCACACTTCCCTTCGAGTCAACCACGATTATGAGAACATGGAATAAAGTATCTGGTTTGATATTGGAAAATAAGATTTTTTTTGCATCTCTAAAATTGATGGTAGGTACGTCCTTGAAATCAATAACCCATTTGGCGAGATCCATATAAGGAAGGACCACGGGAGGAACAACGATTGCATGAAATTGGGATTTATTGATATTCTAGTAAATTGGCGCATCATCTTAGATTTCAGAAAAGTGATCACTGTCAAACATAATATAAATCCTTGCTCAATCGAGCCATATGGTATCTGAAATCCGAGCTTCATTGTCAAAGAAAAAACCAAAATGGGGGTCTCTTAATTTTAGATCCTCCACTATAGCTCTGTACCTAGTTCTTTTAGCCATGTTTCTTAATTTTGCAAAAAAGGAAAAAATAGTATGAGCTCACAAAATTCTATAATGAGTTCCAGAAAATCAACAAAAAATAAATAATACTTGTCAAAAATAAAAAATTGTAACTCAAGAAAGCTATGCGATGATCTACTTGTAGAATGAATGTTAAACACTCATAGAAAAATTACACAAAGAAACACCATTCAACACCAACAATTAATGTGGTAAAACCCCATAAGGGGAAACATCCACGCATGCAAAGTATTGAAGCTCATTAATAAAGAACTAGAGATTACATGATAGGCATCAGCCTCTCAGACTACTAACTACATTACATATCCCAACCATGCACTATATACTTCATGAAAGAAGTTACATAAGAAGTTACATGAGTAAAAACCGTTGTCGGTTATGCCCATTATGAGAAAATTCTCGTAAACACATTATTTTAGTTGTCGTTTAACAACCTCGGCAACAAAATTTTCTAATACTTTTCCCAAGACTATTTATCACAGTTTTTTCAAACCAAGAGAAGCTACACACCATCGTAACTTCTCTAACAATACTAGTTTTGTAAACATATCTGCAAATTTTTCTTGACTATGAACTTTTTTCAAATGTACTCCACCTTCAGCATCAGCTTGTCTTACAAAATGATACTTTACATCAATATATTTAGTCTTACTATGATAAACAGGGTTTGTAGCCAAATGTATAACACTTTGACTGTCACAAAAGCAAGGCACATTGTTCTACAACCTTACAATTTCTCTAAGCAGATCTATCATCCAAATAACCTCTTTACAAGAATGTGAGGTAGAAATGCATTCAGCCTTTGTAGTGGATAAAGCAATAGTTTCCTGAAGCTTTGACATCCAACTTATAGCTCAACCTGCAAGAGTAAAGACATAACTTGAAGTAGACCTTATTTTGTCCAAATCACCTGTGAAATTTGAATCAACAAAACTACATACAAAATCATTGTTATTATTAAAGGTGATACAATAGTCACTTGTGCCTCTTAGGCACTGAAGCACCCATTTCACTACATTCCAATGTTCTTTTCTTGGATTTTCCATGTTCTTACTAACAACACCTACTGCATGTGAAATATTAGGTCTAGTACGCACCCGGTGCATACATTAAACATCCTATTGTATTTCCATATCGTATATGAGACATAAAATCATTTTCTTCAACACTAATAGGACATAAACGTGAAGAAATTTTAAAATGGGAAGCCAAAGGGACATTCACAGGATTTTCCTTATTCATTTCGAATCTTACAATTTATTTATCAACATACTACTCATGTGAAAAACTAAGCTTACCATTTGTTCTGTCTCTATGTATTTCAATACCCAAGATTTTTTTTGTAGCTCCAAGATCCTTCATTTCAAAAGTCCTAGACATCTAATCCTTCATCCCCATAATCTCATCCATGCATTTGCTCACAATAATCATACCACCAACATACAACACTAAGATAATGAATATGTCATTCAACCTTTTGAAGTATAAACAATGGTCATATTCACTTCTAATATAACCTTGGCTCACCATGAAAGAATCAAACTTCTTGTACCATTTATTGTGTGGTTGTTTCAGGCCATACAGTGATTTCTTGAGATTTCAAACTAATCTACTTTTATGATGTTGCACAAAACCTTCTGGTTGTTCCATATAAATCTCCTCTTCTAAATCTCCATGTAAGAAAGTTGTTTTAAAATCTAGTTTCTCTGACTCTAAATCAAGTAATGGAATTAGTTAGTAACACAATACGAATAGATACAAGCTTGACAACTAGTGAAAAAATATCATGATAGTCAATTCCTTCCATCTGAGAGTACCATTTTGCGACCAATCTTGATATGTATCTTTCAACCTTACCATCCACTCCTTCATTCAATTTGAAGACCCACTTACATCCACCAATTTTTCTATCTTTGGGGAGTTCAGTCAATTCCCATGTCTTGTTTTTCTCCAGAGGATCCATTTCCTCTTTCATTGTTGTCTTTCACTTATCATTGTCAACATAATCAATGGCTTCCTGAAAATAAGAAGGTTCTCCATCATCAGTAAATAAAATAGAAGAAACAAGATCAGTATACCTCTTAGGAGGAATTCTCTCCATTAATGATCTACTTGGTGTAGGCTGTGCGGTTTCCACATTTTCTTGAAAAATCATCTACAAATAGTACATAATATTTTTATCCCCCATATAAAATGGTAGGAGAGGGACCCCACAAATCAGAATGAATGCATTCAAGAACACTTTACAAACATGACTACTTGCTTGTATTTTTTGTCTACACTGCTTTCCAACTATACAATGTTTACAAAGCATCAAATTCAGAGTTTTCAAACTTGGAAGAAATTTACGATTCATTAATACCTGAAGTCCTTTTTCACTCATATGACCAATATGTTGATGTCATAACTGAGTGGATCTTGAATCTTCTTCAGATACTAATGCAGTATCATTAACTTGAGTTGTTCCAACCACTTTGTAAAGGTTTCCTATTTTTTGTGCCTTCTTGACCACTAAAGCACCCTTATAAACTTTTAGAGTTCCACTTAAAACTATAAATGTATGACCACAAGAATCCGACACTCCCAAAGAAATTATGTTTTTCTTTAATTCAAGTACATGTCTAACATGTGTAAGTGTTCTTATAACTCTATCAAACATTTTAATTTTAACACTTCCAACCCCAACAGTCTTACATTGATAATTGTCTCCTAAAAGAACTATTCCATCATTAACTGTTTGATAAGAAGCAAACCAATATTTATGAGGAAATATATTGTGTGAAGCACCAGATTCTAATATCCATCCTTCATTATATATAGAAATATTACAAATAGACAAAACCTCATCGATCATACCTGAATCAGAAGAATTAACTATATTTTCCTCTGATTTGGAGTCATCTTTCTTGTATTCTTGTCTTTTCCAATAATCATTCTTGAGATGAACAATCTTGTTATAGTACTGACATTTTAATTTTCTCTTTCTACCATTCGATTTAGTCCTGAAGTACCTCTTGACTTTTCTCCTTTCTCTTTGGATCGACCTATAACAACCAAAGCTTCTGGCAAAGAGGTTTCAAGAATGGATTTCTTCCTTAATTCCTTGACAATAATGCTCCAACCACGTTGTCAAATTCTAAGGTATCATTTGTACTAAGGCTAATGGAAGAAACTACTTGACCCCAAGATTCAGGTAAAGTACATAAGATATTGACAACTTTATCTTCATCATTAATTTTAACATCCATACCACTCAACTGGAACATAAGAGTATTAAAAATATTCAAATGATCTGCTATATTCGTACTTTATTTCATTCCCATACCGTACATATGTTGCTTCAAGTAAATTCACTTTGTCAAATATTTGTTCATATACAGACTTTCTAACTTGCTCCATAGGCTTGTTGCTGATGTTTCTCCAACAATGTTGAATAACACATCATCTGCAATACATAATCAACTTTTGCTTAGCGCTTTGGCATCTAGTTGCTCCCATTCATCATTTGCCATAGTTAGAGGTTTATTTATTTTACAGTCTAATGCTTTCTGTAAACCCTATTGTACTAAATGATCCCGCATATTAAATTTCCATAGTTCAAAATTGTTTTTACCATTAAATTTTTCAATTTCAAAATTTGTGCTAGACATTCTTGATTTTTTTTTAATATTTCTCCGAAAAAAAAAAAACTTCCAAAAAAAATGCAGTATATTCTCTCGAATAAATGGCTCAGAGTTTATACTTCAATGTTGATTTTATTATTATTATTATATCACCCAAAAACAAGTAGACTCCACATCCATGTGTCTCCTTCACTTAGAAGGTTATGGGTTGGACCTCACTTTTCTCCACCATTCATACAGCTAATAATTTTTTTAATATATATATATATATATATATATATATATATATATATCAGCAAACTTACACGGAATATATACTCCTCTCCAACACTCTCTCTGACACTCTTCCATGACCAACTCTTCACTAACTGCAGTGGTTCTTCACATCGGAAACCTTTTCTATATGCAGAAGGTTGCTTCTATGAGTTCCTTTCTTCCATAACAAGTTGTATGGTATTATTCTCCATGCAGTGGTCAGGAAACATTCGCAAGATTATCTTCCAGTAGCAGTGATCTCTCCTTGACGTGGGTTTCTTTAGCAATGAGCAACTCCAACAACTATCATGTGGGTTTCTTCATTATCGAGAAACTCCAACATCATTGTTATTCTCCACGTGGTGGTCCAACAACACTCTTAGGATTTTCTTCCAGTAGAAACAAGATCTCTTCCTCCATGGTTGCGACCCTCTAGTTGTCTTCTTCTTCTCTACAGTTGCGACCCTCCACTTCTTCTCTAAGGTTGTGCTCCAGCAAAAACAATGAACAATATACCAGTGTTCCACTCATCTGTTAGTGGTCCACTCCACACTCTGACCGACATACACCTTTTGACGATGGGTTTTTAGGAAACTGAGATCTCTCCTCTTCTCCACACACGATCTCTCGACACGATCCTCCAGCTTCCAAGCAATATCAATAACTCCACTTCACATGGTTGTTTTTAGACCCAGATGCTCTCTTTCTCCCTTGATGTCTCTCTTCACTCACCTTGCTTTGATACCACTTGTTAAACATGCAGAGACAAATTACACAAAGAACCACCATTCAACACCACCAATTAATTTGGTAAAACCCCATAAGGGGAGACATCCACGTAGGAAAAGTATTGAAGCTCATTAATGAAGAACTAGAGATTACATGATCGGCCTCAACCTCTTAGACTACTGACTACATTACATATCCCAACCATGCGCTATATATTTCGAAATAATTTACATGAGTAAAAACCATTTTGGATTATGCGCATTATGAGAAAATTCCTATAAACAAATTAGTTTAGTTTTCATTTAACAATGAAATCTTTGTGTGATCGGGGTGATGGATTTATACCTAGATTAATTATTGATTTAGGACTTTTTTATTTTTTTAAAATGTTTAACTTTGGACAGTTAGATCCATAAATCCTATTCACCTCCGTAAGTATTGTGTACCAAATTTGAATTTTTGAAAAAAAAAAAGGAAGTGGGGCCCGAAAATCGGAAGTCAGAGATTGGGAGTGTGATTATTCATATTTTAAATAGTTGTTTGATTATTGAGTTGAACGGATATCATGTTAGATTAATGAGTTCAAGAGTCAGAATTCAAGGTAGTCTCTAATATAAAAATGAAAAAATTCTCGTCTCTTCGCCTGCCCAGTTCATTTGTAAAAGTTGGGGTTCAAAAATTAGGGATAAACTATAGTAATAGTTTAATGTGTTCTCGACCTCTGAATTTCGATTAGTTTTAAAAATTGACAGTTGGGGATCAGAGTATGCTTACTATATTATATTGTTTCCGACTTCCAAGTTTAGAAAATTCGGAATGAGAGCATTGACACTTTATAAAAATTTCATCTCAATCACCATCTTTGATTCTCGACTTTTGCTAAAATAAAGTCAGAGTTGGTAAGTCGGGAAGTAAAAAAATAAGAACATTCGAACTTTCGACTACTAATTTTTATTGAATGAATATTTTTCTTATACTCTTTTTATGATTCGGAGAAACTATTTTGGATTTTGAAATTTTGCAATTTTTATTTAAGTAAGAAAACAATTTAAGAAACTACAAGTGTAAATAAATTAAAAATTGTGTAATTAAAAAGGGGGTCCCATATCTACTAGAAGGGATTGTTGTTTATACAAGAGAGGACTATCCCTTTCCCACAATTATTCCATTTGAAGGAGTAGCATAGGAACTCCCTTAGACTTATGGGAGGAGAAGAGGGAATATTGGCCCTTTCTTATCTTTTTTTAATTAGATTAGCACTTTAGTACACTTTTGAAATTTTAGTAAGGAGAAGAAGGATCACCGGCCCTTTCTCACAATTTCATGGTTATATAGTGATGAGGTGCGAGGAGGTGGAGAAGAAACATGGTCCCTATCTCAAACCCTATCCCTCGGTTCAGTAATGTTTTGGAGGATGTGTCAAAGGAATTATCCCTTTCCCAGAAATGTTCCTTTCGAATGAGTAGCATGGGAACTCCCTTAGAATTTTCACAAGAGTGTGAACATTGTCCATTTCTCATATTATTCTAATTACTTTGGATTTCACACTTCTTAAATTTGAGTAAGGAATAGAAGGAGCACTAGCCCTTTATCACACTTCTAGAATTTTAGTAGGGAGGAGAAGGAGAACTAGAAATTTAACACAATTTCATGGTTGGATAGTGATAAGGATAATTTCATGGTTGTCCAGTGATTGGGAACAAGGATATGGAGAGACGTATGGGCCTTATTTCAAACCCCTGGTATTTCACTAAGCAAATCAAACTTTATCTCGCTCTAGTAATATTTGGGAGGAAGCATCGAGGAGAACTAGCCCTTTCCCCCACTTATTTCATTCGAATGCATAGTTCTTTCCCATACTTGTTCCAATTGAATGAAAATCATAGTATCTTCCTTACATTCTTTGCAGAAGTGGGAGCATGTTGATTCCCCAAAAACATTGCTTAGAAGATGTTAACAAGGAGATATCAGTTTGATCCAAGAACTTCAGAACACACTTGAAAGAGTTTCCCTATTTCCCAGACATTTGGGATGACAAGATCCAACGGACATAAGCCTCCACTAGCTTTGTGTGGGTTTTGGTCATTTAAAGGAGAGTCAAAGTTCAAGGGGGTAATCCTAAAGGTAATTCTTAAAGATGCTAGGAAATTTAAGTGATTTTGGTTAATAGGTTCAAGCATGGAAACCTAATTTAAAGGGTTAAAATCTTGTTACTTTATTCCTTTTACAATAGAGGATGTAGTGAAAGAAAATAAGTATAAATCTTTATTCTTCTAAGAAAAATGCTTACTAATAGGATTTAAATAAGAACATCAAATTTTAATCATACCAGTTATAAGATATAGAAGCAAGTATTCAGAAGGATTAGAAACAGAATCTGCAAAAAATCCTGGTAGAAAATCAAAATTACATAATGCTAATAAACCACAAAGGAAACCTATCATAAGAGAAATTCATGAACAAATTCAAATAATTCGGGCACAACAATTCATCATAATAATGAAATTTACTATGATTAGTTAACCTCTGTACTCATAAACATCGGGAATATATACCAAAGATAGAATTCAAAGGAAACATGCGTACATTAAAAAAACTTAATTTCACATTATGTCAAAGACCATATGCAGGAAAAAATACACCTTTTTTTAACGAGTTTGCAAATCATTACATAATGTGCCTCAAAAAGGCAAAAAATTCTACAAAATCTAGTACAAAAAAACTCGACCAGTGGTTTGACACAATGTCCATTGTTTTCCCTCTGATCGATGCAAAATAAATAAAATCAAGTAGATAAAATAGATCAACAAAAAAACCACAAATCTCCTACATCTAAGAATTTTACTGAATACCCTCACTCATATTAGTGAGATAGTCCTCCCAATGTACATAAAATTCCCACATCTCTATTATATCCGGACAATTAGCATGCTAGAGCTGGATCTACACTTTCCATAAGTAGGATCTGACCTCCTTGCTTTAGATCTTTGACCAGATGTCTAAGAATACTTGCAAAGTGGATTTTAAATTAGCAGGAGTTGAAATGAATGATTGAAATGTAGAAATATCAATTTTAATGGTGTCTCAGATAGATTCTATCGATTGGTCTCATTGGTCATTCACCTCAATGATCCTTAGCTTGGCTGGCATTTATTCTGACAAAATCAGAAAATGATGACATTCTGATGGTCTCCATGTCGCCATCAGTCAACATCCACTATCCCCCACAAATATTTTGGCCTTTTTCAATAAAATGGGACAATTCCTCACAAATAGATTTACATGAGTTGATTGATACCCGATTTCTCATCACCTTCACTAAATATACATGAGGAATATTCTGAGGAGAAGTCAAGTGATATTTCCATTCACAAAGTTGTCCATAGGCTGAATAAGATTTATTTCTTTTGTCTAGATGATCTGCTAGAAGGTCAAATAAATGCTCAAAATAATTGAATCATCTTGAACTTCATTCAAACCTTTGAAATATAGGTTTTGTGTTTGCCTCAAGATTTAATTGGTAGAAATGGCTCCGTCTATGAATTCCTGCACTGTTAGATTGAAAAACAGGGAAGCATCACACTACTCCTTACATTTCTCCATCTACAACTTGATATCTACAGGATTTGAAGCCTTGCTCAATCATTTTACTTTCTGTTGTTGCATTTTCTTGTTAAAGCTGATGAAGCTAGTCCTATAGACTATTAAACTGCAACTGCTATTGGGATTTAATCTTTTCAACCTGCTTAGAGAATTTCTCTTTGAGAGTATCATTCTCTTCTTGTAAGAGAGCATTTTTTGAAGTTTTATTCATCAAGCAACTTGGTCAAGGTGGAGAAATATTCATAATTTTCCCCAACAAAGGCTCCCATGGTAGCTGCAGTCTCTATGTCTTCCCTCTGGGATCATCAATAGCTAGTCTCCATATGACTTGATTTGTCATCACCCCAGCCAACAATTATCCATCTTTGTTTCTCTTAGAACCTTTTCTAAGCACATCTTTTTTCTTTTAGTGAAACAATAGTCCCAAGCACAACAAGCATATATTCACCAAAATCAGTTGAATCCTCAACTATGGAAACCAAAAGTTATACATAATTGACAATTGATAAAGGTGTACTAATAGTGGTGTCTTCTAAATGGCATAAATACCGAGGAATTGATGGAATGGCTTGGGTATATTTAGTCATAGGAAAATTTTATGTTGAGGGTTTAGTAGGTTGTGTATGAGATGACTTCACTTCATACTATGAAAAGATAAAAGGAGTGACAACTTCAACCAATTGTGTATTCTATGGAAGAGTTGGATATTGGTGTGAGACTGGAGGAGAACTAGAGTGTCTAACACATTCTCAGTAGTTGGTTGAGTGGATTTATTGAGATGTTGTGTAATTGAATCTAAATGATTAGTGGAAGGACATGATTGTTGTGGTGAATTATGAATGGAGTGGGGAATGGCATCTTCAATATATGGGGTTTCCGATAGGTTACTATCTAGAGAAGAAATATGTTTAGGACTAGTTGATGTACCATTAGAAGTTTCAGTGTTTTCTAGAGAATATGGCTAAACATGTTCTTGGACTACTAGATTTGGATCAACTACTTCTAAAGGTTTTTCTTTTTCCAAATCAACAAAATTATAAATAGATGGTTGAGAGGAAGGATTCACAACTGGTTTTGTTCTACCTTCAGTTTTAATAGAGACCACAAGTACCAACACATGAAAAGAAGTAATAGTAGGGACATGATAAGTAACGTTGTGACAAAAATGGACAAACTGAGTAGATGAGGAATACTTACCTTAGAGAGTTTAATTTCATTGGATCAAGGTATTAAGGTTTTGAATTGGAGTAGAAGGCTGAGTAGTTGATATAGGTAGTTTTCCTTGCTTATTTTTGAATCGTTTTTGTGCTACAGATTTAAATGAGGTTGGAATGTCCACTATAGCTCTAATATATGTTTCCATTGCCTCCGTGGAAACTTGTTGTTGTTGGCTAAAGAACCTATTTATTTCCTCTATCACTCCAATCTGCTACTGTTTATGGGATTCATGAATAATAACTCTTTGTTCTAAATCTATTACCATGCTCAAAACTTGTTCAAAACTTAATGCACCCTCATATATGGATTCATTTGGTTTTTCCTCATGCCAATAAGATATCTTTAAGTGTACCTTCACAAAATGATCTACTATATACCCCTTGGGGTCATGCATTATTTTCCTTGCAAATCTTAATTTCAACTTAGTTAGCGTATTTTCTAGTATGCAACCATGAGTTGAGTTTTGGAGAACAATATGTCCAAGGTATAAAGGAAATTTTGGCCAGGCATTTGTCTTGAGGGAATTGCATTGTGCATAAGCTCCATCAAGAACAATATGAAAATATACCTCTGCAAGGACCAATCTATGAAGGACAAACCTAGGTCACATGTGTACTGATATGTTGCCCCATAACTTAATATAGGTGAAAATTTCCAATGCATATCAATTTCCCATAGGTTCCATCAAATGTTTGGCCTCTTCTTATATCCTAGGAGAATTACTGCGCCGAGAGGCACTTTACAGCCCAGTATGGGGGAGATCTTGTAACGTGATGTAACGTTTATAACATGTCGGCAAAAAATAATAGTGATAGTGAATATTATGGGAGAGATCTTGTAACCTGATGTAACACTAGTAAATTTTGTAACATGTCGGAAAAAAATAATAGTGATAGTGAATATTATAGGAGAGATTTTGTAACACAAAATAAAAAATAATATCTAATAAAAAATAAATTTTCTAATAAGCCAAAATAAATGTTGGCCACAAAAACAATCTAATATGGGGGAGATGTTGTAATCTTCCTACCTAACAAAACAATAAAAAAGTAAAAATTTAATTATTGGTAAAACAAATATGTGGGTCAAGAAAAAACACAAAATTGAATTATTCACAAAAGAATGTTGGCCTTGCACATGGTTTTAAAACCATGTGCAAGGAATTCTAAAAAACCCATGATTGTAGGAGGGCCTTGCATATGGTTTTAAAACCATGTGTGGGGAAATGATGCAATGTTCGTTCCTAACAAAATACAAAATAATAAAAAATATTATGTGTCGACCATAAATAATATTAAATATTAATAACAATAAAATTATATGTGCACCTTAAATAAAAAGATGCGTATTTTGGTTTGAATCAAATAAATGGATACCTAAGATCGAGAGATTTGATCCATCTCGGCGCTTGATAGAGCCTAGGATTTGGATCTACGCTGGTTATTAAAAATGATAAAATAAACAACACTAAAGAAGTTATCATAGATATCATAAATATAGGGTTTATAGTTATCTTCTCACATATTTGAACAGTAAATGTGAATTGGGGGTTTCTCCATGGTCCAATGCCAGTCCATAGAAGGATAAGAAAATGAGGCACACATAATATCTACTAGGTATGCCGACAAGTAAAATTTGAGCTTCTTGGTAGCTAGAGCCTTCTATGGTTGAGCGAATGCATCCTTGAAGGTTATAGAAAAAAATGTGTGCCCAAATGAATACTTTCTCTGTTACAGTTATGATGTGATGAGCCAAGGGATCCCATTCCATTTTAAAATAGGAGCAATTGTCAACATTGTAGAATCTTCAAAGCATGGGTGCGAGAATCTTATAAGGTTCCTTAAGTAGAAAAATTGGGAACAACTTGGTAGGTTTGAGTACATAGATGTCGAGGTCAGACACCCATGTCTTAACCTGGACATCTCGTTCATATTTATCTCTGAATTCTCTGATGAATTCATGTGTCAAGAGTTGTTCCAAGATATTCAGTCCATAAATTCTGGTGAATGTATCTGGCTTGAAGGAATCATAAAATATCCCCTTGGAGTCCCTAAAGGTACTAGTGGGGATTTCAACATAATAAATCATCCATTTAACCATGTCTGTGTAAGGAATAACAATTGGGTGTGCAGCGATGGCATGTAACTGGGACCGACTAATGTTATGGTAATTTGATTCTTCATCGTTGAACTCTAATAAGTCATCATTATAAAAAATTCTATAAATTATCACCCAGTCCAAACAGAGCGTGTCAGAAACCTGTGCATTAGTGTCCGAGTAAATTCCAAAATTGGGTTATTTTAGTTTTAACTCATGTTCGATTGTGTTTTTGACTTGGTTCTCCTACCCATGGCATCTGAAGGTAATCCTGCAATGCATGATACAATAACATGAGCTACCTTAATTACAAAAAAAAGAGACAAAACCAAACGAAGCGTATGATACATGAGATAAAACTAGAACATAATTGCAGAAATAACCTACAATCTTAGTGCTAGAGTAGAGAACAAGAATTCAAATCCTTTGTGTTGTAATGGTCAAGCAATTTAAAATTTGATGAAGTACAACTCCATCATGACCAATTTTGATTTGAATTAGTTGCGAAAAATCTAGTAAAAAATTGCATTTAATTTCCATAGTCCATTGAGGTGTTTTTGGTGCATGTTTCGCAAGTGGTTTTAGCATGTGTCAATGTGATAGGCGACATTGGTGGCAACCGATATGCACCCTAAATCCTCGGAGTGCATAGGCACGGTTGGATCAGGATGCAATACACATATATTTTCTCATGGTATCCATATACATATATTTCGAGTTGTCTGACTAGGCGACCTTTTGGACGACCCTTGATTGTCTCGCTATAATTTTATTTCTAAATTTTAACCTTTTTTTACTTATTTGGTTAAATATTTACGTAGTTAGATGCCCTATATATTTTCTTAGGCCCATCGTATGGTTTTGATACTTATAGGTTTTGTATACATGATAAAACTCATACCACGTAATAAATTACGATTTATGTTGAGAGGGCTTATGGTTTCTTTTATTGACGCCTCAGTTCTTTTCGTTACTAAATATATGCATCAATACAAAATATTTTTGATGTTTAAATATAATACTTTTGATGTTGAAATATATAATTCAAATAATGAATTGCCTGAATTGCATATTTTCTATAATGACGTCTCCAATGTTAGTAGATGGGGAATACATAGACTTATTTTGGAGAAATTCAAAGGTTGCAGAAGGCAAGTTATACCCAAGTTGGAAGGTGCTACATTGTGACAAAATCAGATATTATTGTTTTGTTGTCAATGTTCAAAATTTTCTAAATGGAGAGGTTCCATTATCCCGTCGTAATGAATAACTAAAGACATTGGAAGACACTCATTGTGGAATGCACTTTGTATATTGGCCGAGAGTGCAAATGTTTAAGCATGGTGAATGCTTGGTACCTCAAACAAATCATGGTTCCATGGGTGTTTCAATGGGTAATCATTCAAATAATGACAGTGATGGGAATCATAACAATGCTTCAAATGATGAAAAAACTTCAAAGAAGGTTCTTTGTCAAAGTGGGAATATAATCGGGAGCAAGATCATTATATGAACATTGGTCCCAAAGAAAGGAACAAATTCCTTGCACACCATGTCATATTGAAGCCTATATGTTCAGATACAGAGGAGTACATAGCCTTGGGTTTTATATCAAGTTTGCTCAAGGACCATAGTATTGAAGGATAGATGTTGGGATTATGTAATTTTGGTGTAATGTTGGAACAAGTTATATCGGGTTGCAACAAGTGCTCCCACTTAGTCCAACCCATCAATATAATAGTTTTTCTAATAGATAAACTGCTAGGCCAAAACCATGGATCTGTATTTCAAGTTCAAGGTATACACCAATCAAATCGATCATCCTCTCCAAACATTGATGATCATAAATTGAAGTTTAAAGGATTATCAATGAAGCTAATTCATTTATTCTCCTATGATAATAAGTCTATTTTTTAGGGTAATATTACAAATGTGCTTGAAGGAGAAGTGGTACAATTATGTAGGTTAGATGGTCTCCATTTTGGTATTCATATCTATAAAATATTCACACAAAATTGCAACCACTTCAGTCTATTAGAAGGTTCTCTGATAAGGTGGCCTATTGACCAATTAGTGCACCTTAGTGGTGCTAGATTAGAAGTCAAGTTGAAGGAAATTATACCGAAGTTCGAAGTGAATATGTGGAGTGCAGTGGAAGATACTCTTCCATAAAGGGAATATCCCATCAGTATAAATTATTATTGTTATGGATGATTAGTGACAACCAGGCATACAGTCATCACAAACACCCAAGGCCAGATTCATCTCATGGATGTGCAAAGAAAATAGGTTCTACTGAAGATGAGGATGAATATTAGTTCCTTAAATGATTAATAAGTAAAATATGTAAAAAGGAATGTCTACCTAGAACAGTTAATGTCTCATTAGCTAATGGTTGGAACGTGATTAAAGCTAAGGGTAAGTGTTGGAGACATCTACCATCATACACACTCTTTTGGTCAAATTGGCCTAGTTAAACCACTATCCTAAGTCTAATTGACATCAGTGGAGCATTAATTACCATCATCCCAGTCACTCCCATGCCTACCTATAGTCAAGGAGGGTAACTTAGCCTTCTCCTACAATCAAGGAGGCTAACTGGACCACTCCAGGAGTGATCTATGTGACATTAATGCAACTAATTGCTAACTGGTGGTTACTTTCAGTTCAACCAATCAGTCACAGTCAATTAAGGTGCCTCCATTCATTAAATATATTATTTAATGATTATTTTATTATTATTTAATGAACTGGAGTCAACAAGGCGCCTCCACCAACTTCTGATGGTCAGTTCAGCTTCAGTTAACCTCATCAGGGTTCGTTGGAGTCATGCAGGACTAGAACTTGATGGTTGGATTGCTATGACATGTGTTTGATCTCCTTCAGTTGAGATTCAGTCATTTATTGCACTCCAACTTCAGTTAGGGTTTGGTGAGTCAATTAGGGTTTTGGTCAAGTGGTTAACTAAGTTAGATTGCATGGAAAAGAGTCAGTTAAGCTAGACTCACTCACTGAATTCGAACCGTCCCTTAGGTATTTGAATTCTTCACGGAGTTAAGCCATTTCTATGCATGGAAATTGTAATCCTTTATTGTTTATAAAATATACAGAGAGGATACCTATTTTGGATCCAGTTATTTTCCAATTCATGAGTATTTGTCAATTATTCTTTGATGATTTTGATTCCTAGTTCCTAGATCATGTGCAAGAATTAATATGGTATGAGAGCTTACGACGGGATGAAGAACAATCTCTCAAGAACAAGATTTTTGACATATTTCTCCATGGAAAGTGAGCAATAGCTCAAAAATCAAGCACTGCACCAGAAGCCAAGGATTACCACTTAATACCCCAAGTAAAGAGCTTGTTGATCAAGCTTGCTTGATTGACTGTGCTAGGTGTGATGAAATCCTAAATGTGCAGGTTGTCCGACCTTACGGTGCCCCTTTTGTTTTTGATTTGCAGGTCTTAACAGGCACAACTTCGAATGGACTCATCAATCCCTCCTCTCACCCCATTCACAAGCTATTCGGAATGGAAGTTGAAGATGATTGCATATCTCAAGAGACGAGGTCTCTATGAGGTGTCTATTGGAATTGGAAGAGAGACTTATGAGAATGAGAATGACTAGATAAATGACATTGACAGAGCTTTTGGATCAATAGCTCTGGCCCTTGATGATGACTTGTACTTTTTTATTGATTCGAATAAATACCCAAAGGATATCTGGACAAGATTGGACAAAACCTTTGGCAAGCACAATGAGGATCATAATAGTACTTTGGAGATCACAGCCAGCACCACAAGAGTTCTTTACTCAAAAGTCTCAGCCTCTAATCTCTCTAATGAAGTTGTTCAAGATGAAGATGAAGCAGAATCTTCTACACATTTAATTCGAATTGAAGAAAGTCTCCATGAAGAGACTCCTTCTTCTGATGCTCCGGAAGTTCATGAGATATCTGATATCTCATCTTCTCATATTTCTGAAACAGAAGAATACATTCGAATCTCTGATATTGAATAAAAATACTGCTGCACTTCCATGCAAACATTCAACGGTGATTTTCCTTTGAATTCTGTGCAAAATTTACCAGTAATTGCTTCCGAAAGTGAGGAGAAATTTGAATTTTCTTCCTCTAATGTTGCTGCTGGTGTGCAAATATGTAATACCTTGGATATTTTGGAAAAAATATCAGATTATGAGAGTGAAACATTCGCTCCCCATGATCTATATCTTCCAGCAAATTCCTGCAGGATTGCATACACCAAAATTCAGAATTTTGAAGAAGAAGAAAACTGTGCATCCACCGTCTCGGTTGACCATAATTTTGGATCTGATATGAACCTTATTGGATCTGATATGATATTATTTGGATATGATCTGATAATTCTTGGTTCAAAATTTCAGGTTCATAAACCTTCAGTACTGCTTGTAGCTGTTCTCATCAACGGTGTGAAGAAACAAGTACCGCAAGTCTCCTACAAAACTGCTGCTGGGGATTTGATTTCATTTCACAGTTCTGGATCTGTTGTGAACATATTTATATCTGATTTACATTCTGATCTGATATTATTTTGTTCATATTTTAAAATTCAATAGCTTTCAGCGATGCTATTAGCTGCTCTCACCAATTTCGGTGTGAAAAATCAAGTACCGCAGTTCTTCTTCAATTTTGCTGCTGGTGATTTGGTGTTAGTTTCCTCTTATGAGGTTGCTGATATTTTATTTTGTGATTCATTAGATATTTCAGAATCTATATCAGATTATGGAGCTCAAGCATTCGCTCTCCAGAGTCCCAGGGATTTTCTACCTTTGGTCACATGCTCATCTCCTCACAGAACAAGTAAAGAGGAGGACATTCTGCATCTGCTTGGACACTTGCTCCTAAGATTTGGGGCTGATTTTACCACTCATGGTTTGCTGTTCAAGGCTGCAACATATCAGTTTCTTGAGTGTTCCACACATGGTTCGAATCCTCAAGAACCTTTGCTCTCTCTTCAGATGATTTCATCTACTCTACATGGGTCCAGTTTTCACCGTGCAGCTGTTTATATTTCTGATTCAATTGAGTGCATTGTTTTTCTTCAAAAGTGGAAGATTACTCCAGACATATTCATTTAGTTTGGATTCATAGGTTCACATGCACAGTCTCAGGATGCTGCTGCATAGAAGAACCAATTCTTGATTTACTGCTTAGTTTGAGGGGGGGTATTTTTCCCATGAGGTTTTCTTCGTTTCCTTGGTTATATTAAGCAGTTACTTTATTGTACAGAGTGACCTATGGCCTTTGTTTCTAGGGCCCTAGAATTTTATGCATCTATGTTTTCTAACTCTTCCCGAGTATAGCTTAAGGGGGGGTGTTGGAGACATCTACCATCATACACACTCTTTCGGTCAAATTGGCCTAGTTAAACCACTATCCTAAGTTTAATTGACATCAGTGGAGCATTAATTACCATCATCCCAGTCACTCCCACACCTACCTATAGTCAAGGAGGATAACTTAGCCTTCTCCTACAGTCAAGGAGGCTAACTGGACCACTCCAAGAGTGAGATGTGTGACATTAATGCACCTAATTGCTAACTGGTGGTTACTTTCAGTTCAACCAATCAGTTACAGTCAGTTAAGGTGCCTCCATTCATTAAATATATTATTTAATGATTATTTTATTATTATTTAATGAACTGGAGTCAACAAGGAGCCTCCACCAACTTCTGATGGTCAGTTCAGCTTCAGTTAACCTCATCGGGGTTCATTGGAGTCATGCAGAACTAGCACTTGATGGTTGTATTGCTATGACATGTGTTTGATCTCCTTCAATTGAGATTCAGTCATTTATTGCACTCCAACTTCAGTTAGGGTTTGGTGAGTCAATTAGGGTTTTGGTCAAGTGGTTAACTGAGTGAGATTGCATGGCAAAGAGTCAGTTAAGCTAGACTCACTCACTGAATTCGAATTGTCCCTTAGGTATTCGAATTCTTCATGGAGTTAAGCCATTGCTATGCATGGAAATTGTAATCCTTTATTGTTTATAAAATATACAGAGAGGATACCTATTTTGGATCCAGTTATTTTCCAATTCATGAGTATTTTTCAATTATTCTTTGATGATTTTGATTCCTAGTTCCTAGATCATGTGCAAGAATTAATAGTGAGAATGAAAGAAGGGAATTTGTGCTCAATCGATTGGAATAAAATGGTGTTATAAATAGGAGTGACAATACAAACAAAATGATCTTTCTTTACATGAAATTTGATGGCACTGAGGTTTTTCAAAACGCATGTTATTTACCCTTTTGTATACCAACAGCCACCTTATTTCATTATAAGAGGAAATTTATAAATGGCGATAGAAGGTCAGTAAAAGGAAATACGAGGTCAACAAAGACAAGGCCTAATACTTTAGCAACAATAGCTAGTGTAAGAAATACCGTTAATAAAAATTCATATATATCTCCACATCAGACCCGATCAATGCATTTGGATGGAACAAAGATTGCTCTCATATATTTACCTCCAAATTATACATAGAAAATAGTTCTTCGAAAGTGCAATGATGAACTTTCCAAGATTATGCTTCCTCTAGTGTTATAGTCCAACTTCATCAATGTATGGCATGGTCATTTCCAAGATGTAACAATAAGAAAAAACCTCTACTTTGCATAGTGTGATTAGTGTTGTGAAATTTAAAAACAACTCAGAGGCACCATAAACCCAACGATGATAAAATATTAGCACCAACTCCATAAATTCCATAATGATTTCATTACTAGTTGTCGCACAACGTATTATGCACATCGATTGGAATTAGAGCGCAAACCAAGCAAATTCTTGAGCATTGTTCACGACAAGATGGCCAAGATGAAGATGTCTATTCCAAGGATGGGAAGGAATCCAAGGTTGGTTAACACTGTCCGCAATATATCAGTTCATTTAACTAGAATTATTACACATGGGCACATGTATGGGGGTTTTGGTGACTTTGGGATCCCTTATCTAGATGGTGGTTCAAACTACATTGTATCATGATTATTTGTATGCATGCAGATGTTAGAGGACCCAGTTGTTGATGAGATTGGGATTTTGTTGTATGAGAAAGGATATTCAATGCATCCATTGCATGATGCACTTCTACAAAATGAATGATATGGAAAGTGCCAAGAATATAAAAGTCTTTTCATGCAGGCTTTATCAATGCCAAGTGTATCCTTGAACAAACTTCCACCGATTCTATTCTTGTAGCTTGAAATTTGTGGAGGTGAAAACAAGAATCGCTACCTCTTTTCTTTTGTATCCATGCTGACAACAAAGATTTTTTTTACAAATGTATATGTAAGGGTGAGTTCAAGCTAATGAGGGTCACTTTTGCAATGTTAGATGCAAAAGAAAAATGAAAAATCAGGCATCCCTCAACTTAATTGTAATTTTTGAGATACTTACACAAAATATCTTGCTTTGAGTAAAAGATACTAAATGTAGGAAATTGAATACGTTTCTGAATAAATAAGTTTTATGTATTGAATTTTTTTATAACTATGTCAAGTATCATTTTTTCTAACAGTCACTTTTAATTTTTTAAGCAAATGATAAGGTATATGTTGTTGTGGGTGCAGCCTTTGAGGGCCTAAATGATGGTTTTAGGATACAAAAATTTGCAGGCATGTAGAGAACATATAACTCTAGTGCAACATTATTTTCGAAAATAAAATTAGTAATTTCAATTTTTTATAATTATCTAAGTGATCATTCCTCAAAAATGGTACGTATTTTGTGGGTGCATCCTTTGAAGGTCTTAATGAAATAATCATGAAATGGGTTTTTTAATAGAATGTAGAGGTCAATGTCTTTTAGTGCACCATATCATTTCTTTTTAAAATGATTAAGAATTGAAGAAGTTATTAAAAAAACACTAACAACATGTTTTTTGAGTTAAGGAGTTAGGACATAATAGAAATTGAAAAATAAATAGGAAAATAGAATATTTTTTAATAAAAATTACATATTTAGAATCTACAAAAAAATTGCTATTTGTGTTTAGGATTTCATAAAAAATGATTGTGTGTAGCATACTATAACGATTGCATAAACAATGAATTCTTCAGAAACTAGAAGAAATGCCCAATTAGCTATAGTTTATCATATACCGTAGCACAAGTTTGGTATTACTGAAGAAAACTCCAAACCATAGACATAGGACTGTTCGTCATATGCGAGCAAGTGAATTAACATTTTTAAATTCAAATTACATTTCTATCCCTTATAGAGTTGGAAACCGCATGCGTTTTATAGAACTACAAAACATGCGTGCGTTATAGAACAACAAAACATGTGTGCATTACCTAGAGCAAAAAGTCTACCACTATATGCAAGACATCAAATGTTTTGTCAATAGTTGAGAGGGGGTGTGGAAGGGGCAAGGACCTAGGAGGATGTTGGAAGTTCAGGTGGGGATGGTTAATATTTGAGAGGGGGTAAGGAAGGGTCAAGGGCCCAGGATGATGCTGTAATTTAAAGTGGGGATGGTTAATAGTTGAGAGGGGGTGAAGAAGGGTCAATGGAATAGGAGGATGTTCTAAGTTTGAGTGAGTATGGTTAATAGTTGAGAGGGGATGAGGAAGGGTCGAGGTCCTAGGAGCATGTTGTAAATTCAAGTGGAGAAAGATGAATGGAATGGGAACATGATGTGTTACAAGGGTGAAGTGGAGTTGGGATTGAGAGAATTATTAAGAGGATGAGGAAGGGTCCCCATGAATTAGGAGATTATACAATCTAGTCATTTTATTGATAGTTTTTACCCCATAGTAATGTTTGTGACAGGTGTCTTTTTGAATAGATTCGATGCACTTAAATAGGGGTATGAATCCTATGGTTTTGATTATAGCACTTATTAGAAACTGAAGTGAAATACTAGTGGGGTTATATAAACTAAGAATTTCAATGTAATAGTGATGGAGTATAGGAAGAATAACATCATTGAAATATCATTTCAGTACTAGTTTTATCTCTTTATTGGGGTTTTATCTTCGAAGGAGGAGTGTGACTGGAAATTCTCGAACTGGTATCACTATTCGGTACTATTTTTGAATACTTGTAAATATATTTCATTATATCATCTTCTAGTTATACTATTGATACAGTTATACTTGGTTATGATTGTATTCATTATCTGATATTACACTCTGTCAACACAATATTGCTATTTGAATGAGTATGTTATTATAATCTAATTAATCAGTATTTTTATTGAAAATTTGAAACTTAATAATATACGTATTTATGTTTGTTTTGATTTTATTTGTATTATGACAATGTTTTCATCATGAACATTATCTTTTCTTCATATATTTAGTGTTGGTTATTAATTGTTAATTAATAAAACATTCCAGAAAAGTTTGAAGTAGTTGTCTATTTCAAATTTCATGTTATGGTAAACATATAGCAAAATGATTTAGTGTGAATGATTTAAATATTTTCATTTAAATATTGTCCATTTATCTTTATGTTTACTTGAAATATTAATTGATAATTAATATAGTATTTAAATTGCTCTCAGCTGGGATAGAATAATTTAGTTAGTGTTATTTTAGTGTAGTTTAAATTTAACAGTTGTCAACTAGGATTAGGTTACTTTCACAATCGTTATAATAGTCTTTTTGAATTTTGAATATTAAAAAAAAATCCTCAAAAATCAAATACTTTCATTAAGAAAGCAATTTTAGGATAACTTAGGTCTTAGAAAACTAATGTTAGGGTTATTTAGATAGAAATAAGATTAGGATAAATTTTTACTGAATTTTAGTTTCTCCTTAAGAGAAAAATCCAGTTGGTAGTAGGACCATAACCTGCAAGATTTTGTCATCCCAAACACACCGGAAGTTGCTTTAAGCTACTTGTGTGGACTTAATCTCCTTAGTTGGCTTAGGTCAGAAAAATAGGCCAACAAATGGTGCTAGGAGGAGGGCATGTTAATGATTAATGGTAGGTAGAACTAATGATAAAACTTCAACTAGTCAACAACCTCTAGAAGTCAGCAGATCACCATTTATAGAAATTGTTAGGAGTATCCTTGAACGAGATCATATCACATCCCCATTTACTCCTTAACAAATTACTCAAACTTTAGGAGAATTACAACATATTCTAACAAGAGTATATGCTAATCAACTTGGTGTAACTCCAATAGATTATGATCTACCTAGGCAACAAAGACATAATCCACAATTGAACATAGTTACTCAAGATTTGGTAGAAGCTAATAACACTCCATGTTATCAAATTAGAAGTCATCAGAGAAAAATTACTCAAACAAATACTACTAGAAGATTGACTTCAGTAGGCGGTTTTGATCTACCACCTTCTCCTCCAGAATCAACACATGATAGTCCAAGGTCATTCAATTTAGGGAATTATTCAGGTTTTGAGAGAAGTCCTATGGCGGGAAACATACCTATGGGAGGAGGAGGTAATCCTCCACCTAATCCACAACTCCCTTGCTTGAGAACAACTGCTGTAGATGTCCCTGGTGTACAACATCCTTTGCCTAAACACTCAGATAAACTTCTTCCTAAGTTTAACCCAGATAACAAAGAACCTGCAAAGGTGCATGTAGACAAATTCATGTTAGCAGTTCAAACCATGAATGTTTAGCATGAATATGTGGTTTGTCATTTATTCCCTTTAACTTTTGAAGGAAGAGCCTCTACTTGGTACTTTTCGTTAGTTCAAGGATTAATTACAAATTGGGGTGAATTTAATAAATCTTTCTTAGATACATTTGGGGAGGATAAAACACTTGATATTTTAGCCCTGGAGTTATCTCGGATTAAAACGGAACCTAAAGAAAGAATTAAATATTTTAACCAGAGGTTTCTTACATTAAAAAATAAAATTCTGGTTGCTTTTCAACCACCCGAGGATATAATTATTGAAAACTATACTTTGAATTTACCAAAATATCCTGGGATGTTTGTTATGAGAGCTGGTAAAAAAACTTTGGTAGAAACTTTTGAGGAATCCATTAAAGTCAAGAAGGATTCTATGTTCTATGAACCAGATAGAAGTGGGAAATCTTATTCTTTCCCTTGTAGGAAGATCAAAAATCCTAATTCAAAAAAAGATAAAGCATTTGATGTAGAACAACTACAGAATGCTATTCGGGAATTAACCAATGAAGTTGTAGGATTAAAGAAAACCAATTTTGAAGCTTCTTCTTCTAGAGGATATTTCAGAAATCAATTTAGACAAAATTCGAATACAAATAATAAAACAAATGCACCACCTGATGTAGTCGTAAATGAAGAAATTTTTAATACTATTCGAGTTGTTTTTATCCTTATCAGAGACTCCCTCAAATAAAGAAATAAATAAAAATGAAGAGGAAGAGGAGTCAGAAAATGATGAAGAATTGGAAGAACCTCAACAAGTTAACGGTCATTTTTGGGATAGTCTTGTAAAAGAATATGAGAGTAAAAGTCCTTCTGCAAGACAACATGCCTACAATACTCACAGTAGAACATTCGTAAACACTCCTGGAGCTTCATAGAGTTCTACCATGAATAATGATAACAATAATTCACAACCTAATAAACAAACTCAATCTGGCAAGCAGACTCAACCAACAAAGATTACTCATCCCATTCAAAATGCTCAAAAATTGGAGTTACAATATGATATAATTGAAGATTTAAAGAAGACACGTGCAAACATCAGTATGTATGATCTTCTTCAAATTTACCCAATGCCTAACAATCATGTTATAAATCCTGCCATGAGTTCAATAATTCCTAATGAGAAACAAAATATTGCTGCAAATAATTCTAATAATGATTGAACCTCAACTGATTAAGGAAAATCAACAGATGACAAAGCCTCGCTAATAGGGAAGAATTCTAAATCAACGATTCCTCCATTCTTACTTACCTTTGAGATTTTCAATAGAAGCGCTCATAATTTCATGGTTGATTCTGGAGCATCTTCCAATGTGATTCCTTTATCTGTATGCAAAAGGTTGAATGGAAAGTATGTTCCATCAAATTCACAAATAACTCAATTGGATAGGACAAATGTGAGGGTTATAGGAGAGATGAAAGATGTTTTAGTCAGAATTGCTTGTAACCCTTCAGTTTTTCAAATTATAGATATTGTGGTTGCAGATATTCCTGATGCATATGGGCTATTTTTAAGTAGAGATTGGTCTCAACAATTGAATGGATTCTTTGCCACAGATTGGTCAAGATTATGGTTACCTAAGAATGGAAAGTCAAATCAAATAAAGATAAATATAGAAAGATATATGAAACATACTATGACAAAATTACATGATCCTATAGAACCAGTTTTATTTTCAGACTCCATTATGGAGAATTACATGTATGAACTAGGATTTGGTAATTTTAAAGCTGAAAATTCCTTTTTTTTCTGAAAATAAACAGCAATTAGAAATTATTGATGTGACATCTATTTCTCTTGACTCTTCATTCAAGGAAATTATTAATGATGTAGATAATATTAATATTGTAAATATTATAGAAAGTAAAGTAGTTTTTAATAGTTCTACTTAGACTTTATATTTCAATGGTGCAAAATCTAAAGAAGGAGTCGGAGCTGGTTTCCTGCTAGTAGACCCTCAAGGAAATAAAACATGTATAGCTTGTAGGATGGAATTTAATTGTACAAAAAATACTGTGGAATATGAAGCTCTAATACAGGGTTTGAAAAAAGCAATTGATTTGGATATCAAAGTGTTAAATGCATACGATGATTCTGAAATCATCGTCAGACAGGTCCGTAATTCTATTCACTGCCTTTCCCAACATTTACAAAATTATCAGCGAGAGGTATGGAATATCATTTCACATTTTTATGCATTTAACATAATTTTAGTTCCAAGAGCTCAACATCAAGAATCATATTTATTAGCAAATGTAGCATCAAAATTAATCCCATCAGAAAATCTTACACTAGATTTCTTTTCAGTTGAATTGATTTTTAGGCTTTCTATACAAGATAATATTTTTAACTGGCGTGTGTTTGATAATGATGTGTAGGTGCTGAATTTTCTAATGAATGATGATACCTTTAAAGATTCATCCATTGATGAAGTTACACATGATGAAAATCTACGGGATTTTTCGGTAATAAATGATTTTTGTTTAGTTGAAAAAGCTTTTGAAAAGGTAAAACCGATCCCTAATTCACTGTTAAGATTAGAAAAAATATTTGATATTCAAGATAAATTTAGATTTGTCCCTAACTATAAAACCAATAGCTCTCAAATGAAATATGAAAGCAGAAATTTAGGAATAGAACTAAATCCTCAAACTATAAATCTAGGAATAGATTGCACTCCCACAGAAAAAATAGCATTTATAAAGTTGTTTAAATAATTTAAGGATGTCTTTTCATGGACATATGATGATTTGAAAACCTTCAACACTCAATTCATGCAACACATAATTCCAATTAAATAGGAGTCAAAACCTTTTCAACAAAAACTAAGGAAATATCACCCATCATTAGAACCAACAATTAAGAAGGAACTAAATAAACTGTTAGCTGCCAGGATTATTTTTCCCATCTGACATACTCAGTGGGTAGCCAACCTAGTTCTAGTTAGGAAGAAAAATGGGGATATTAGATTATGTGTGGATTTTAGAAATCTTAATAAGTCTTTCGAAAAGGATACTTACCCAGTTCCTCCCATGGAACAAATTCTTCAAAAGGTTTCTGGGTCTGAGATGCTGTCACTTATTGATAGTTTCTCAGGATACAACCAAAGATTGGTTTCCCCAGATGATCCATTGAAAACAACTTTTAGAACTCCATGGGGAACATATGCCTACCGAAAGATGCCCTTTGGGCTAATCAATGCTAGGGAAACTTTTCAAAGGGAAATGGATATTGCTTTTAGAGGATTAATTAATCATTCAGTAGTTGTCTATTTAGATGACGTTACTGTATATTCCTAATATCGACCTGATCATATTAATCATCTTAGCAAGGTATTTGAATGATGTAGAAAATTTGGAGTATCCTTAAATCCTAAGAAAACAATATTTGCTATCTTAGAAGCCTATTTTATTAGGTTGTGTGGTTTCAAAACATGGGATCATGATTTATCCTTAATGAACCCAAGCCATTTAAAAAATAACTTACCCTTCTAGCAAGAAAGCAATGCAATTATTTCTTGGTAAAATAAATTTTGTTAGGAGATTCATCCCCAGTTTCTCTAAAATCATTCGTACTTTGCCGAAAATTATTAAGAAGGATGTTATTTTTAATTGGGGACAAACTGAAAAAGAGTCATTTCAGAAAATTTTAGAAGCCATTTCAGAAGCTCCTAGTCTTTTAAGCCCATATTTTAACAAAGATTTCATATTGTATACTTTCGCTTCTAACATCTCATATGCAACAGTTTTAACCCAACTAAATCAGCAAAATAATGAAGTGCCAATCTCCTTTATGAGTTCTAATTTTAAAGGTATTGAGCTTAATTACCATGAAGTTGATAAGCAAGCCTTTGTTGTTTTTAAAGTTGTCAAACACTTTCATCCATATTTATTTAAATTTAAAACAAAAGTGATAGTTCCTTATCCTTTAGTCATAAATTTGTTAGTGCAAAAAGATTTAGGTGAAAAAAGAGCACCATGGATGACAGCCCTTCAAGAATATGACTTGGAAATTAAACCTTCAACGATAGTCAAGGGTCAAGGATTATGTAAAATAGCTGTAGAATATGCTCATCTACCTAATAATAATGTTGAAGTTGTCATTGATGAGGTTTTACTTACAAGGGAAATCTATTTCTATCCTCCACCACAGGATTCCTGGTATACAGACATAAGAGTATTTTTGGAAACAGGAACTACTCCTGATTACTTGGAACCTAAGAAAAGGAGAGCACTTAAAGATTGAAATATGCTCCTTATTTACTAATTCATAACATCCTTTTTAGGAGAAATTCAAATGGATTGTTGCTTCGATGCCTGAACAAAGATGAAACAGAAGTGATTTTGAAGGAGTTACATTCTGGACCAGCAGGGGGTCATTTTGGTGGAGAAACTACTGTGCATAAGATTCTTAGAGCTGGCTATTATTGGCCTACCCTATTTCATGATTCCTATGCTTTTGTCAAAAAATGTCAAGAGTGTCAACTCACTGCAGAAAGAGTTAAGAAGCATGCTTTTCCTTTACAACCTGTTTCAGTAGAAAGACCTTTTCATCAATGGCATATTGACATAGTAGGAACAATAAACCCTCCCTCTTATATGCAACACAAGTATATAATAACTGCAACTGATTATTTTACTCATTGGGAAAAAGCTACTCTATTAAGCGTTATAAACACTAATAAGGTTATATTATTTTTAGAATCCTTTATCATAACGAGATGTGGTGTTCCAGATTCCCTTGTCTTTGATAATGCTTCATACTTTTCATCAGTTGAGTTAACTTAATTTACCTTAGAGAAGGGAATAAGAGTTAGGTATTCAGCTAACTATCATCCTCATGGAAATGGTTTAGCTGAATCAACAAACAAAAATTTATTGAAAATTCTCAAAAGAACTATTTCAGCTCACCATCGTGATTGGCATACATAATTATTTAATGTCGTTTGGGTAGACTGGGTAACTCCTAAAGGTGCAATGTGTAACTCACCCTTCTTCTTGGTTTATGGAACTGAAGCTATTTTACCACCAAATTTATTTTAACCTTCATTACAGTTAGCTCATTCTGTTGAAGATGAAGATTGTCTAGCAATGGAAAAAATGATAAATACTCTGTCAAAACTTGAGGAAGAAAGACAGAAGTCAAAACAACATTTTACAAAACATCAACAAATTGTGAAGTCTTGGTTTGACCAATCCTCAAGTTCCAATCGAGAATTTTAGGTGGGAGACTTAGTTTTAAAATGGGATAAAGTTCATGAGGAAAAAGGAGATCATACTAAGTTTCAAAAGCTTTGGTTAGGTCTCTTTGTTATTTCTGAAAAGATAGGTCCAAGTACCTTTCGTTTGCAAACACTAGAAGGACAGTTTGAAACATTCCCAGTGAATGGACTGATCCTAAAAAAATATTTCTGTTGATATTTTAGACCCTAAAATGTATATAATTTGTTTGCTGTTTGTAAATAATTTTATATTTTTGTATCAAATGGTTTATATTTTGTAGAAATAAGGGATGATGATAAATTCATAAGGCTTATGTAACTTTCAAACATCATTCCACTATTCCAACTAGTTCTAATTTTCTCAATCAAATATTTCATTCGCATTAAAAACTGTCAAATTTCTGTGTATATAATCAGTAATTAATTTATAGATGCCAAGTGAAGAGATAAATGTAAATAAATAAATCTTCTATTTTTTAGAAGCCAATTGGATCATTAGTTTAAAAATTATGATATTAGACTGAAATCTTCAAAATTTGTTCAGGATGATCAAAGTTTCTTAAGTCTATTAAGAACCTATCATTATTTTATTTATAAGTATTACTTAGATTATTCCTCACTCTTTTATTTTTCTTATAATAGTTGGGATAGATAATTAATGTCTTTTTTGAAACTTGTACTTTGACAAACTTTTTAGAATCTCTTCCAGTCAATAAAATGCTAAAATGAGAGACAGAAGGTCTTAGTAATAAGCCGATCTAATCAGGATCATAAATATCACTAGCATGACATTATTAGGAAACTAATAATGGCCCTTGGTCACAAGGTCAAGAGATAGGGGGTCTCATCACGAGATAGCTGATTCATTTTCTGGTGATATAAGTGACTGACAATACCATTTGGTCACCATGCTGGGTAATGATCTCTCATTTTATAAAATTAAAATTTCAAATTTCATAAGGGAAACATAATTTTGATTGAAGAATAGGAGGTCTCATCATGAGCCAGCCTAATCATGATCATCAGTGCTGTCTAGGATAACTTCATTTCTGATCCCTAGGGTGATGTCTCTTGGTTAAATAACCAAGAGACAAGAGGTCTCATCATGAGTCGGCTCACTTATTCTAGATAGTTCTCGTGAATGATACTATCACATTGGGATATCATATGTAGATAGTAGTCTTCGGTTAGAATTATTGTTTAATGAAAAGAAAAGAAAATTATTATGTTTTTGGAACAGATTCTAGAAATTTTTAGGAAAAGTAAATTTCTACATCCTATACTGATGGTGCAGATTATTTTTACTATGAAGTACTTTGTTTTGATCAGGATATTTCTAAGCTTATCTTTAACAAGACCTTTTATTTTAATGGATGGGATATTTATGAATTGTACTTATGAATATAAATCAAAATAATGGTTTTTATTTAGACAAAGAGTTTTTTATTTATTTTTATATATTTTAAGATTTTGTTCATATTATCATTTAAAAATTGTATGAGCAAAGATAACTGGTTCGTCCAGGTCGTCGCCATTTGTTGGCAGTCAGTAACAACCCCTTCATTTTTTCTGTAGCGATGAAAAATGATCAGTTCTGTTCTATGATTATTATTTTTTTAAATATTATAAAAGAGTGCCTTCAGAATCTTCGATTCTGAAGGTACGCTCAATTATAGAAGAGTTAAGAGTTGTATTAGAAATTTATGAAAACACTTTCATAAATTTGACAAATTAGCAGCTGCCAATCTTGTAAATTTTATATATGATCAATTTTATCATTATTAATTCATCTGATTATATATTGATTTAGGAGATTTAAGGTATAGTATGCTAATTAGTTTTTAATGAAGATACATTTTGAATTTGTTTAAAACTTGGTTTTGATAAGATATTTATTATCATAAGTTTTTGGAATCCTTATAACTAAGGGTGATTTATTAATTAAAATATTTTCATTAAACCTAAGGTTTAGATTTCACATATAACTCAATCTTTTAATATCATATCATTTCTTTGTAAAATTCTACATATATATCATAAAATAGCTAGAGTGCAAACGTATGTATATTATTTCGAAATTTTCATTTGTCACATAAATATAATCATAATAGTTTTATGAGCTTTGTATCCTATCACATCTTGTTTTGAGACATAAGTGATTAGGATTTCATAAAGTATTTAAAACTATATTTTGAAATAAATTACATGTATATATATGGTTTGGGTGTGAATGGTGATGGCTATTTAGTTGAAATTTTAGAAACCCTAAGAACATTATGGATTATTATGACGACTCCACATCATCATGTTTATCAACATGATTTCCTTCCATGTGTAATTCTTGGTTATTATCAATCGATAGTTATGATTAAGGTACAAGATTCATATGGATAAATTGATAACATCTATTTACAAGGATCACTGCATAAAGATTGAATTCATATTTGCATGAGGATTTGGTTTAATTCTTAACACCTATCAATTTAATTGACAGCTGTGGGTTTAATGATGAAATCTTATCAGTGGAATTCAATTCCATAAATGACTCATAGCCATTCCTATTCACGATGTTGTATGAGTCCATCATTCCATACTGGGTGTTATTAATGTTTTGATTTATAATCCCTAAATTGAATGATTTCTGATTTGAAGGATCACTTAGATACTATTTTTTGAAGAATTCCGTTAGTCATGGGTAGTCTGTCCATTTATCATAGTGAGAAACACTAGTTGTTGTTCTCATCATTTCCAAATTTGGTTAACATGGCCAAAATTGGGGTTCTCGTTTCTGTCACGGATGAATCAATTGAGGATTTGACATTTCACATAATGACTTTTACTTGGGTGCCTATTCCTTCGATTTTCATGACTTCATGTGTTTCAACCCATAACTAGAGTTGCAGTGAGGAAATAATGGCTCCTCTCAGTTGATTTGAAATTTCAAGGCCTAAGCTGGTTGAAGCCGATGAGAAAGTCACTTTGTTGTTCGAAAAGATTGGATGGGGTCGGTTTTTTAGATGTTTTAGTGGCCATAACGTAGAGGTTACCAAACAATTTGCTATGAGTTTTAGGGAAAATGTAGCTCAGATTGGGGATGTTAAGTTTATAATTGATGAGGATAAGATTGCAGAAGCTACGAAGCTTCCTCAAACTGGAGAATGTTGTTTTAAAGGAGGAAAGGTTGATAAGAAGAAATGTCGATCATTATTATTACCCTTACCCGCCAATGCAAAGTTGAAGATTGGGGTTTCAGTTAAATTTTTAAAACCAGAATGGTGAGCATTTTATGAAATACCAGTCAGGTATGTATCTTATGATGGCCGATTCTCTCATCTGCATTATTATCATCGATGATTACTGTTAACATTGAAAGGTTGTAAGCTCAATCTTCCATTTTACTTACTACAAAGTTTGAAGAAAATGGCACATTCAGTGCAAAGTACCATAGGCAATTATGATAGGAGTTTGTTCCACCACAGTTTGATTAAAATTTTAATCCAGCATCAGTTGTCTCTTAGCTGTAAATCTTGGGATGAGTTCTTGGTTGAAAATAAACTAGGGTCAACATAGTATTGGCCAAACCCTCCCCCTAAAAGTTGTAGGAAGCGTAAAGCTCCAGCAAAATCCGAAGTTGATGATATTCATAAGGCTGGGTTAAGGGATAATAAACTACATGAAGCAAGTCCACCTATAGGTACTTGTATTAATAATGATGGAATCATGAAGTTCGATCCCTGTTATGCTGAGACAAACATGGACCAATCCCTATCTGACAAATGCTTCAGTACACCTACAAAGGTGGATGGTAAATTGAAAAAAAATGAAGATGTTGATGCTATTAATCATGAAAACCCCTCTGAGTTATGTACTCCTAAAACACTTGGTGATGAATCCATGCAAAAAATTGAACAATTAATGTAGGTTTGTTGTGACAAAGGGGGTTTTGAGCCAAAATGTCTTGTGCTCGTTCATATACGAAGAGTCACCAGAACATGAATATGATAACTACAGCCTCTGTTCCTACAACCACTCAACAGAATGCTTGGCCATTTATTGTCCATCTTGAGGATGATGTTTCATCTTTGGTTCCCGAAAACACACATATGGAAGAACCTTTTCTCATAGAGAATAATCATGAAAAATCATTGGCCAAAAAAATTACTAAGCCGGGTAATTATGAAGCAGCCCCATCATGTATGGATGCTTGTGGTCCTGGCCCTCAGCCATCGTTTATGAGTATTCCATCACTAGATGAAAATGTGAATAATCTTGATTCTTCTCAGTCAGATGATTCATGTCATGACAAGGAAGAATAAACCCTCCAACAGGTCCTTGACAGACTATACAAAACCAAAATTGTTGAATTGAAAATTGAATTAAAAGAATGTCAAGCAAACACAGCCTTAAAAGATGAAGAAAATAAAACATTCAGGGCAGAATTATTAAATTGGGTTAATAGATAGAAGAACATGAGGTTGAAGAAGAATCGATACAAGAAAGCCAAAAAATCAATGATAGACACAAACCAGCACTTGCTTGACCAAGTAGATCGACAGAAGCTAATAATCATCGGGCTCAAAGCTAAACTTTCTGAAGCCAGAAGAGTAATCAATCTACAAAATAGAGCCTGATGTTGTTTCTATTTTGGTTATATGGTTTATCTCTCTTTTGACAGGTAATAAAAGTTTTCAAGAGCATACCTACAAAATCGTAGATTTTGCAGGCATGCATATAATTTGTTTGTTTTATTGCTATTTCTGTTAACATGGTTTTAATAAAAAAAATTATTTTTGTTTGTACAGGTGTACATGGTATCGCTATCCTCAGTAAACACAAGATGTTTCAGATCACAGTTGGCATACATTAATGCTTCTGGAAATATTGGAGTTTCAATATGGTTGCAAATATGTCGGTCCCCATGAATCAAGAGATAATACAGGCTAGTCATTTTATTGACAGTTTTTATCCCATAGTAATGTTTGTGACAGGTGTTAGTAGTAGAACGGAATGGCGGAGCAGCTCTTCATCCATGGCTAAGGTTTCCCTAGCCGGTGCCTCCTCTCGTGCGCAGAGTCGAGCTTGGCTGGATCGCAGGCTTTGCTCCTCGTCCTCAGCTCGGGCTCGTCCTCAGCGCAGGGTTTGCTGCCATTTTTTTCAGCGTGGGATTTTTCTGTCATTTTCTTCAGCATGGAGTCCTCTCAGGAAATGGGCTCTCATGCCCAGCTCGTTGCCTTCAAGGCCCTTGCTCAAGCTTCCTCTCCTCAGACAGCCTCTCATTCTTCTTCCAAGTTCGTGAAAAAGATGGATGAGATCCCTTCTCTAGATCTCTCTCCATCGGATCCATGCCAGAAAGCTCTCACCCTCTCTGAGCAAGCCCTCATTCACAAGTTCACAGGGTTGTGCCCCATCCCTAAGGCGGTGGAGATCTAGATTGCAGAACATTGGAACCCTTTGTTGTAAGGTCAGGTCTCTCTCTTTGCAGTCGGTCAAGGGTTTTTTGTATTCCTGTTCTCAAACAAAGAAGAAAAAGATCTTGTCTTCCGTTTGGGCCCTTTCTTCACGGGCTCAATAGGTTTGTTCTTAGCCCCTTGGTCCTTAGGGTTCAACCCAGAAGCAGAGATCACTGCCGCTCTAGTATGGGTAAGACTCCCTAACCTTCCTCTTCATGTTTGGGGGAAAAGTACTCTGATTGACATTGGTAATAAGCTAGGATTCTATCTAGATACGGCAGAACCAAAAGGGGGTCAGTATAGATGTGCCTATATTTGCGTAGAGGTGAATCTAGAGAAAAGGCTTCCGGAGGCCCTAAAGCTCACTTTAGGAGAATGGAGTCACATTCAAGAACTGGATTATGAGCAGATCCCCTTTAAATGCAACTTCTGTCATGTATACAACCACTTCGCTAAAATCTGCCCCAAGCTTGCAAAACCACAGAAACCAGCAAATCCCCGAGCTTCCAATGATACAGAGTTCTAGACGGTTTCTAATCGTCCTCGTCCTCCCCGACGAAAGGAGCCTCAAGCGTCTCAACAAAATCCTCCTGCAGATGCTCCATGGCCGAAAAACAAAAATAGTTTTGTAGTACTTCAAGAAGATGAAGCACAAGAACCTGAAGTTGCAGCTGTCCAGGATCAGGGCAACTCTGGCCCCATTGGCTCCTCGGCGGTAGCTGAACAAGTTTTTCCAAAATCGGCTTCTCCAGGTTCAAAAAAAGATCCCAGCGTTTTGATTCATGAGACTCGAGCCCAGGCAGGACCGGCATCCTTGATCCCTTCGCCAGAGGGAACCTCCGACTCTAAAAACTTTTCAGCCCCTTCTCCTCCCCTCACCAGAGGGCGAAAGACAAATAAAGAATGAAGAGAAAAGGAAGCAGCCTCAAACATCAGCACGGGCTCCCATAACAAATTGGATCCTTTCATTAAGGGTCACTCCTCTTTGCCTATTTAATGTTTTGTTTCTGTATTCTTCTTTGCTCACAATTCATGAGAGTCTACGAGTCCTGTAAGCAGTCCTTTTCTCGAAATAGCATCAGAAAAATTTGGGATTCACCTCTCAAAGTACTGTTAAGAAGGAAAACTTCTCTAATAGAGGTCATCAGCCTTCTTTTTCAGAATTCCTCTTTATACGCCTGGCTGGGCAACAACCTTTTTTAATCAATCAAAAATTTCTCAGTTTCTGTTAAAAAAAATGTTTGTGACAGGTGTCTTTTTGAAGAGATTCGATGCACTTAAATAGGGATAGGAATCCTATGGTATTGATTATAGCATTTATTAGAAACTGGAGTGAAAGACTAGTGGGGTTATATAAACTAAGAATTTCGATGTAATAGTGATGGAGTATAGGAAGAATAACATCATTGAAATATCATTTCAGTACTAGTTTTATCTCTTTACTGGGGTTTTATCTTTGGAGGAGGAGTGTGACTAGAAATTCTCAGAATGGTATCACTGTTTGGTACTATTTTTGAATACTTTTAAATATATTTCAATATATCATCTTCTAGTTATACTATTGATACAGTTATACTTTGTTATGATTGTATTCATTATCTGATATTACACTCTGTCAACACAATATTGCTATTTGAATGAGTATGTTATTATAATTGAATTAATCAGTATTTTTATTGAAAATTCGAAACTTAATAACATACATATTTATGTTTGTTTTGATTTCATTTGTATTATGACAATGTTTTCCTCATGAACATTATCTTTTATTTAGATATTTAGTGTTGGTTATTAATTATTAATTAATAAAACATTCCAGAAAAGTTTAAAGTAGTTGTCTATTTCAAATTTTATGTTATGGTAAATATATAGCAGAATGATTTAGTGTGAATGATTTAAATATTCTCATTTAAATCTTATCCATTTATCTTTCTCTTTACTTGAAATATTAATTGATAATTAATATAGTATTTAAATTGCTCTCAGCTGGGATAGAATAATTTAGTTATTGTTATTTTAGTGTAGTTTGTATTTAACAGTTGTTAAATAGGATTAGGTTACTTTCACAATAGTTATAATAGTCTTTTTGAATTTTGAATATTCGAAACAAAATCCTCAAAAATCGAAGACTGTCATTAAGAAAGCAATTTTAGGATAACTTAGGTCTTAGAAAACTAATTTTAGGGCTATTTAGATAGAAATAAGATTAGGATAATTTTTTACTGAATTTTAGTTTCTCCTCAAGTGAAAAATTCAGTTGGTAGCAGGACCATAGCCTACAAAATTGTGTCACCCCAAACACACCGGAAGCTGCTTTAAGCTACTTGTGTGGGCTTAATCTTTTTAGTTGGCCTAGCTCAGAAAAATAGGCCAACACTTATTTACACTGTTTGTTACATATTTACAATACCTAGTTCTGATTGTATGTAACGTGGAATGTAGATTGTAAGCCTGGACAACGAGAGTGGTCATAAGATCACCTCCTCTTAGGCCTTCTTCTTCCTTACCAATGGTGATGAAAATTCTCCAACTATGTTTAAATCGAACCAATGTAGTCATGACTTAGTAAATGAACTAACATTCCTTAGTTGTTTGATGAGCATGTAATGCACAGTGTGGTTGTGCTTGGTCTGCACCAATGGATCCATCGCCAGCCAAAAATGGTAAGGTTTAAATAGAAGTAGGTTGTAGTGGTTTCCCACTAAGTTTGCAGACCCCAAATGGATAGGGATTTCTCCACTAATGAGAAGATAAGTTGAAGAGTTTTATTTAATCCCTTATGGGTCTGTACTAGTTTGTAGAAATGGCTTCGCACCGTCTCTTATTTTAATGTGTTGTCATTCCATCCTATTCGGATGTGCATTTTATTGATTTTTAAAATGATGGATTTCATTTAATGGGATTGCAACCATTGAATGTTTATAATTTGGAAATTGTTGATGAAAATTGAATGTTACTATCTTTTTGTGATTCGATTGTGTTGAAAAGTCTTTTGGACATATCCACGTATCACGGGGTCTGGATGCTCATGAATAGGGATTGTGCATTTAATTTAATGACTAATATTGTTTTACTATGTAATTAATTAGACCCATTTGATGTTTGAATTATTAATCATATGTGTGAGATGTATGAATAAATGATTACTGCTAAGATAATTTGTCAATCTAGATTTGCGATTTAGATGTTTGTTTTGAAAGAAAATCCTTTTGGCTCTACTCTGTATACTCTAAGGAATTATATACAACTATCTTCAATCTATTCGCTTACAAGTTTATGTTTTTGATCGGGCCCTTGATGGAGTTATTTAAATCATTGTTTAACTTTTATTAATGGGAGCGAGTTGTGACTATACATATTCTTGAAAGAATTTTTTTTAAATTGGAAATATGTTATAAGGTAATACAGTCTATAAAATAGAGATAAGCTCTATATGAAAATCCCCAGCTCCTAGTGTATACAATTAGTTGTAAATACATTTTAAAATATTTTAAGGGAAAAAATATGCAAACATACTTTCATCCAGATTTCTAGTTAGGATAAAATTAGATCCTACTATAATTCACATATCGAAGGCCAAACAAAGATTAATTGAAATATAACTATGATAAATATGTCTGTGACTCTTTTACTAATAAAGAAAAATTTCTATCAAATCATAACATGAAGATAAGAAAGGTTAGGAATAGATACACAATATAATTTATGATAAAAATGTAATTACGATTAATGTCTATATTTAGTCTATAATTTATCAATACTTAAACAAATAAAAAATAGAACATGGAACCTAACACCACTATCGGGAAAACAAAACTGAAGTTGTTGTTCCTCCCAACCAACTCTTAGAGTAGCCAAGTCTTACTTGCTCCAGAATCCCTAATCTTGTTTGTTGAACCACAAGGACAAAATCTAATCAATGCACCATATCTTTCATCAACAGATAAATTTTGCATCCATTGCTAGCCTTCTGCTTGCTTGATGGACATACTATTATATAGTATTTTTCCTAAGACTTGGTCATTTATGAGCCTCCTACTCTATAGCACTCCAAAAAAAGTCTTGAACTGGGAAGACACCTCCTTCATCACTTGATTTCTCACTCATTAGATTTCGTCACTTGTCTTTTCCCCTTGTGGATTAGAAAACACTCTTTCAACAACTACTTCACTTCTAATTCCTCTTAGTTTTTTTAATTATTAAATACAAATAATTTATTACATCCATTGTGACTTTCTTGTCAAAATATTTTAAAAAAATATAATATTCAAAGAAAAAATAATTTAAAATTATTCGGTGTGTTACATACACCTCCTCTGAGAGTAGAACACCATCCTCATTGTTATTATTTTCCTATCTTCAATTTTCTATTATTTCATCTTGAAATAGAATTGGATAATCCTCTTGCATATTACTTTCCAATTCCCAAGTGGATTCCTCTGGACTAATTTGCTTCCATTGCACCTTGACTTGTCCAATGGTACGGTTCCAGAGTAAAAGTCCTGTCATGTCAAGAATGTGCTTCGGTTTCAGCGAAAACTCTCCTTCAAGTTCCACCTATATAACATTCCATTCAATCACATGAGTAGCATCAAGAACGTATTTCTTCAAAATGGAAACATGAAAAACATTATGTACTTTTATTGTAGGTGGTAATGCTAACTAAGATGCTATTGGTCAAACTTTTTCCAAAATTTCAAATGGCTCGCAATACCTAGGTGCCAATTTTGAGTATCTTTGAAATCTTAGGGATATTTGCTTGGATTTCAACTTTAGGTATAGATGTTCTCCCACCTGGAACTCACGAGGAGCTATTTTCAAGTCTGCATAACATTTTTTTCTGTCTTAGGCAAACTTCAAGTTTTGTTGTACATGTTTCACTGTTAGTTCCATATCTTTCAACAATTCCAGACCTAAGATTAATCTTTCGATGGGCCTGCTCCAAGAAATTGGATTGTTACATTTTCCTCCGTACTGAATTTCAAACAGACTCATTCTAGCCAAAATTTGGAAATCATTGTTGTATTCAAATTCTACTGAGTGCAAGTAATCTTTCCACTTACCAAGTTTATCCATTAGGTACATTCTAAGCATGTATTCTAGAATCTTATTTACTCTTTCACTTGGTCCGCCATTTTGGGGGTGATATGGAGTGCTGAAATTTAATTGGGTGCCTAGTCCTTTCAACAAGGGTTTCAAAAAATTTCCTGTACATTTTACATCTCTGTTTGAGATTACTACTTTGGTACGCTATTTAACGTAAAAATTTCCTTCATAAAAATATCAACAATGTTAACAACCTTATAAGTAGATTTTATCGGTATATAGTGAGATGCTTTACTTAATTTATCCACTACAACCGTGATTTGTTTATGTTGTTCAAAATTCTCAGGTAAACTTGATATGAAATCCATGCTGATCACTTCCCATTTCCATTCCAGAATGGGTAATGGATGCAGTAATCCTATTGGATGTTAGTGTTCAGCCTTAAACTGTTGAGATTCAATACAACATGCTAAATATTTTGCTACTTTTTCTTTCATATTAGGCTAAAATAAGTCTTTTCTTGTCATAGTAATCATTTTCTGATATCCAGGGTGCCTTGAATAAGGTCTTTTATGTAATTCATTCATAACATATGCTTTAATTTATGTTGAGTTAGGTATATATAATCTTCCTTTATGTAGTAATAACCCTCTTCCATTTAGGCTAAGATCTGTTTTTATTTGATTCCTTTCATTTTTTGTGGTCTTTTCTTTTAGGTTTTGATACTCTTTATAATAAAAAAATTGCATTTACAATTTTATTTTCTAAATCTGATTCATAGTTGCTGCTAGAATACATCAAGTTTGTGTGATGAATTCAAGTGTCCGCAACTTTATTTTTTTTTCCTTTTATATCTTTTATTTCAAAATCAGATTCGCTTAAAAATGACAATGATCTAGCTTGTCTAGCGTTAATATTTTGTTGGCCAAAGAAGTACTTTAGACTTATGTGATCTAACATCAGTAAAATCTTCTTTCCGATGAGGTAGTGTCGCCACTTTTTTAGCGCATGTATGATGGAAGAAAGTTCTAATTCATGAGTCACATAATTTTTCTCATGTTCTTTTAACTTCATGGACTCGTAGGCCATGACATAATTTTCTTGAATTAGGACCCCTCCTAATCTGTCTTTACATGTGTCAGCGCATACGACAAAATCCTTAAAATGATCAACAATTTTTAAGATAGGATCTATAGTTAACAAATGTTTTAATTTATTAAAACTTTTAGTGCATTTTTCACTGTGATAAAATTTCTTACCTTTCTTCTCCAATGAAGTTATTAGGTAGGCTATCATAGAAAATCCTTCAATGAATTTTTGGTAGTAGCCAGTAATCCCCATGAATGATCTTACTTTGTTTACATTCTTTAGAACATGCCATTCTATGATAGCCTTAATATTATTGGGGTCAACTAATATTCCATCTTTAGACACCATGTGTCCTAGATACTGGATTGTGTCTTTAAAGAAGTCACACTTGCTAAACTTAACAAATACTAGTTGTTCTCTTAACAATTGTAAAAAAATTCTTAGATGTTCTTCGTGTTCTTGTTTATTCTTATAGTAGATTAATATCTTATCGATGAAGACGAATACGAATTTATCTAAGTATTTACTCAAAATACTAGTCATTAGCAGTTTAAAAATGTAGGGGCATTTTTTAAACAAAAGGGCATTATGAAAAACTTGTAATGACCATATCTTCTTCTAAAACCAGTTTTAAAGATGTCTTCATCCTTGATCCGTACCTAATGGTATCAAGATCTTAAATCTATTTTGGAGAAGATAGTTTCCTCTTGAAACTGATCGAATAGATCATCAATCCATGGAAAAGGATATCGATTTTGAATAGTCATGTTGTTTAATTGTCAATAAATTATACATAGTCTTAAGGTACCATCATTTTTCTTTACAAATAAGACCGGTGCTCCCTAAGGGGAAACACTATGTTAGATGTACTTTTTATCAATTAATTCTTGTAATTCTAATTTAAGTTCAGTAAACTCTACGATATTCATCCGATATGGATATTTTGATGTTGGTATCGTCCTGAGTACCAAATCAATCGTAAATTCTATATCCCTCTTCATAGGTAGTTCGGGAACTTCTTCCAGAAATATGTCTTTAAAATATTTCAAAATTGGTATATCCTTTATTTTAAGTTGATTATGTTTATCCTTATCATCCATTACATAGACTACAAAAAATTTGCATCCCTTACGTACAGACCTTTTCATCTATAAGGCAGAGATTTCTCTTATGGTAACTTTTATAGGAATTCCTTTTACACTAATTGTATTACCATTATCATTTAAGCACGTGAATTTTTTATCATAGCAGTTTAACATAACTCTATGTTTCTCTAACTAGTCCATTCCTATCAACAAATAATAAGACCCTAACAGTAATATATTTAAGTCGGCATGTGTATTCAATTCATTCATCACAATTTCACAGTTTTTCACATAACTGGTGACTTTTCATTTTGTTCCTATGGCTAGCTGCACTAGCTAAGAGTTTTCAAACTTATCTTGTTGTAATTTACATAATTCTACAATCCTAGCTGATACATAACTCAAACTTGAACCTGGATCAATTAATATAGAAATGGGTTTGTATTTTATCATACCTTCAATTTCGACCAATGAAGTTTGATGATTTGCTTGTCGATTCTCTAATTCTGCGTTGATTCTGTCCATGCTTCTCACCATATCCCCAACTATTGCAGCTTCTTGGATTGAGTGAACATTATTACATTTTTTATTTCTTATGAGGCAGTCTTTAAAGTAACGTGGCTCCCTCTGTGCAGTGTTTTTATTAAAGGTAGTGGGTGGTTCTTTTTCTTTTTCTACAGGGTTTAGTGGCTTAAATATTTTATAGTTATTCCCTTGATATTCGTGACCTACCAGTATATGTACCCGCGGTTACATTAAGAAAAAAATTAAAAAATTAAAACATGATTAGTTGGGGATAGTTGGGCTCAAAATCATAACGTCCCCAACCTCCCTAACCATCCTTACCTTTGTAACTCCCCTTGATTACCAAGTATAAATAAAGGGAAGGGGTAGAGGATAAAAAGGAATCTTAGAAGAGCAAGGTTATGCTGGAGGAATAATTGGAGATTGGAGGAAGAGAACACAGTCCTTGGTCAGCAGAGGAGGCTTATCTTAGACAATAGTTGTACCATTCCTTGTTACTTATCAATAAAGAATGATTTTCTTCCACATTTTGTGTATTTATGTTCTTATGTGTTCTAATTAATGAAATGCATTATCATCTATATTTATATGCAATTATAATATTTCATTCATCTTTATATAACAACTAAGATCTTTGTGGCAAGAAATCAATCTCTTTTGGAGGTGTTGAATACCTTGAAGTTGTTGGGGCATTTGGAGAAAATATTAAAGCTAGGATCAACCTTCGTTCATAAGGTACACATCCTTTTTATCATATTTCCTTAATAAATGTTTCTCTGTTGTTGTATGTCTGCAAGTTAAACATTTTGTACATTGGTGACCCCCAGACCCCGTGTCATAAGGTAGAATCCCTGAACAACAGAGGAATCTCAGCCTTGCACTAGTCGTGATCACCTGTAAGGCTTTAAACATGATTTTAATTTGTCTAGGGGTTTTATGTTTGCATTAGTTTGGTTTGTAACTATTCTTGGAAGAGAACTTGGTCATTTATGGTTTCTTGCACAATCTCCCTCTTGTTCCTTACATAGTCAGTTAATGAAATTTTATTACTTCTTTCTGAGGTTTACCTCAAGATTTTTATCACTGTTATGGCTTCCATTAAGGCCTTGACCTTTTTTTTTCATGGTTAAGCAAGGAACAGATCCTTCTTTGATCCTTTTGAGCCTTTTGAGCCTTTAACAAGGTAATGACCACATTATCAGTCTTCTTTTATTCATTTTTTTTTTAAAGATTAATAGCTTATGCAATGTTTAACTTGGGTTTTCTCTGTCATTTATGCAGGAAGAGAAGAAATAAGGGTACACAGGATGAGCCGACCCCTGGCCGTCTCTATGCTCAATAGAGGTAAAAAAATCTGTCCTCCTACTGTAAGTTTTTAATAAATTATTTACTTCTATTGAAAAAGGAGATGGGTTTATAAATTTGTTGTGATTGTGCATAGAATTCAAGCCACTTTCATCCTCATCTCCACTTGAAAAAGGAGATAAGCCTAGTTTCATCCTCATGGCTCCTAATGAGTTTACCATGTAAAGTTTTTTAGACAGAAGCTTTTCTTATTCAAACGATTTGTTACATATTTAGAATACTTAAGTTTGATCGTATGTAATGCGGAATCCATATTGTAATCCTGGCCGACGAGAGTGGCAACAAGGTCACCTCCTATCATGCCTCCTTCTTCCTTGCCAAAAGTGAGGAAATTTCTCCAACTCTGTTTAAATTGAACCAATACAATCTTGACTTTGTATACATACAAGCATTCCTTAGTTTTTTGATGTGAATGTAATCCATGACGTGGGTGTGCTTTGTCTACACCAATGGATTCACCGCCAACAAAAAATGGTAAGGTTTAAATAAAATTAGGTTGCAGTGGATTCCCACTAATTTCGTAGACCCCAAATGGATAGGGATTTCGCCACTACTGTGAAGACATGTTGAAGATTTTTATTTAAACCCTTATGGGTATGTACTAGTTTATAGAAATGGCTTCGTAGACTCTCTTATTTTAATGTGTTGTCAGGCTATCCTATTCGAATGTACAATTCGTTGATTTTTAAAACGATGGATGCCATCCTATCTTTTGGACAGAGCCATGTATCACGGGGTGTGGATACTCGTGAATAGGGAATGTGCATTTAAGTTAATGACTGATATTGTTTTACTCTGTAATTAATTAGATATTTTTGTTTTTTGACTTATTAATTGGATATGTGAGATGGACGAATAAATGATTGCTGCTAAGATAATTTCTCGATCTAGATTTGCGATTTAGATGTTTTGTTTGATTGAAAATACTTTCACATCTACTCTGTATACTCTAAGGAATTCTATATGACTATCTGGAATCTTTTTGTTTACTATTTATGTTCTTTGATCCCTTACTGTAGTTATTTAAATCATTGTTTACTGAGTAAATTCCTTCTGAAAAATCGTTGTCTATTTAGTAAATTCTTTATGAAAAATCGTTGTTTAACTTATATTAATGGGAGCTAGTCGTGACTATAGATAGTCTTGGAACATAGTTTTTAAATGGGAAATAGGTTATAAGGTAATGCAATCTAGAAAATAGAGATAAGCTCTGTATGCAAAGACCCAACACCTAGGGTATACGATTAGTTGTAAATATATTTTAAAATATTTTAAGGAAAAAATATGCAAACATAGTTTGGTCGAGATTCCTAGTTAGGTTATCATTACATCCTAGTCTAATTCGGGTCTGGAATCCCAAACAGAGATTAATTTGAAATATAACTATGATAAATAAGTCTGTGATTCTTTTACTAATAAAGAGCGTTTTATATCAAATCATAACATGAAAATAGGAAAGGTTAGGAATAGATACAAAGTATAATTTACTATAAAAATATAATTATGATTCATGTATATTATCAATCTATAATTTATCAATACTTAAATAGATAAGAAATAAAGTAGGGAACTTGACACCACTGTCGGGAAAATAGAACCGAACTTGTGGTTCCTCCCAACCAACTCGTAGATTACCCGAGTCTTACTTGCTCTAGAACCCTCAAGCATGTTTGCTGAACCACAAGGAAAAAATCCGATCAATGTGCCATCTCTTGCATTAACAAATCAATTCATTGTCCATCACCAACCTCCTGCTTACTTGCTGGACATACTAATATATAATATTTTTCCTGGGGCTTGGTCATTTATGAGCCTCCTGCTCTTTAGCACTCCATGAGGAATCTTGACCTGATTTTGGGGAAGATGCCTTTTGCATCACTTAACTTCTCACTCACTTTTCACTCACTTCTCATTCCTCCCATCTTTTTTTAATTATTAAATAAAAATAATTCATTACATCGATTTTGACTTTCTTGTCAAAATATTTTTAAAAAATATAACATTCAAAGAAATATTAATTTAAAATTATTATATGTGTTACAACTTATTTTTAGATAATCGTATATAGGGTAATAGCTTGTAGCCTACCTATAAGAACATTTCTCATCTATGGAGTGGCATAACTCTTGTTTTATGTTGATTTGTGTCATCCTTTATATAAAATCAATTAATTGTTCTCGTTTAAAAAGAAAGAAAATTAATTTCAAAGGCATGAAGTTTAGAAACTTTTAGACTTCAAAATTAACTTTCTACCAATAGTTGTAGTTAATATCATTAATAATAATAACAAAATTCAAAATAAATAAAAAATAATTTTATATTTTAAAAATAAAATGAAACTTAAAATATAATATGTTTACTAAATGTGAAAATAATATTTTGAAATTAAATATAATGGACGTTTGTATGGGCTTCCAACAGCTCTAGTTAATATCATTAATAATACTAACAGAATTCAAAATAAATAAAAAATAATTTTATATTTTAAAAATAAAATTAAGTGTAAAATATAATATGGTTAATAGATGTAAAATTAAATATAATGAATGTTTGTGTGGGCTTGACTTTAAAAAGTATATAAAACAATTGAAAATGCATAATAGAAAATTATTGATCACTTCAAATATATTTACAAAAAATTAAGGCTTAAACTATTTATGGTTACTAAATGAAATGAAATAAAGTTAAAAATGAACTAATTACTTTATCACCTATTTGATGTATGAAAAAGAAGAAAAACTTAATCTACCTATTTGATGCAGGAAAACGAAACACTTAATCGTGAGTTTATCTGTTATATAAGTGTGATATTACCTTATTCATATAAAATTATTAAACATTTTTAATGAAAAATAAAAATAACACTTCCAATCCTTTAAACTTATTATATTTAATGTTTTAAGTATTATTAATTACAGTCATAGGAGATGATTAATTTAATGTTTTAAGTATTAATAATTACAATCATAGGGAAGATTAAGAAAGTCCTTTTCCAAGGTTTGGGTGAGTAATCCACGGACGTGAGTTTTACTTGGTTTACTTGACATAGTGCCGACAGACATTTTGTTTTTCCAAGAAGTGACGTGCAACTGATAACTGATATAATAAAATTATTTCACATCCAAAATAAAATTTGGTGTCGAGGATTGACCTGCCGACATCTACTCCAAAGAGGTGGAAACATGTTACTACGTCTCCATATAATTTTACCGAAGCAGGTGGCCCAACCAGGTTTCTATGTTCCGAGATAGCACTTCTCGGAAACACGAGATATATACCCGTAGGTTGGAATTTCAAATGGCGGACACCTGTCAAAATTGCCAGTATCAATCAAAATCTGAAACGTTTTCTGTATTCTAGACCAGATTTTGACGATCTTGGTAAAATCTTAGCTGTATTTGACGGGTAAAATGACCCATGACCGGCATTTACCCGTCAAATTCCATCCCTGGGCCGTATCTGTCTGTTCTATGTCAAGTAAACCAAACCAAGAAAAATAAAATTTGGGATCCAGTCAAGCGGTTAGTGAGTCAAGGATCTCATCCAACCAGGTGGAAATATTTTACGAGGCAGAGGAACCTCCACTTGGCAGAAGGCTCGCCGTTGGATGATCCTGGAATTTTCATAATACACGCCACGCCTATCGGTATATATATAACAACAGACAGTTCCCAGAGTCTGAATAGTCGCTTATAATCTTGTTTATTTATTACTTGTTACTTGCAGCTTGATCTTCCACTGTCTCGTTGCTTTGCAAATAGAAATAAGTTATTTGGTTGAGATGGCCACTGTGATGAATTCATCATTAATGGCGGTGAATGGAACATCCCTCGTGCAGCGCAGGCCAGCGGCGATGAATGGAGCATCACTCCTGCACCGCGGGCCGGCGGCGAGGTCAACCGCCTCCAGGGCCCTTCCAGTGAGATGCATGGCAGAGGTTAGTAGTATTGTTGCTTGTTTCTGTGTATATCTAATTATGTTGCTGTATTTTGTGTATATTTATATATGTTGCTGTTTCTATATATTTACGACTTGTGTTTGCATGTGAATCCAAAGCCAAAGGAGTCAAAGCAATCGCCTCCTAAACTTCCTAAGAAGGTAAGAGAATAAGTGCCACTTTTTACAAGAACATCAGAAAATGCACTGCACTGCCCAATGCCCATTCATTAAAATAATTAACTGGAGTGAACACCATTAATTAATGCAGGTGAGCACAAAGTTTGAGGACGCGTTTGCCTTACGGGGGGCAGCACCAGAGACCATAAATGGGAGACTGGCCATGCTGGGATTCGTGTCAGCTGTTGGGGTGGAGATTGTGAGCGAGAGAGGCCTCTTTTATGAGGTCGCCCATGAAGGATTTCCGTTGCTTCTTGGAAGCGCGCTTTTGCTGAAGAATGGACGATTTGCCATGGTTGGCGTCGTTGCCTTGGCATTCACAGAATTCTACAGAGGAGGTCCTCTCGTCTAGTAATGATGAGCTGATCATCAGACCAGATTGTATATCCTCTCGTTATATAGTGTCTTGCGATCTGTAAATACGGAAGCAATCTTAATATCTTAAATATATCATTTTGGTTTTTCATATAAGGTCTATTTTCAAAAGCAATTTTGATATCTTAAATATATCATTTTATTTTTTTCCATATACAGTCTATTTTCAAATATATTAGTTTCTTACATGTCAAATAAGTAATATCTTCGACTGTTTGGAAATATTACCACAATATAAATATAATATATTTCTTTAATCTTCGATTTTTCTGATATATTTGTACAATACAAATATATCTTTCTAAATATAGTATGTGTTATTGCTGTATTAGTATGGCCTTTGTTACTAGTAAGGTGGTGGTTTTGTTGATGGGATAGATGGATTTCATTTTATTTTATTTATTAAGCTTCAATTCTCTAAGACATATTATAGTTTGGATGTTTAGCTGCCATCTATTGAATCCAAAAAGTTTATTAAGATAACACTCTAAAAAATTTAACATCCTTTATAGTATTATGATTTTTTTTTCTTTTTATTAGTATTGGCAAGGAGGTAAACAAAAATGTCATACTTATATTTTATGATTTTTTTTCTTGACAAAATGGCAAGGAGGAGCTTAAAAACATTTATTGTAAATTTTAATTTTTTCTTGAAAACACACTTAAAACCACACATAATTTAGTGCAATAATATATTTTAGTTGTTAATAGCGTCTCTTACCCTAGCATAGTTGTTATTCAGTGTCTTAATTAATCTCTATGTTTTTTTTCATGTATCCTTATTTTATTGCGTGTGGAGCTTGGTATGACAATAATTAAACGCAAATGCCAATTTGAGTTAACTTTTTTTTTTTTATGTTTTCTTGTCATGTGTCCTTGTTTTATAACATGTTGAGGTTGGTATGATGATAATTAAACTTAAATGTCATGGTATAAGATTTAACTAAAACGTGTGTTAATAGTTTGAGCAAATATGGAGATACTTGATTCTTAAAAGTTTTATCAATCAATCACTACACATATGAATCTCTTAAATAAATGAGCCACATAAATCATTCATCCATAAGAGACAAGATATACTGTGGAAAAACCTTCCAAATATAGAGGATGAAAAACCTTGCAATTAGCATATTTCCCGATAAGAGAGAACACAGAGCCATAATGAAGAGAGATCATCTACAACAATTGTAATCAACTTGCCAATCGTTCAAGACTTTAATCACAAGTCAAAACTCATGCCATGCAATGTTTGTTTGACACTAGTGCAAACATGCACTCCAACTTCGAATTTGCATTCAAGGGTGCCAAGTCAGTACCTAGGATTCTTCTCCATGCACAAGACATTTGTCATACCTTCCAAGAATAACTTTAACGATTCTTCTCCATGCACAAGACATTTGTCATACCTTCCAAGAATAACTTTAACTGGATGTTATATGGATTTGAACTGAACTCAATCTTTAACTGAATGCTCATTACTTAGTTAAGAGACTAACTTAAGTTTCATTAGTAGTTCACCCTTAGTGTTATGAATGCTTCACTCTTAGTTCCATCCAAGCAAATCATTTAATTTACTATTTTTATCTTTGCATGGATCATACAAAGATTCCTTATTTAATTGATACATTCTTTATTGCAATTGGGGCTTTAAAAAAAGCCTTATCAATCCGAGTTAATTGGAGACGTACTTAGGAAATTCATATTATTTCTCTCTCTCTCTCTCTCTCTCTCTCTCTCTCTCTCTCTCTCTCTCTATGATTATCTCTGTATCATTTATCATTTACTGCATGGTCAACATGTGTATTTATTATTTATCCATCTTATAATATCATAATCAAAAGAATTGTCATACATATTGATGATCATATCATATTACCTCGGACCATAAAGTCATATGATAAAGTAATTCACCCTAGAGATGATTAGTCTCTAAAGGAGACTTAATAGCTTTATCCATATCGAATGGGCATGGTTAGTAATATATCACATAGTATCACCACTTTAACAAGTAAAGCATTATACCTTCACAATTGGAATACCATCTCATAGGGTACTATCTATGCGAATCAATGACTTAATACAACACAAACCCAAACTTGATACAACACAAGTATATAGTCTTTATACAACACATGACTACAATACCAACATCCCACCTTAACTCATGAGGATATAGATGGGACCTGATACAACACAATTCATGACTTGATACTACATAACTCAGGAGAATGACTCCTGATGTTGTACAACCAACAATCCATGACAATTAGGGAGACATTCTTTGCTTTACCAAGCATTTTCTTCCATACCAAGCTTATCTCAGAAGCATCTGAACTTCGTCACTGACAACGGATTTATCCACATATTTTCAATCTACTCATGAGTAGCTATGTACTAAAACTTTACTTTGCATGACCATTGTCTAATGAATTAAAAATTCATCTCAATGTGTTTTATCATAACACATATCCAACTATATACACAGCTTGATTGTATACACATACTTGACTGGATACACATACTTGGTCAGATACACATACTTGAATGGATACACATAAAAAGTATGTTCATGCTCTCCATTCATTACAAGTATGGTCACTCTCTCCAACCATCACAGTTTGGCCACACTCTCCAGTTATCGCAAGTACGGTCGCTCTCTCCAACCATCACAGGTAACTTTCTAAGCTACTTTGCTTCTCAGCTGACAGTACTATCCGTAAAATCTATTTTCTTCTATAGTAATGTCTAACATACATCTTTCTTTTGTAGTACTAGCTGCAATACAATTAGCTTTTCTAATACTAGCCACAATTTACATCGCTTATCTCAGGATAAAACAATAGTTGGATAACAAAATAGGTATACCATGTATCAATTAAAACAAGGAACCTATTCTAATGTACCTCAATGGTACTAAAACATATGCTTAACAACAAGTATAAAATACAACAGGTTTGCTAAGTATCTTTAAGAGACTAACCAACTACTAATACATAGTAGCATCATATGGATCTGATCCATAATTTATTTTCTCTCAACTAGAAACCATGGATTTCACATCCATCACATATAATAATACATATTAAATGTGTATTATCATGCAGAAATAAAGTCTAATCTTTTCTTTCAATCTTCAACATTTGTTGACTTATGGAATCTTCTGCTATCTAGAGAAGTTCCATGTGAGCTTGCCATTCTTTGTGATGTTCTTCAAGGCCCGATCACTTTGTCAGTGATTTCATATTCTTCTCTTTATACCGCATCACCCTAACTACCTATTCAAGAGGTTTAATTGTTCTTTGACAGTTGTGACTATAACTCTTCTTGGGTATCTGATAGTCTCCAATACTTTCACCATGTCTCTGTTCATGTGTATTTTCTCCACAAGATATCATAGCCCTTGGCTTCCTGAGTCATGTACCATGACTAAATAGTTGGGGGACTTTATTTGCTGCTTCTCATGAAGATGCATCAATGCTCCCTCTTCAACTAGAGGAGTCTTACTTTGTACTGCACCAAGCTTGTCCCGAAAAGAGGCTTAGTATGAATGCTTGCAATGATTCTCATTTGTGGATATGTACCATTTACTAGATATAACTAACTAGGAACCTCATAAATCTCTACTGTTTTACTATATTCTCTACCTGGAGCAACATCTCTAAGCTGATGTCACTTGATCATTACACTAGTCAATACCATATATCCTTGAAACTTTATTCAACTATTTTTCACATATTTGACTCCACATAAGGCTTCTACCAAGTAGGTACTACAACACATGGTTTGTTGTACATGTCTATGTACAAACTACAAAGCATATAATCGATCCTAGTGCTAACTAGATACCTCTTGACTAAATGTGAGATCGTCTAAATATGAATTAATAATAATATTCATCTTCATATGCGTGGCCATGGACTTACAATCCATTATCCTAGAACTCTTTAGGATCTCATTGCATATTTTCCTTAACTAAGGAAAATCTTATATGGTGACTGCCACACCTATATTCTCAAGAATTATAACAAGATTCTTGGAAATTGTTCTAAGATTCCTTCTGAATATGATCATCATCTAGGTATCCTCTTAACAAGAGATACATCAACCAGTTTCACATGTTTTTTAGGAGCTAGTGAATCTAGCGTATCCCTCTCACCATCAGGAAGTGAGAATCATAATATTGTTCCTCCATCAAGGAGTCGGATTCTCTTCTACATCTGAAGCTCTTACTGACACATGAATGTAAATAAAATATTTTAATTATATTTTGGAGTCTTCACATCTCTCAAACTAGTATCTGGGATTCTATTCTAACTTCTTTCTAAGAAACATAGGAACTTCTTGATCTTCTCTCTTTCTTGATTAGCCATTGGAATGAATCCACATTCATGTCATTATCTACTTCTAGGTTAGGGAATATGAATTTTCCCTACACAAAAAGTTATTCTAATAGTTAGAACTATTTCATACTTATGAACTTTATTCACATGAATATTTTAAATATACTAATAATGATTTACACAGCTATGTACACATTTTAATTAATGATTCAACATAACCCTATACATATTCCATGTAATATTTTTCATCCCTAAATTGGTCCTATATCAGTCTTATGAAATAATTATGTATCTCCATATCTCATGAAACGATCATGCAACTCTATATCTTATGAAATAAGCATTCACTCATATGTTCAAAACTCATGAACAATCATGCAAAACCCTATATATCTCATAAAATTGCATCCTTGTATTAATATCTCATGAATGTTTATGCAACCATATATTTATGCATATCATATATTTCATGATATTCACCATTTTACAATAAAAGAAAGACAATAATGCATATGCTCAACATGTTATACCATAACACAATTCTTAATCCCAGGAATACAGATCTTTATATGACAGTAATAAAACATATTAAAAACCATTTAGATATGATTTATAACAACATATAACAATCAAAATACAAAGTAATTATCTTTCATTGTTTTGTGTGGGATCCCTCTTGATCTCTGCACCCTTGCGGAGAATACCATAGTCCTCCTTTATTCACTGCAACTTTAAATTTGTAACATTGTCATTTATGAAAATAATAGCGAATCCCTAGATGTGAATTAGGGTCCCACACAACCAACAGTGAATGTTATTCCATATTAAAGTAAATACTCATTTCGATCATCCATTTCCATGGATGATTTCTTTTGAGAAGTTTCATCTCCTTCTACTGCGATAAATGCATGAAACTGATCTTCATCCTTCTTCCTTGTATGGAAGTTTCTTGCATAATGGACCTTCTTTTGACACTAGTATCACTGAGCCTTTGGTTTATCAAAATATTTATTAAACTTCTTATTCTTCGACTAAAAGTACTTCTTTGGAGCGAAAGGTTTCCTCCTTTTCTTCATTCTTGTCATGAGTGTTGATGTATTTATAACTTTGGAATGTATTCACTTGTATATTTTATGTATTGTACCTTGATGTTTATTACGGGAACTATCTATAATGTAATTGAGTTATTTCATGCCCTGATGTTTTGATCGAGAGATTCAATAATGTAAACAAGTCATGTAAAGTCATTGAGGTTAACCCTCCATTGTAAGTTGGGGAAATAGTCCCCACAATTGTGTCAAGGTTAACCCTCCTTGTTGATAGGAGGGAAATGTCCCCACAATTGTGGGGCACTAGGGTTATTAGACTCTCCTAGAGATGTTGGCTCTAGTAAGTAATTGTTAAGTGGGGCCAACATGTTAAAGTGGACATTAAGTGAACGAAAGAATATAAATAGAGAGTGACCCTCTCTATTTATCACACACACACTCACTCATTGGGGCACATAAGTGAGAGAGAAGTAGTTCTCTCAAGTGTGTGAGAGAGAGAAGCTGTGGAGATCATCTTTTCTATTTTCGGGTTTTACTGCTGCTATTGGTGCTCATTCTATCTCTAAGGAAGTTGTGGGGTTTTCTCCTTTATGGTTTCCCCGAGGAAAATTCTTTGTGTATCTTGTCTCTTGTGTTTATTGCTATGCATGCTATTCTCTCAGTTAAAGATCCTAAGATAATGCTAGCTTGAATGATAAAAATCTAACATGGTACCAGAGCTATCGTGAGAAGAAGACATTGTGCAGCTACAAATGCTAGGGATTCTTACTTTTTGGGCCTCTCTCCACAATCCATCAACAAAGGTATGTTAGGATTAATCTCCATTGAAGGGTGCATCTTTCTGTCGAAGCAGAATTTGATTCCAGACAATTTAAGTTTTTGGTGCAGGAAATTAGGGATTCTTACAGAAGAGGAATTTTTGAGTGATCCTGGCATATGATTTCTCTCCTCATCAAAATCGAAGTTTAGAGGCCTATTTTGAGATTTTTGGTTTGGTGTAACTTCAGGAAAGTCAAATCCTAGTTTGACCCCAAGCTTGAAAAACCCTAAAATACTAAAACTGATAAGTTTTGGTACATTCGCTATATCTCAGGATTGGAGAATTCTTAGGAGCTAAAACTTTCACAGGACGAGGATAAAATCCATAGTTACACTGTCTAAAAAATTTATCCTCAGATTCGCTACATTCTAGGAGATATGATCCCTCGAAGTTAGGGTTACAACCTCTTCCAGGATTCATCCCTAAATAGGACACTTGGGGAGAATTGCTATATCTCGGGTGACAAAAGTCCAAATGAAATTTATGAAGATTTCCCAGAATGGGAACAGACTTTAATTTCTTGTGGTCTGTGTTTCATACCCAGAAGATGAAACATTGACATGTGGAAGTCTGTACAACTTCGCTATGCTGAACAGTCCTATTGAGGCCTGCAAATTCATAGGAAACAATAGTAAGGGATTCTCCCCAGTCAACATTCCCAACTAGCCCATGATTGTTTGGTGTAGGGAGTCCGTCCGGTTTGCAGTTTGCCTACCGTAGGTCAAGTAACAAAAACAAAGGGTTTTACCGGTTGTGGCCTAGTCCACCGTATATTTTTTTGTATTTTGACTTTAAGTATGATATGCAAGTGCCTATCTAAGATGCAGATTGATAAAGAATGCAAGGAGTGGTCACAAGGTGATGCATAGGTTATTACCTCTCATCTTAGACTCTCTCACATCTAAATCACACATAACTAGAAAAACAACACTAACTAAGCTGTCCCTAGGGAGCAATATAATAATTCATGAGTAATGTAATACTGTTCACATGTTAAGATAAATCACAGATAGTTGTTCTTAGAATCAAAACACGTAAACATGAATAAATATATACACAACAAGGTAGCTCATCAACTATTAAAACCTCCATTACTCATAGTGGAAATTATCACAGAATAAACCAGAGAACATTCAAGTAAGAACATAGGTTCAGAAAGTTAGAACGCTATCACAGTTAATGAAACACAGTTGAAAATGAAATAGTTCCCCTTCAACATGGTTCATTTTATCACATTCGAACATTCCACACAAGACCTTCTCCAACAGGCAAAATTTGTAATTTATTATTGTAAAACTAAGTAGTTCCTCTTACAAAAAGTGATTCACAAGTTTCTCCCAGAAAAAAGCCCTAATTCCTTCTAACTTTCCTATATTTAAACAAAACAGAAAAACCCTTGGGCTGCCCGAACTGTGTGACCTTTGGGATCCCTCAACCATTTAATCTCACAAATTTGTCCTCTTGTGAGTGCTCATGATTCATATAATGCGTTACACTTCGGATTAAGACTTATGAGTACTTCATGAAACGGGACCAGCTTGGTAACTAATGAATCTTTTCCAAGCATGGGCCCCTGTTTTATCAATTCTGCTTTGTCTTTTATGTGTCCCTTTTAAGATCCCATTGATCTCAAAACATCTTTGCTTATCACTTTTCAGCCAACTTCCTTCTGCTTTGTCCTCCAGCTATGTCTTCTTTGCAGCAGTAATCTAAAGAATCTTATAAGTCCGTCTGCAGTTAAAACAAAAATTCATCATTAATTCAGACTGCATCTTTTCAACAAATGTAAACCCTACTAACAATAAAATTGATCATCAAAATGAGGCCTTGTACTTTGATTTCATCGCGAAAACCTTAAAATGAAAGAATATGAAACCTCCGCCACCCATAAGATAGGGTAAAAACACACACAGAACGGGTGGGAAAACCCTCACTGCTGGGAAAAATAAGCATCGGGCAGATAAAACTCCTCATCAGTGAATGGGAAAACTACAAGTCGGAAGGTTAGTTCACTAAGCCACTGTAATGGAAAAAACCAAAAAACAAGAAATCCGGGTCAGCATAAAGTGATGACGAAATAAAGCATTGAAAGCTATCGCATAGGAGGTCAGAACAACTATAGCATCAAATGGTCAGCTTGCTAAAGAGCCACAATGGTGGAAACCATACAAACAACGGCTTCCATTTTCAAATGAAAAAATGCAGTGATTGGAAATTTCCATGACTAGCGCCGGCGATGATGAGCTCAAAGAAACCGCCATGTCGGCGACAAAAGAGACTAACCCTCCGATCAAACATTAAAAACGCTCCAATAGAGAAAACAAATCACCGAAAAGCAAAGGTTTAAGCAGTAAAGCCATGGAAACATCAAGACTAAGAATTATCCGTCAGCAAGATAGATCAATACGTAGCCTCAACGGTGGAAGGTGGATGGACAATGGATTCCACAGCAAAAATAAACATCAACAAAAGCCAGGACAAACCTTTGGTGAACAAAATAGTAGCATCAGGCGATTAGTTCATTGAGGAGCCACAATGGCAGGTAACAATCAAACTATGACTTCCACAAACCAATAAAAAATTTGATGACTGGAAACTTTAAGACTATGAATCAACAAAAATAAAATACGAATCTCTGCAATGTCGGTAAGGTAAACAACAACGTTTCCAAAATGGCAGCTGTATAGAGAACTATGGCCATGATTCATGTTCAACTAACCTCCGAAAAACCAAATCAAAAAGTTAAGTTTCGAAAGACTTCAACGGTGCAGCTATAGAAGTAGTTTGTTTCTTCTCTGACACCATGCTTGCAAAGAGAACTAAAAATTTGATTCTAACAGAAATGGACTTTTGATAGAACTGAAAGGAATCATTCAGATCAAAGGGAAACATTTTCAGATCAAACTTTAAATTCTATGACCCAAAGCATTTGCAGACACAACAATTTTTCAAAAAGCATGAAAACAGTTGACCTCAAAACAATCCAAACTGTAGCAGAGGGAAAAACAAAACAGAGTTCATGAATCCACACACTCCCATGCAAGATAAAATAAAAAGGAGGATCCAAAATTTCAAAAATTTGGGAAAACAGTTGCAGCTGCAACAATTAGTGACTACCTGGTGAACCTAGATCTCTGGACAATTTATTCCTTAAGTAACAGACTATTTAACAATAAAACCAACATGTTGAATTCTCCTAGATGTCTAGATTTTTCAAATGGTGAATATATGTACTTTTAATCATTGATGATAGTCCAATTTAGGAGAATAGAAACCAAGATAACTCTTTTGAGGCCAGGAAGATGAGTTTCATTTATTACCTCTGTCTTTAGGTAGCTTCCAGCTTGGACACCATAGGCTTGTAACATATGGTAAACAAAAATATTCATTTGTTCCTCATTCCCATGCCATTTTCCAATTTTTGTGCTTTTGGAGTTTTTTGTCCCCTTTTTGAGTCCTTTTGCATGCCTTTCTTTCTGAATTTTTATTCAGCCTTTTCTATCCATAGTGTCCTTTTGTGTGAGAGATACATTTAACTTTCATCTCACGAACGGAGAAGAACTTTGGAAATTTTGTACTTAAATGATTCAGTACTTTGTTTTGGTACTTATTGCTTTCATAGGAGTTTTTTTACTCTTATCTACCTTTTGGATTTCAATTCTTGGCACGGGATCATATATATATATAATATACTGTTTACCCTACTTCCTTTATGTGGGTCTTTTACTGTCACCCCTTAGGAAATTTTACATGTGAGATGGATGGAGCCTCGAAAGAGTATTCTAGACTTTTGATCCTGAGTTATTTTACAAGGATTAAGTAGGACTTCAATGTGTACATAACCATTCAAGAAAATTGTTAAACTAGGAGAAATTCTTTCAGATAAAACAATAGTACATAGTCTTATAATCAAGGATTTTAGTTAATCCAAAATTCTGATGCTCTCCATGCAACCAAAAATTTGCCTCTTTTATTGAAATCGACCAAAATCTAACTAAAACCAACAAAAATAAAATAAATAAAAAACAAACAAACAAAGCAAATTGTTTATGTACAAAACAAAACAAACAAAAACAAAAACTTAGGAAAAATAAGGTTTGAGAACTAAACCATTTGCTGGTAAGTTCTCTTCCCACCCCTGTAAATCTTGCAATTTATAGGTTGAGGGGCCAAGTTTTGCCGAAATTTGGAAAGGGCCTACCCATAACTGTTGAAATTTCATGTGTTTTCCTTTCTCATCATGGGGGTGGTCCCATTTTAGAACCAAATATCCCACCTCGAATCCTTTTGTTTCAGCTTTGTGGTTATCAAACCATCTCTTTACTACCTCCTCTTGTTGTTTAAAACATTCTCTGGCCCTGGATCTAGATTCCTCTGCCTTCAAAAGATTATGTATCCTTATCTGCAAGACTTCATTATCTGATCCTCTGGATTCCTGAGTTATTATGGAAGAGGGTAGCATGATATTGGGGGGTAGAATGGCCTCTTTTCCATAAACAGGGGTATACAGGGACACACCTAATGACGTCTTGGGGGTGACACTATCAATCCAAAGATCATTTGGTAATGCTGAGTGGAAACTCTGATTTTCTAACACCATCTTTTTTAAAATCCTAATTAGATTCTTGTTCATAGATTCAGCCAAACCATTTCCCCGTGGATAGTAATTTGCAGAGTAATGCAACTTAATTCCTTTCTCATGAGCAAATGCAGTTAATCTAATCGAGGAAAAGTAAGTAGCATTATCGAAAACTAAAGAAATTGGAACTCCAAACCTGGTCATAATATGATCTTGCCGCATCTTCATTTACTTTACACAATGGAATGGATTCAACCCAATGAGTGAAGTAGTCAGTTGCCGTCAGAATATATTTGTGTTGCAAGGAAGAATTTGGCTTTATCTCTCCAATGATGTCCATCCCCCACTGCTCAAAAGGTTCTGTTATCATTACAGGCTTTAATGGTCATGCTGCTTTAACTTGTCTTCCACCACACCTTTGGCAGATGTCGCACTTTCTCACATGGGCATGTGCATCTTTGAACAGTGTCAATAGTATCCAGCTCTGAGAATTTTATGTGTTGTTGTATCTCTGGAGAAATGTCCTCTAGCAGGCCCATCATGTAAGTCTATCATTACCTTCTTCGCATATTCTTTCTCTAAGCATCTAAGAAGAACTCCATCATAATTTTTTCTGAATAATATTGCTTCAACAATCTGATATGAGGCTTATTTAAGACATAGTGCTCTTCTTTGCTTAGAATTCCAATGTTCCGGTAACAATCCCGCCAGAAGGTAATGCACAAGGTCTCGATACCAGGAGTCCGGAGCTGTGAAAAGAGGACATACATCCATCAAATGTAACTCAACTTCATTTTCCCAGCTCTTTTCTTCATTGTCATTACTTTCAGTCATTAGTTTGCACAATCCCTACCCTTTAACTATGGAGGATGGCTTGAATTCGAGGTCATACTCTGATTTGTTACCCAGTTGGCTCTTCTTTCTCCTAACTCTTTTTGTACGAAAAGAGACCTCACAGCTGGGTGTGGAATGATTACCTTTGTCCAGTTTTTAAGTATGTATGGCTTGAATTGTTTTACCACTTTGAACATGACATAAGATTGTTTATCCATAGCTGGGCAATTCAATTTAGCCCTGTTGAGGCCTAGAAATTCACAGGAAACAACAGCAAGGGATTCTCCCCAGTCAACGTTCCCAACTAGCCCATGACTGTTTGGAATAGGGAATCCGTCCGGTTTACGGTCTGGCTACTGTAGGTCAAGTAACAAAAACAAAGGCTTTTACCGGTTGCAGCCCGGTCCACCGTGTATTTTTGTATTTTTTAACTTAATGTATGAGATGCACATGCCTAACTAAATGCAGGGTGATAAGGATGTAGGGAGCAGTCGCAATGTGATGCGTAGGTTCTTACCTCTCGTCTTAGCACTCATAAGCATCTAAATCACATAGAACAAGGAATTAAAACTACCTACCTAAACTATCCCTAGGGAGTAGGATTATCATTGATTGGTGAGTAATACATTTTGTACATGCATTATGAAAAGTTACAGTTAGCTGATACTTCGTTCAAGACACATGGACAATTACAGATATATGAACAACTAGATAGCCAATTGTTTATGAACAACATTTATTACTCACAGTGGAAAACATCACAAAATATACTGAAGAACATTCAAACAAGAACATAGGTTCAGGAATTTAAAATGCTCTCACAGTCAATGAAACACAGCTGAAACCGAAATAGTTCCCCTTCAACATTGCTCATTTAACCACATTGATACATTCCACATTGTGCTTTCTCCAACAGGTAAAAATTGTAGTTCCTGATTGTAAAACGAAATAGTTTCTCTTACAAGAAAATGGTATACAAGTTTTTCCACAGAAAAAAGTCCCCGTAACTTCTAACTTTATAATATTTAAACAACAACATCAAACTGCTTGGGCTGCCCCCCAAACGTCTCATCTTCTGGTTCCTCAAGACGCTTTATCTTCCCATTTTATTGTCTGTAAGTGTTCATGATCTGATTAGTAACTGATAGGTCTTTCGAGTTTGTGCCCTTGTCCTTTTCGTTTTATTTTTTCCTTCATTTGTCCTTCTTGTGGTCCTGAGGGCCATGGTTTGACCTTTTCCAAAACTGCCCAACTATGCCTTCATGCTGCGGTTGTCCGAATAGTCCTTCAAGTCCACCTGCGATTCATCAAAGTGTCTCATTCATGGGGATTACGTTTGTTGGAATATAATCCATCGGGATTATACGTTAGTGTACATAATAGGAATATGAACAGTTACATAGGAAGGTGAAAAGGCTGATGAAGCTCAACCACCATATGAAATGTATAAATGTATGCATTAGCCATGAATAGAATTGAATCGTGAGTTATTTACCTATCAGTGGTATCAGAGCTGCTGGTCATAACTCCTGGCTGCATTTTAGTCTTGGCATTCTGCTTTCCAGTCTATTCACTCTGCCCTCTGCAATATTCTTCTCTGGGGATGCCTGCCCATAGCCAGTCTGCCCTCTGCTCTTCCCTCCTGCCAGCCTGCGAGCATGTAATTGTATGTGTTATGCTGCAATGAGTCTAATTTGAGATAGGAGAAATACGATGATCCTGCATTTTTGATAACTGTTGCAATTCATTGCATGTCTGATACCTAACCCTAATTTATAGATGCGATTTCTCTTTTCCCAGTGGGCTTGCTTATTCATTGCTGAATACCAGATTCAGGAATTATCTACTAACGCGTCCAGGAAATTCATTCAAAGCCTGTGGACATAAGCCTCCGTTTCGTTGTAGATTGGCCTCGCCTCAAACTCTTCTCTTGTATCTTCCATGCACTTTCCTCGCATCTGCACCATGAGCATGCTGAGCCATGTCAAAAGTTCTTGAAACTTGAAACTAGATAGTCTTGTATTTTCTTTTTTCCACCGCTCTTCGTTGAGAATTCTCTCTGATAATTTGAAGGGCAGGTTGGAAATCGACTCACGGTTGCATGTGCAGTGCATGATTTCCACACTTTTTATATCCCCATGATGTCATGGGAACGCGGGATCCTCACTGTCTCTATGCTATGATGTGATGATAAACATAGCCAAATTCTCTCCGCTTTGTTGCTTTCTATCGAGATGATTCCTCTAACGGCTCGATTAATGCTCTTGATGCATCTATATCTAGGCATTCCGTTGCTCGTCTTTCCTATCCTGGGTACCGGTGATAAGAGCTCGATAACTCAGAAGCAGCATAACAGCATTAGGGTTTCATCTTTCACTGTGTTCCTACAGCACCAAGTCAATCCAATGGCTTCAGACGAGAAAAAAATGGCGTATTTATGTATTATGTTATAGTTGTGCATTGCTGCTGTTGAGATAAATACAGTGCTCGGCGATGTGGGCCTGGTATTGGCAACTTCTGACTGCTTTTAAAGATTAAATATCATTTGTGGAAGAGAGGTGACTGAATGACCGTTGGGCATACATAAAACCTAATTTAGTTTACCCTAATTTTATGCATAAAAGAAATTCTGCAAATTTTCCTTTGTGTATGTGTTGAGAATAATGCGATTGTTGTATGAGCCTGTGCTTGATGAGCCATAATTGTTGTGGGATTTGAAGCTCATGTATGTTGAGGAATTTTGTGCTATAATCACCCCGTTGCTGCACTTTCCTTTATCACAGTAATATTGGGACGCTTATGTTGGACACTTGTATGTTAGAAAATGAGATGCCTTTCACCAATCCCATTCCTGTGAAGTGTGTTGACTGGTGGTTGCAATATGTTGTTCAAAACCCTATATTTCCTTTGGCGTATTGCTGAGCAGTTCTTCTAGTGCTAAAAATTTGCTTCTGAACTTATTGACAACATATTTTCTCTGCATATTTTCTCTTCCCACGCAGATTGTAAATCACCTTGGCAGAGACTGTAGACCTACAAGGTTATTGTTTTCTATTATCTCATTCTCTTTGTCATATTAAGTTCATTATTGTAAAGTACACTAGAAGTTGCAAAAGATGCAATCTATAGCATCTAAGAGAGGCAGAGGAAGAAGAAACTTCAGAGGAAGAGGAGGCAGAAACAACTCCAGCAAAAGATCAGATTTGCAGTGAAAGCATTGTGGAAACACTGGACACACATCAGATCAGTGTTGGGCTTCGTGGGACTCCATCAAAGACAAACATAACCAGAAGAAAGATGACAATAAAAACCAAGATGCTAGTAAATCTTCTGATTCCGCTCATTGTATTGTTGCACATTGTAATCTTGGAATTAATGAAATGACTTCACTTTCATCTTACAAAGATTGTTGGCTGCTTGATACTGGTGCAACATCACACATGACTTTTAGAAAAGACTGTTTTGAAGAACTTAATGAAACCATAAATGGCATAGTGTACTTTGCAGATAAGTCAAGTCTTAAACCAAAGGGAATGGGCACCATTCGACTGAAGATGCCTAGATTCCCTGATTTCTTGTTGAAGAACATTCTTTATCTTCCAGAGTTGCAGAGAAGCCTGCTGTCCATGGTGGAGATTCGATAGCAAGGCCATTCCATCCACATGTTTGATGGAATTGTAGAAATAAGAAAGTCCTCTGACAACCAAGTCATCATGACTGGATACGAAGATGGGATGCTGCTGAAGCTAAAGGGTTCATCTGCAAGAGTTCAGAACTATTCCTACCTCTCTCAGCATGGAGAAGGTAATTTGTTATCAAGTTTATTGTGGCATGCAAGATTTGGTCATTTGAATTATAACAAGATTTGTTTGTTGATAAAGAATGGTGTATTTGGTTTGCCCACCATTCCCAAAGAGAAGAGCAAATGTGATGCATGTATATTAGGGAAACACAGTAAGCTGCCATTCCATGAATCTAATTTCAGAGCAAGTAGGAAATTAGAATTAGTGCATTCTGATTTATGTGGCCCAATGCCAACTCCTTCTGCCAATGGGAATAAGTATTTTATGACCTTTGTTGATGACTACTCAAGAATGTGCTAGATTTACTGTTTAAAGACAAAATCAGAAGCATTTCAAACATTCAAAGGCTTTCATGCATTGATAGAAAAACAAGCACAATAAAAAATTGGTACACTTCGTACTAATAATGGGAAAGAATACACTTCAAATGCTTTTGAAGATTATCTTTGCCAACATGGAATTGCACATCAGACTACAGTTCCCTATAATCCTCAACAAAATGGTGTAGCAGAAAGAATGAATAGAACCGTAATGAATATGGTTCGCTCAATGATGTTTTTTGAGAATGTAAAACTAATGTTTTGGGGTGATGCAGTGAAATGTGCAGCCTATTTGAGAAACATAAGTCCCTAAAATGCTCTTGATAACAAGACTCCAGATGAAATGTGGTTTGTCCATCTCCCTTCAATAAGGCATCTCAAAGTTTTTGGTTGCACCTGTTATGCCTTGATTCCAAAGGAGCAAAGAAACAAGCTTGGTGCTCGAAGTAGAAAATGCATTTTCCTGGGGTACGAAGAATACTCCAAAGCATACCGTCTGTATGATGAGGTAAACAAGAAGTTTTTTATTTCCAGAGATGTCATTTTTCTTGAAACTAATAAAAATGACTAGTCCATTGAGAGACAACTTGATCATTTGGAAAAATATCCTCATCCAAAGAAATATTCTGAAAATGAATGTGAATTTCCAAACCTTGAAGGGGGGATTCCTATTCTGGATCAACCTTTGGAATTTCCATATGAAGCACCAACTCCCCCGCATGAAGAATTTCCTGCTACTTCACTTGAACAAGAGGTTCAATTGGATGATGTGATTGAGAGAATTGGAAGACTCTCAATCAATGATGAAGCACCATCAGTTGATCAACCAGGACCATCATGGAAGATTCCTAAATGGGCCACAAAGACACTTGAAAGTGTCCATCCAGATGAAGTTGGAAAGACGGGAACGAGAAGTTCAAAAAGACATGAAGATGGAGGAGAAGCAAATAATTTAGGTGATGACATGGAGGTATCATTTGATTGTGAATTTAATTTATCTGCTAACTTTGAACCAAATTCCTTTGAAGAAGCTTCTACTCGAGTTGAGTGGAAAGAAGCTATGCAAAATGAGTATGATGCACTCATGAAGAATGGAACTTGGAAGCTGCTTGACCCTCCAGTTGGAACCAAACCAATTGGCTGCAAGTGGGTGTACAAGAACAAATATAGATCAGATGACTCACTTGAAAATCACAAAGCGAGGCTTGTAGCAAAAGGCTATGCACAGAAGGAAGGAATTGACTATGAAGAAATGTTCTCTCCTACAGCAAAATGGGATACCATCCTTACCTTACTATCTTTAGCTGCTCAAAAAGGGTGGAAAGTTCATCAAATGGATGTGAAGACTGATTTCTTGAATGGAGACTTGAAAGAGAATTTCTTCATGTCTCAGCAAGAAGGATTTGTTGTGAAAGGAAAAGAACAAAAGGTATGCAAGCTTGTCAAATCCTTGTATGGCCTAAAACAAGCGCCTCGCGCATGGTATATAAAGTTAACTGAGCATCTTTTGAAGTTAAATTTCAAACATTTTGATCTTGATGATGCAACATTGTTTATAAATAAAGTTGGAAGATCTGTTGTGTATCTTGTGGTGTACGTAGATGATCTTTTGATGACAGGGAACAATGAGAGATATATAGCATCCATAAAGAAAGATTTGAAAAAGATTTTTGAAATGATAGATATGGGACATCTCCACTATTACTTAGGAATTGAAGTCACTCAACATCCTAAGTATATATTCCTATCTCAGAAAAAATATGTTGGAGAACTACTAAA